>CM056197.1:4373350-4595467 GCA_029692085.1 Gymnothorax javanicus
TGGGGTTAGCGGGGTATTTCCACAGTTTTGTTGCAATTTTTCCTCTGAGGTGGCTCCGTCGACTAACCTCCAGCGAAAAAAACACTCCTTCTGTCCAGTCTCCCCTCTGTCAAGCTGCCTTCACTAGTGTAAAAAACTAATCTGTTCTGCTCCTGTTCTTGGGGCTCCTGATTTTGACTAAACTTTTAAGACGCAGGGAGATGCCAGTGAAATTGCTGCCGGGGCTGTCCTCTGGCGGGAAGGGGGAACTGAACATCCTGTTCATTTCTTCGCGCAAGTTTAATCATCACCAGTTAAATAATTCAGTTGTTGAGAAGGAAACACTGGTATTGATTTGGGCACTAAAGTTTTTCAAAGTGAATGTTGGACCATCACTGAAACTGCGCTACTGTCTAAATTCTTGGTGTGCACTTGACGTCATGCATAATTTCCAAAGAGGAAGTCCGCCATGATGGATGATAACAACAACCAAGATAGCTGCGCTTCACCATTGAGCTCCTGCAACGCTTCGTGATTTTCTTCGGATTTGCGCCTTTTGAAAGAAAACAATGCCTACTTTGTGTGCGGTTTTTAATTGTGGCAATAATGCTCCACGTGATAAAGACAAGAGTTTCTTCAGAATCCCATCTCATTGAAATCAATGTAAACACTAGCAAATCGGCACTGTTTACGTCGCTGGCAACCACTTGCTTTTTACTTCAGTACATGTTCTCGAGTTCCCGATTCTATATCCAGTCTCAAAGACCAAAGCTCCAAGGGAACAAGCCTCGCTTAATCCAGCTATGCAATCACAATGTGCGAGGATCACATCGCCATTCTTATCGCACACAAACCACAGCTTGAGCGGCGTTTCTCAAGATCCTTGAGAATGGTTTACCCAAGCAACCAGCACTGTTCTCTTTCACTTCTTTAGTGAGAAGAATACCAACCCAGCCAGACAAAAAAAAGTTATAAGCATCTAGACTCTTATAAGCCTTAAAGCCTTCATTTGTGTGTTGGTTGCCCACGAGGTTTGAATAATGAGATGGTTTACGATATCGGGGTATTCAATCACTGGCAATGTTGCCAAATCCTCCATATAATCAGACGGCTTTAACATATGGGTCAAAACCACAAATTTAAACCTTTTCTCTGTATCTTGACTTGGCAGAGGACTCCAGAGAGTCATAATACCAGGGCTGCCAACTCTCACGCATTCGCCGTGAGTTTCACGCTTCTTAGAGGCATTCACGTTCCCATGTGCAGTCAGCAATTATTCAACTGACACATAGCTATTTAAGAGATTCTCATGCGGAATTGAGTCCTTGAGCATGGAAGTTAACCAGTTTCACATGCATTACGGTGGATTTCACCACTAGAGATGTGGAAATCAATTATGACTCTGGAATTCTTACGTTTGTCTTTACACAGGGGTTGGAAGCAATGGAATTGCATAAAGACGTTTGAAATGGTCTTATTTCGTTTAAACAATTTAAACGATCATGAAACACACACATTGCTTCCAACACCTGAGTGAGGGAAAGGGCACAACGTTTGGAGTCAGAATCGCTTCCATGGTGAAATCCACCGGTAAGCAAGTGAAACTGAAACTTCCAAGCACAAGGACTTTAATACACGCAAGAATCACATTAATATTGTTATGGCCCCCAATTTGTTATGGCGTCATGGACAGCAAGGGATGACAGACAAAATTCTTCAACTTCAACAGATTTAATTAACAAACACTTGGAACTACTCTACAATCTACCCTACTGACCAAGATTGAAATCAAATAAAAAAATAAGATATTTACAGTTCCTTTGTACTGGAGATGGGCTGCTATATTGCAATGTCTTGGGACAGGAAAATGCTCCAACACAGGCAAAAATCCACAAAAAGCTTCACAGGTCTTGAAAAGAGTGACAGGTCTGGTCAAATGTATCCTTCCACAATTTCTCCTTGCAATTTCTCCAACTCCTCTACACTCTCTCGATTTTTCTCCTTCTATACTCTTTCCCAGCCCCCTCTGAGGAATGCCCGGGACATGCCCAAACCTAGTTTTAGATTGCTTAACAAGAAAAATGTCAATACTGCCATCTAGTGGCTTTTTACCACATTACAATATTCGTTGGTTGAATAATTGCTGACTACGGTGAATACGCCTTCAAAATGCGTGAAACTTACACCGTATGCGTGAGATTGCGTAGAAGGTTGGCAGCCCTGTAATATTTCGAAAAATTTGGAGATGTATCACTGTTATTGTTCGCACGAGATGCCATTTTTGATTTGTATATCATCCAACATGGCGGCACGAGCTATTTAATCACGTGGTTGCACACCAAGAATACTTAGGAACCACCCAATGTGTCAAGCCCTCAGGACGAGTTTGGGTTTTAGGACCACGAAGAGACAGGATTACGGCGCCAAGCTTATGGCCAAGTCATAGAGCAAAGGGAAGTAACTGCCAGCATTGTGCTGTTCCCCAGGTGCGCTACCTATGAGTCCTCTATCAGACCCCACTCGCTGAACTCCGCTGCACACACAGTACTCACTTCAGCCCAGGAATATCCAGCATGTTGGTGAGTCCGGTCCAGTTAATGTCCAGCAACTGGGGTGAGAGGAGAAGAAAAAACATTCAGAGCTTTTTATGAAGGTGACGAATTGACATTAGGAAGAGTATTTTTATTGATGTCGTCTCCAAACATTCATTAGATCCCACATTTACATTTCCAGCTGAATTACGGGGAAATATACTAAACCACTTTATTTATATAGCACATTTTCTAAACTGAACGTTTCCAAAGTGCTGTACAAAGCATCAATTAAAAACAAAACAATTGTAAAACAAAAACCAGAAAAAACAAGACAAGGCAATGTACTGAAACAATAAATAATAACTAAAAATAATAAGCATACTATTAATAACTAATAATTAATAATAAATACTAATAACTAAAAATAACTAAAATAATAAACATACTAAAAACAATATATAAATATATTATATATGTAAAAATATATATAAATATATTATATAATGTATAAATATGTATAAAATGATGAACAAGAGCCAGATATTTTCCACTTGATGCAATGCTGTGGCCATAAAAACATGGTGTCCTGGGTATATATATTTCTCTCGATTTACGTAGCTGCCCAGTTCTGCTCACAGGGTCCTCATCCCATAAATACAGTATCAGGAGGCAGTTGAGCAGCGCACAACGATAATGATAAGATCAGATATGTGGACTGCAATAAAAATGAGAAGCAATAAAGTGAGTAAGCTCAACCACGGCAACAACCAAGTCCCATCATGACCGCACATTCTTCTTACTGGTCACAATTTTCTGAATGAGGATATTCTGTCAGACATTAACTTCTTTAAAGTATCAAATTATGCAAAAATTTTCAGTTCAATTAAATGGATAATCACTGCCATCCCGTGTGAAGTGAAACTCGGAGAAAAAAGATGGCTGGAGAAGAGTGAGAATGCCTACAACACACAATCTTTTAATAAAACCCAAACCAATTCACTTCAGCACGTTATAAGAAGTCCGCCCTTATCTGGATGGAAATAGATCAGCACACTGGACGAATGCGTCCAAATGCATATCGCAGCCTTGCAGTCAGCACAGTGTAATCAATCACATCACTGCAAAGTTAGCACTACTGCTAATGATAGGGCCAAGCTGTACCCACACAGCACATCGTTTGATTAGAACAAGCAGTGACTGTGCTAATGCTAACCCCGTGACCCTACTGCAGATTACAGCAGAAGAACAGGAAGCGCCCCCATTTCCCTCAAAAACTGAGCACTACAGCTAGCGCTAACATTACCCTCAAGACCCTGCTACACTTTACAGCAGCAAAACAGGAAGTGCCCCCCCTCTCTCAGAACCTGAGTGCTAATGCTAATGCTAACACTAACCCCAAAACCCTGCTACACTTTACAGCAGCAAAACAGGAAGTGCCCCCCCTCTCTCAGAACCTGAGTGCTAATGCTAATGCCAACACTAACCCCAAAACCCTGCTACACTTTGCAGCAGCAAAACAGGAAGTGCCCCCCCTCTCTCAGAACCTGAGTGCTAATGCTAATGTTAACACTAACCCCAAAACCCTGCTACACTTTACAGCAGCAAAACAGGAAGTGGCCCCACCATCCCCAGAACCTGAGCACTTATGCCAGCACAAACTTACGCCCTCGGGCTCTACAGTGACCATGAGTAGATAAACAGGTAAGCCAGTGCGCTAATAGTGCTAATGTGCACACCCTCAACTCATTTATATGGAAAATAAAAGGCCTGTGAGTCGGGAAGAATTCAGCTAAGGCTAATTTACATGTAAAGATTACGTTTAATAAGGAAATTGTATTTGTACATACGAAAGATCACAGACAGCAAGCAGACTTCTCAATGTCTCTAAGCCTTCGCCACCATCAAAGAAAGACAGAAAGAAAGAGAGGAAGAAAGCAAGTGAGAGAGGGAGAGACAGAGCAGGGAAAGAAATAAATTCCCATTCCTCTTAGCATCTCAGGCAAATCTCAAAACTCCCACCTCAATCTCTTCATCGCTCTGGGTTCTACACACTCGCCCATATTTCAGAGACCATGTTTCCACAAGGTGACACCCCAGTGTCTGACTGCAACATCACAGGGCAGGTGAGGCAGCCTATTGATACACAGCCCCTGTCACGCTATGACTCTCCTAAAGGCTGTCGGGATCTCCAAACCCTCCCTTTGCAAAGCGACCAATGACCAGCCTCACCACCATCGCCACACTCAACATGCCCCCATATACCTCCCATAACCACAGCAATCACACATCCCACAGCAGGAGCCACAGAACAGAGCAGAGGGCCAAACTCCGCCCTCACCCACTGATGCCGAGTGTGATGTCATAAACGTGCAATTACACTGTTCTTCATTGGACGTCATCATGCTGATGTCACAATGACAGCAGGTGACTGAGGGTAACGGGGCTCTAGAATCCTGAAATCCCGCATTCCAGAGGGTTAAGTATGCACAACACATTCTCGACACAGTACTCAGGGCCTCCGGTGTAGAGCTCAACACATTCATTAATGCTTTTTATCCCCCGCCACGAAGTGGAAGGGGGATATAGGAATGGGTGCTGTCCGTCCGTCCGTCCGTCCGTCCGTCCGTCCGTCACGCTTAGTTTCGGACCACAACTCAAAAACCGTTAAAGATTTCTTCATGAAACTTCACATGCATATCAGTCTAGTGATGAACTGGTGCCTTTTGATGGTTTGGTATTTTTTGAAAAAAAAAAAATTTTTTGCGTTTTTAGGGAAAACCGTTGGAATTTGGTTGAAAATTCAGGGTTGCATTCGTTTCGGAGCAGATCTCAAAAACCATTCAAGATATCTTTCTGAAACTTCACATGCATATTAGTCTAGTGGTGTACTGGTGCCTTTTGATATTTTGGTATTTTTGAAAATTTTTTTCATTTTTATGCGTTTTTGGGGAAAAACGGAATTTGTTTGAAAATACAGGGTATCGTTCATTTCCAAAGCAGACAAGATATCTTCAAAACCGTTCAAGATATCTTCATGAAACTTCACATGTACTGCAGTCTAGTAGTGAACTGGTGCCTTTTGATGGTTTCATGTTTAGGATGCAATGCTACATTGAATTTCAGTGCAGTGTTACCCATAGTTGGAATTTGGTTGAAAATTCAGGGTTGCGTTCGTTTCCGGAGCAGAACTCGAAAACCGTTAAAGATTTCTTCATGAAACTTCACATGCATATTAGTCAAGTGGTGAACTGGTGCCTTTTGATATTTTGGTATTTTTGAAAATTTTTCTTTTTTTTTTTTTTTACCAATTTTTCATAAGGTAATTTAGGAGACAAGTATCTTGGAGCAATCCCACAAAATACTTAATTTTGCAAAATTCAAAAAACTGACTGATCACAATCTAATCTTTCAAATATTATCATTATGTCATTATCATCATCAATAATCTCTCAAATCAATCTTCATATATATAGAGACCTACTTTTAAAAAAACATATCCGTGGCGGGGGATGTGAGTATTTCATGCTTGTAGTTTCTGAACTTCCACAGGCGCAATTCTCCAGTGAGTGTGTGTTAGCAGACCCCTAACTGAGAGAAAGAGCCGGTCGATTGCAGCAAACACAGATTCACCACACAAATCTGTGCCCATCCCACTCAAAATATCTCTTCATCGCAACATTACACACACACTTACTCTTGCACGCCGTTTGCCATTTCTGCATACTGTCTAACAAAGATGTTCATATGAGTGTGTGTGTGTGTGTGTGTGTGTGTGTGTGTGTTTAATGCTGATTCATTATGGGTGGAGCCCAAGGAACTCCCAGCCACACCAGTCTGCGGAGTCCGTGTCAGACATTAAAACCACAGAGCCGAACAGCTCCACAGGCCAACTGTACCCTTTCACAACACCTCATTACACAGCATGAGAGTATAAATCAGTTCAGTCGACCAGAACTCTCAACTCCCTGATCTGTTTTTATCCAGACAGAGGGAGAAAACAAACTTCAGTATTTAATTTGCAGTCTTTGGGCTAGATCTGGGCATAAAATTACCCCCTAAAAATTCTTTTATCCCCCACACCACTAAGCCCCGCCCACCTGTGCATCATCACTGCGCTTTGAACATGCAGAAGGCCTTTTACCATAAAAGGACAGGCATGGATCCACCAGTAGTCATGGTTACAGAGGAAACAGCTGACTACAAGATCAGACTGCCCCTACACTTACGCATTTAGAAAACACTCAATAACAACTTGCATTTTTACACAAAACCTGGTCTTAATAGTGTTTCAAGAGGACAACATCAGGTCGAGCAACTTCATGAAAATCAACAGAATAAACGATCTTTTCCCAAAGATTGTGAAAGATTGTGAAAGTCTAAACCACGTGAAGTAACATGTCTTCACTCCCATCTGCAGGGCGTTGGCATGGCAATCAAACAGCAGGCACAAAACAAAACACAAAAACATGTCACGTGATCACAGAGCAACAGAGAGGGTTTGCAGCTGACTGGGTGTCATAGCAACACACTGACGCTTCGAAGTGAAAATCATTCAGAATAACTTCAGTTTTGTGAACCCAGACAGCAGAATGCATTTAGACCGAAATCACAGCTGACCTCAGACAGAGGAACTGAGCACATGCAGCCACAGCTGAGCGGGTTAACATGTTATCCATAAATAACTAGCTCAGTAGAGAGGCTTTAACTTACAGGACAGGCCTACAACAACTCAACCTCGCCCTGAATGACTGAGTGGTATTGTGCTCATTATTTTCTGTCATTTTTAAGACAACAGGACATAGTTTCCTGAGTTTGCCTTGTGATTATTTAGGAAATTTTGTCTTCTTATTTGACAAGACTGATATTTTATAGTTTTTTTTTCCCTTGGGTTTGTTCTTGCTTTACCTACTGCATCAGCCTAATACTCATACAGATCCACAATTTCAGTATATTTTTTACATTTTCCATAATCATCTTTAATATTAGATCACATTTATTAAAATTAAGTACAATTATAAATTTAGGTAAAGCAAATTAAAGGATGTCAGAGCTCCTTTCTAGATCCTGAAACCATTAATGAATGATAACAGCACATCACCAAAAATAAATCACCTCATTTCTGCTGTCACTTCATTACAGGGATTTGAAAGTAGGCGAGATAACAAAACGCAGAAATTTCAGTTTTTTCCAGAGACAAAATCTACACTTCTACTCCGATATATACCAAAAGGAAGCAAGTTTTCCATTTATACAGAAATGAGATCTTTTCCAAATAATTCTAAGTTCTGACTGCATCATATTCTCCTCCAGTTTCTCCCGCACAGTGAACTCCATCACCTGACTCACGGGCATGCGCAGCACGGCAGTGTTTAAATTATGATTGATTGATTGATTGATTGATTGATGGATGGATTAGTGAGTGATGAGTCTCATCACAACACTCCTTAAAGGGCATCTAAAGTCGACTCCCACTGTTTTTGTCTATCGGCCAATCAGTGAGCCGCACCTGCGCAAACGAACCAAAATAGAAGGATTATCTACGCATGTACACAAAACATTGGTTTATATGAATGAAACTGGTCATGTGACAATGCAAGATGTCAACAAAAGCAAGTGATTTGTTTGTAAACATTGGACGTTCAACGTCCCGTCTGAGAATCGACTTTAGATGCCCTTTAAGCTTTGCTCATCCAGGAGTAATAATGAGCATCAGAAAAAGCCCCAGGTGAAAGATGCAGGACAGACAAGCACAGCGATGTCCACAGAAAATAAAGACCAGCCACAGACTGGGGTGAGTTACAGCTCAAATATCAGCAGCATAGCCTTTCGAAACATGGGCTCACTAGTACATTGAAGAGTGTATTTCCAGAGATCGGACTTCTGGATGCTAAGTAACGGTTTCTACGAAAGAACTCTCTTCTCTGCGCTTTTTGCGGTGATAAACGAGCCCCGGGGCTCCAGACGCCAGCAAGTCTCGCGTCTGTATTTCACTGTCCGTCTGCGCAGGGAGCAGAACAGCAATCAGAGAAATCCAGCAGAACACAGAGGCCTGTGGAGAGAAGCAGTGTGATAAGGCCTCTACCTATAAATCACAGCTGCCTTTTATAACATGCTTGTCAGTCCATGTACAGTATAAAACGTATGCATGTAAAAATACTTCAGCCAAGAAAGGGCGAGCCGTTTCCAGTGTGTGGACTTATAAGACATACCGATTTTATCCATGCAAGCGAAAGCGCTTGGCCTGCACTTCTGAAGGTCAAACAGGCTACTTTTTAACCTTAGATCCTAAGTACTTGTGTATCAATGTGCTAAGTGCATACCGGAATACACCACTCAATGAAAGCCACTGAGGGATGCAATAGCCCACATTACTTCCTGTAAGTGCTCCCTGAGTAAATATTAAGAAACTTGAGGTGGGTTAACGTCTCCATCATCACTTTATCCTCAGATGAACACCACTGCGGTCAGCAGCAGGACTGTCGGCATGAAGACGGAGTAATGGTGCGGAACTGAAGATGTGGACGGTTATGAATCACGTGAAACAAAGAGAGAGTAATTACAGTCATGAAAAATAAAATACCAGAGACTGAATTCTACACCCAGGAAAACGGTGGACAGAAACCACACACAGAACAATCTGTAACCACACGCAAACTTTCCAACTGAACTGGATCTGCAACAGAGGGATTCCGCAGCTTTCACACAATGCAAAAATATGGAAATGTTACGGCGCTCTGTCAGCATACTGAGCCGAGTACTGCCGCAGGTGTGTACAACTGGCATCGCACTACAAAGCAAGCAGTCTCTGTGTGTCTGTCTATGAGTCTATGACCTCTGCGTATCTGGAGAGCTGTTTATCTGATCAATTTCATGCTTGGCGTGTGTATCACTGAGGACTGGAAGAAGTGCAGAGCTGAAGTTGTTTACTGAGTGGTTCTCAAGAAATCGAGAAAAGTGCTGAGCACTAATATCGCAATCGATTGCCTGGCCTCTGATATTGCTGCTTGCAGCTTTATCAAGATCAACGCAGCCAAACAACTCCACACACAACATTTCGCACTTCCTGGGGTCCTCAGCAATGTACCCGAGAGGTGTGAGGTCAGCTGGTCAATCAGATGAACGGCTGTCGAGAAAATGGAAGGACAGATACACAGTACATATATGCAGTCAAAGACTCCTTCCGTTTTAGTTTGATGTCCATACGACACTATACTGCATGTCTCACACCTGTTTAAAGGCCACGCATTGTATGTGAGCGCATGTGTTTGTGTTTGTACGTGCCTGCATGCCAGCAATAACGATTTTGCAATCTCACTGTTGTTTCCTGTAACTGATGCCCTGGATCCACCAGAATTGTCACCAACAGGGTGTCCCAGCAACCTCACCGTATTTTCACCACTCTTGAGCATGTCAGACTGAACTATATTATACGAAAAACTCAGTTTTGTGGCGCACACCTCAATGATCATAGTCATATGGTCATGGTCACTGAAGGAGCAACAACTCCGAACAGCGACTGCACGCAATACAATAATAGGAAAACAACAGAGTCAGGAGAAAAGCTGAGTGATAAACTTTCTCACAAACTCTGTAATAGAGCCTTTTTTCTTTTTTTTTTTTTTTTTTCTGAACTAAGAAAATGGTTAGAACGGGAAAAAGCGACAAACAAAGCGACAAACCAAGCCCGCCGGATCTTGCAACAATTGTGGAGACCCTCGAAGAATTGAGAAATGAAATGAGGGAGAAGCTGGACCAGCTTTTGAAGGAAAAACGTGATCTCAAAAGGAGATTGCCAAGAAAGACGACAGATTCAATCTTTATCAAGCAAACTGGAGGAGCTGGAGCAACAAGAGAAACGTAATGATGTAATCCTGACAGGGCTCAAAATCAAACCCAGGAGTTATGCCAGGGCAGCAGCGAAGGACGACAATGGAGGCGAGGAGGACAATAAATCTGTGGAAATGCAGGTGGTGGAATTCCTTCGGACCAAAAGTATTTCTCTGGACCCCAGCAATGTGGATTCATGTTATCTGCTACCGAAAAGGAGTGGAAGCGGAGACCGGAATGCAGCAAGGGCCGTGTTACTACGACTTACAAGCAACAAGCACAAAATCGCTCTGTTGAAGCAAGGGAAAAATCTCAAAGGATCCAATGTTTTCATAAATGAAAACCTCACCAGGCACAATGCAACCATCGCATGGAAAGCTCGCCAACTAAAAAAGGGGGAAGATACACAGCACTTGGACGGCTAACTGCAGAATTTTCATCAAACCAAATGGGTCACGGAAACTGCCAGACCGGTGCTGATCAAGATGATCTTGCGGGATTTGGAGAGTTTTGACCACTGAGGCAGGTTAAAATCCTGACAAATCTCTATGAGCAGTTATCTGATAAACCAAGCTGTAGATCAGGAAACTGGTTTTCAACAACAAGTCACCAAAACTCAGGAATAGACCCTAATGAAGAAATAGATCCGGACAACCATTTTTTTCTACAACGAAAACAAACGCATGCGGATACTTTACTTTAGACGAATTTAACAAGAACATTAAAATGGAAGGGAGTTTGTCCATTATCCACTTCAATAGTAGGAGTCTATATGCAAACTTTGACCAAATAAAGGAACACCTTCTGTCTTTTGCTAATCCGTTCAACATCATCGCACTATCGGAAACTTGGATTAAAGAAGAAAAGGACAAGGACTTCTACATGGAGGTTACAACTTCGTGTGTAAGAGCAGACTGAACAAAGCTGGTGGGGGTGTTGGACTATTTATTGATGAGGCCATAAACTTCCAGGTACTAGAATGCAAATCAATTGTTGTGGAAAATGTAATGGAATGCCTTACAATTGAGATTCCTAGGTTGAAAGGTAAAAATACGGTTATTTGTTGTGTGTACAGAGCACCGGATTCGCAAATTGATGTTTTTAGTAAATGTATGGATGAATTACTTGTCAATATGAACCAGAAAAATGTTTTTTATGTGTGGGGACTTTAATATTGACTTGATAAATCCAAATAATAGCTCTATAATAGAGGAGTATATTGACACCATGTATGCCATGGGTATGCAACCATTAATCACAAAACCAAGCAGGATTACTAGACACAGTGCCACCTTGATAGATAATGTGTATACTAATGTATTAGATTCTGAAATATTTAGTGGCATTCTGATAAATGATATTACTGATCATCTACCAGTTTTTGCTATTTGTAACTGCAAATTAGATATAAGGGACCAGGCTAGATTGAAAACCCTGGAACACACAGAAATCAGAATTAAAAGCGAAAAAAGGCTAAAGAAACTAGAATCAGATAAGTTGAACCAGAATTGGGATCATGTATTAACAGAGAAAGATCCAAATAGAGCCTATGAGGCTTTTCTATGGACAGTAAACTCCTGTATGATAAACACTGTCTAGTCAAAATAACGAACAAACTGAAGCAAAACAAAGAGAGGAAACCTTGGGTTTCAAAAAGTACTGGCAAATGCCTGTAAGAAGAAAAAAAATATATTGTATAAACAGTTTCTGAGAGAAAGAACTGAGAAAGCAGAAATTAGGTACAAAAATTACAGAAACAAAATGACAAATTTACTAAGGAAACATAAAAAAGAGTATTATGAAAAGCTTTTATTAGAAAATAAACATTACACCAGAAATCTCTGGAATATAATAAAGAACGTCTTTGGGAGGACACCGAGGAGGAGTACCCGCATTCTTTAATATAAATGGCAAAAAAGGTAGAGGACAAGGAATTGGTTGTGGAGAATTTTAACAGTTATTTTGTGAATGTTGGGCCAGAACTAGCAAAGGGTATTAAATCCTCACACCTAAGATGGGACTACCTTGACAAGGATGAGGAAATCCAAGACACAATGACACTAACTCCTGTTACCGAATCTGAAATTAGATCAATTCTGAAAAATTGTACAGCTAAGACATCTGTTGATGTAAACCAATTAGATATGAAATTACTGAAAACTCTAACTAACGCAATTGTAACTCCACTTACGCATATATGCAATCTATCCTTCTCCTGCGGAGTGTTTCCAGATAAAATGAAGATAGCGAAAGTTATCCCTCTCTACAAAAGCGGGGATAAATATGATTTCTCAAACTATCGTCCTGTCTCGATTTTACCTCAATGCTCGAAGGTCCTAGAAAAGCTCTTCAATGACAGATTGGACAAGTACATTGATAAACACTAACTACTGTGTGACAGCCAGTATGGGTTCAGGAAAAAGCATTCGACAGCACTAGCCCGAACAGAATTTATTGAAATGATTAAAGATTCACTAGATTCAAACTTATATTCTATAGGCATATTTATTGATCTGAAGAAAGCATTCGACACTATAAATCACGATATATTGATTGAAAAACTTTACAAATATGGATTAAGAGGGACCGCATTAAAATGGATCAAAAATTACTTAACAAGTAGGACGCAATTTGTGCAGATGGGCAATAGCAAATCGAATTGCTTGGACATTACCTGTGGAATTCCTCAGGGCTCGGTCATAGGTCCCAAGTAGTTCATAATTTACATAAATGACATTGTTAAGGTGTCTGATATCCTAAAACTAATTTTATTCGCAGACGACACGACTATTTTTTGTTCAGGTGTCGATCTCAAGCAATTGGCAAAAGTGGTTAATAAAGAAATGTCTAAACTTCACACGTGGTTTAATGTAAACAAATTATCATTAAATCTTAGAAAGACCAAATTTATGATATTTGAGAAAAAAAAGGCCTAAAGGACGACATAGACTTAAAAGGTAAATGGTACCAGCATTGAAAGGGTAAACGAATATAAAGTCATGGGAGTTATGCTAGATAATCTCTTAAGCTGGAAACCACATGTAAACTTGGTTCAAAGAAAGTTAGCTAGAAGCGTGTCTATTCTTTGGAAAATGCAAAAATTATTAAAATACAAGTCCCTTAAAATAATCTATTCAGCACTCATAGCACCCCACTTACACTACTGCGCTGAAGTATGGGGACACACTTATAATAATACAATAGAATCATTGTTTAAACTCCAAAAAAAGGCCCTTAGAATTATTCATAACGTTCCCTATGGAACTCATACAAACGATTTGTTTATTAAGGCAAAGTTTCTTAAATTGCAGGATATAATAAAATTCAACTCCTTGCAAACTGTATATTTAGGATACCACAAAGAATTGCCTAGAAATATACAATGCCTATTTCTCCAACGTGAATGCCTTCATGACCTAAGAGGCAGAATGTTGTTGCAAACTAGAAGGGTCAGATCGACTCGAGTGAACACTCCTTATCGGTGGCTGGAGTCAGTGCATGGAACATACTTGAACAAGATATCAGAAGGGCAGACAATTTGAAAGACTTTAAGTATCTTCTGAAATGTGCATGTCTGAATAACTATGAACTTATCCAACAAAATGGCATTGGATAAATTAAACAGAACCATAACGGGCATAAACAATAGGGGTTGTTTATAGACACTCAGCTATATTGTGATTAAAACTCTTCATGACTGTCATAAATCTCTATGATTTTATGTTGTGACGTTTAAATCGTAGTATAAATAGACACTCAGCTCTGTTGTGATTTATAAATCTTTATAATATCTTACCCATAATCAAACTGTTTTTCTGGGAGTTGGGGGCGGGACTTTGACAAGCGATTTCGCTTCTCCCGCGACCCTTTCGGTCATGATACATGTTGTGTTGAAATTGTCATGGAATGACTGTACAATCATGCCGAAATGAAAAAACAAATAAAAAAAAAAAAAAAAAAAAAATAAACTACGCTGCAGAGCTATCCCATGAGCCTTTTCTCACGATGTACACCTGTAGCTCAAGCACACATTCACACATTTACATCACCTCTTTCAGCAATAAGTCAGTCAGGCACAATAAGCCCTCTTACTGTTCCCTGTAAGAGTTTATTGAACACCAAACATTTCTCAGTGTATTACCCATGATTCAGTCTCAATGGGAGGTATGCTAATGCAGTGTAGCTACAGATGAGAACTTGGTAATCATTTTAAATCCCCAATATCACAGAACAGTTTGTTTTTCTCCTCAGTCATCAAAGGTCAGACAGTTAGTCTGTATCAGGCTGCCAGTTGAAAGCCCTGACCATAAGTCATGTTTACTTTGACCTTTAAAATATGCAAAACCTCTTCGCTAATGCTAAATGAATAACAATCCTTGGGCCAATGTGTCTGTTCCGCCGCAGTCACTGGTTGGGCTAATAGTTTTGCTCGAGATAAATAAGACCCCTAATCACCCAACACAGGGGAGAAATTCAGCGAATCTCAAAAACACCATTTTAACCCAGGTCCTGAGAGAGCTGGCCTGATTACCACGGTAACATTCACTTTAGACTCCCCGACGACACAAGCACTTCTGCCAGCCCGCCAATCTCAAGAGAGACTCCGGCTTTATACTCAAACCAACAGGTTCCCATAGTAACCATTCAAGGCCAACCCAATCCAGCAATAAAACAGCAGTCTTAATCCAAAGTGGAAAAAAAGATATATTGGTTTGCTTGCGACAGACAAAATCCCAACATCGAAACAACTGGAATCAGTTACTTCAAATCAAGAAGCATGTCACTCCTGAAGACTTCTCAGCTGGTAAAAACTTAAGAAGACTATCACTACCCGGGTTTGAACCCTGGTCGTACCAGACGGCAGTGGTCTGTAGCCTTTTCAGAGCAGAGCATAATTGGCTTCACGCTGCAGGGAAATAAATTGGGAGGGACTGCTGGTTTGGGATTATAGGATTACAGCATTGTTCGTTGCTCAAGCGCCTCCTGTTGGCCAGCCGGGCGCTCGTCAGTGAGATTCTAAGCTTGTTCATGTTTGGGTATCCTCCGCCCTCGTTCTGAACTTGCGAAGTTTCGAGCTATAAGTGTAAAGAAGCAGTGGCTGACAGGCGCGTGCTTCGAAGGAGAGCCGTGAACTGTCTTCGTTCTCCCGAGTTGGCAACAACGGGTGGCATACGAGCAAGCTTGTGTTCATAGTTCTCTAATCGGGCATTCCAGATTCAGATGAGATTGGAGATACCAAATTAAAAAAAAAAAAAAAAACTGAAGAAGGGGGCTATTGATCTGCACATAATGCTTTGAGTGTGGGTGGGGATATTGTGCGCAGGTATCTGCTCTGTTAAATGTGCTAACATTTGTGATGATGTGAAGAGAGCGTTAACAGAGCGTTCGTGAACTCACAGGCTTCTTCAGGAAAAACACAGAGACAGCTCCCACCAGCGGCATGTCTCCCAGCAGAGGCTCCATAATCACCCTCGCCACTCCGTGAAGCTGCAGAAATACACACACACACACACACAAACACAAGTAATTAACAGACAGTTACCATATTAAAAGCATGAATGTCAGTGGCTCCACTAACATTACTTAAAGTAAACGAAGGGAACTGCAGCAGCAGTGCTGGTGGCCTTAGTGTCTGCAGGTTTATCAGATTCAGCCAATCGCAACAAGGCGAGTCACCACTTAAGCCAATCAGTGACTTAAATGCACTGGTGCTGAAATTCTGAGAAACGCTGCAGACTTTGCAGTCATACAGATCTTCAGCTGTAGAGCCTTTAGGACAGTTAACAGATCAATGTCTTCAGTGCGCTATGCTAACAGAACAGCCGCACAGCCAAACATGGCATATCACTCAATAAATAATTCAGCAGTGCCATTACAGCAAAGATCACTAATGACACAGTGAAACAGGAATCGCAGGGTCTGTCTCTCCATTCATCCATCGGTAAATCCGTTAACAGGAAATCTCCAAAGAGTAATGGTTGGATGTCAATGAAATTTTATGTGTTGATAGATGCTTCACTAAAAAGGAAGTGATTAAATTTTGCTGAAGCTGCAAGAATTTCAATGCGCATGAAGCCAAAACTGTCCAGACACATTTAACACTCACTCTCCAAAATAATTCCTCCACAAGCTAATTTCCAAACGCAGAGGTAGTTCACTCTCTGATTCTAGAAGCTCTACCAGCCTTCTAGTCATTCATGTTTTTAGTGAAATATGAGCATTTTTAATTCATTTAAATAACCTTCAGTGGATACAATGTAAAATGAGAATAGAGCAAAAAATCAAAGTCATAAAGGATCTTTAATTTCTCAGGATGGTTGCCCAAATTAGAGTTAAAAAAGCAGCCATAATTCATCAATGAAAAGGTTAACGAGTTGCCTGAATTTTCCAGAGGCAGTAAAATCAAGTTCATTTGGGTTATACTACAGAGAATCATAGAGAAGCAGCCAAAAAGCGTAACACGTCTGCTGGAATTACCACTGTAGTGTTCGGGGTCAACTTTCAGAGCCATATAACTGTCCTCGTAAAGAAATATAATGAATATGGGCGGCAGTTATGGCAAAATATGGCTATTCTGATCGATCAAAGACAGGGGTGTTAAGCCCAGGTTCAGAGAGTAAAAATCCTCCCCAGAACTTTATTCCAACCACCTGGATTTACTTCGGACAGGAGATAGAGCCAGTATGAGTGATCAGCTCATTCTGTGGGAGGGAGAAAAACATGGCAGGATTTTTACTTTCTGACCCCTGGATTTTACACCTCTGATCAAAGATTCTACGACTTCCTTTAAAATAAGTTGAGTCTATATTAATTTTTTTTACCACCCAAGACTTATAATGTACTACAGGTATATGATTGTTCAAAAACTTGATTGGTAGTGTTCATGCCAGTGTGCTGCTGAATAGTTTTCAAAGAAACAGATTTATCATTTTTGAAAATCGTTTATCTTTTTTTTTTTCCAGAGGTAAGGCGAGAGTTTTCTATTTTGGTTCAATCATACAGCAGCACTGCAGAGGACTGGCATTGGAAACGAGGCAAACATGGTTATGAATGAGGTATTACCGCCATGAGAAAAATAACCGTCAGAACCCAACAGAATCCTCCAAACTTTGAATAAACAAAACTACTGTAAACATCCAGGTTGATGATATTTGCAATTCATGTAGGTGACCAATGTTCTGAATACCTCAATAAACAGATAAGCCAATAACTTTATTCAAGAAAACGTATGCCAGGAATTTAACGCAAATAACTAATATTAATATGCTCAAGCTTCGCAGAAAACACCCTTACTTCAAATGTTACAAACTGAAGGCAGAATTTCAGAGAGAACTTCGGCTAAACTCGAAATCAGCACCCATTCTCGACAAACATGGTGCGAATGTGAACAGTGAGAAAGGGCACTGCGCGAAACATCCCGCCACACTCAAAAACTAACGCACAGCCACACACACACACACACACACACCGCCACAGAGACAGAGTCAAATATAAGCAAAGAAACACAGGCACGTGGTCACAGAGCTCAGTACGCAGAAAAACCACAAGTGCGATCTGCCAGAACCTGTCAGCACAGCAGTCTGAGAAGCAGATGATGGGTAATTCAACAGTATCTCCGGAAGCCTTCAGAAAGCTGCTGTTCCACACAGAATATAACAAGGTTTTGGCTGCAAAAATAACTGCATTAGAAATGGATTCATGAAAAAGACAGGCGGAGCCTGTAAGCACAGACACTGTGCAGAATGCAGTACTGACTCATTCATTACAGACCGCTGGAGCCTGTAAGCACAGACTGTGCAGAATGCAGTACTGACTCATTCATTACAGACCGCTGGAGCCTGTAAGCACAGACACTGTGCAGAATGCAGTACTGACTCATTCATTACAGACCGCTGGAGCCTGTAAGCACAGACACTGTGCAGAATGCAGTACTGACTCATTCATTACAGACCGCTGGAGCCTGTAAGCACAGACACTGTGCAGAACGCAGTACTGACTCATTCATTACAGACCGCTGGAGCCTGTAATCACTGACAGAGAGAACAGCGCAGAGGGTCGTACCTGTATGCTCTTAATACCAGCTCTGCAGTAGTACTTCTTAATGTCGCAGTCAATTTCGGTATTCCCAACAAAACTGGAAAACAACCATCGATTCAGCCAAGAAAACTCACAAATTACAAAACAATGTGGACAATAATAACAGACTGTAAACACCATGGTATTAAACAACGTATCATTTTAAATATCTCAAATAAGAGAGTAACAGCATAGACTGACACGAGTCCTTATCACCATGAAGGCCACAGCCATGATTGTTATGATAGTAATGAACATAATTGTTATTCTTGTATTTGATCGTGAATATATTGACACAAACTGGGGTAGGTTGTTAATGATCTAGGTGATGGGCTTGTTTCTGTCGCCATGGTTACATAGTGCATGGCGAGCAGCGAGGTCAGTTACCTGATCTGCAGGTCCATGATGATTTGCCGCTTGTCCACGTTCTCAGTGTAAACCTTCACTCCATTCACCCTCAGGGGCTACAGGAGCAGAGACGCCAGTTTAGAATCTGTTACCCTACTCTACTGCCACCTACAGGTGTGGAGGAATGTGAACGGTTCCACATCTGAGGAGTACAACTGCTGACTGTCACTGATTCTCGCAGTCTTAGTCTTCACAGGCCATGCGATGCATTCTCTTGCACACTTCACTCTCTCTCATCATGTGTGTGATCAGAAAAAGTGAGTAAATGTGTGCGTGTGCGTGCGCGCGTGTGTGTATGGGTGTGTCTCAGAGTGTGTGAGTGCACGTGTGAGAGAGAACGAGAGACAGGGAGTGCGTGAGCATGTGTAAATGTGTGTGATAAGGAGACACGGAGAGAGAGAGAGAGAGAGAGAGAGAGAGAGAGTGAGTGTGTGTGTGTCTGCGTCCACATGTGAGTGTGTATGTTTATGAGTGTCTGTGTGTGTGTTTGTGTGCATGTGTGTGTGTGAGTGTGAGTGTGCGCGTGTGAGTGAGTGTGTGAGCGCACAAGTGTGCGTGTGTGAGCATGCGCATGTGCGAGTGTGTGAGCATGCGCGTGTGTGTGAGCGTGCGCGTGTGTGTGAGTGTGCGAGGGTGCACGTGTGCCTGTGTGAGTGTGTGTGAGGGTGCGCGTGTGCGTGTGAGAGCGTGTGCATGTGTGAGCGTGTGCGTGTGAGAGCGTGCGCATGAGTGTGTGTGTATGTGTACGAGCGTGCGTGTGTGAGTGTGTGTGCGTGCGTGTGTGTGTGAGTGTGTGAGCGTGCGTGTGTGAGTGTGAGTGCGTGAGCGTGCGAGCGTTAGCGTGAGTGTGTGAGTGTGCGTGTGTGTGTGTGTGTGTGTGAGGGTGCGCGCGCGCGTGTGAGCGTGTGCATGTGTGAGTGTGTGAGTGTGTGTGTGAGCGTGCGTGTGTGAGCGTGTGAGCGTGTGTGTGTGTGTGAGTGTGTGAGCGCGTGTGTGTGTGAGTGTGTGAGCGTGCATGTGTGAGTGTGTGTGTGTGAGGGTGCGAGCGTGCGTGTGTGAGTGTGTGAGCGTGTGTGTATGTGAGTGTGTGAGCATGCGTGTGTGAGTGTGTGTGTGTACCTTGTCTCCCATGTCGATCTTGCTGAAGCAGAAGGTGCTCAGGTGCGGATTGGCTCCCCTCACAGCCGGCTCTATGGTCTCTCGGAAGATCTTCTCCACAAACTGGCAGATAAACGGCCACATCTGCTTCACTGTCTGAAACCGAAGCAAAGACTCATGTGACCCCCCAAACACTCCCACAATGCCTCAGTTCATCACACCTCAATCAGAATCACTTTACACACTGTTCATCAACCGTTCATCAACCATTCATCAACCGTTTATCAACTGTTCGTCAGCCATTCATCAACTGTTTATCAACTTTTCATCAACCATTCATCAACCGTTCATCAACCGTTTATCAACCGTTCATCAGCTGTGCTAAAGCTTCCCTGGCAGTGGTAACTCCCTGATGCCCAGCCCAGCTCACACCGATGCTCTGCACTGTACTGCTGAAGCCTGTGCAGCTACATTCATGTCATGGTACATATATGTGTGGGGGGGTGCAGTGTAGGACTACATTCCCCAGGGATACTCTGTGCTTCTGTTCCTAAATTCCTGCCTGAACTCCTCTTCCACCTGTCGTGCGGACGGCTGATCGGTGAGAGAGTTCTGAATCTCGTGTGTCTCAGAGCAGGAGATACAGTAAATATGAGATTCCCGCCCCCCCCACACCAGGGAACATGAGGCACAAGGAACACAGAGTCCTTATTCCGGACCGGGCCTCACCAGGGGAGGGGATCGACCCGACCCAGATCACAGAAACCAGGCCGTTTACCCCAGCCTACAGTCTGCAGTCTGGGGCACAGAAACTGGAGCACTCCATCGTGACCTCAGACAAACTGCACCACACACACACACACACACACACACACACACACACACACACACACAGAGTCCTCTAAAACAGGCCGTAGTGAGCAGTGTATATAGACATAGCAGAGTAAGACCAGTTTACCTTGTTTAACCATTCTACCCTCTCCACGTCTGGGAAGTGAACCTGAAACAGACACAAAAATCAGGTTATTTCTCACACGGAAAAATAACATTCCATTACTGCTAAAAAAACGGGACGGGAACTCTGAGGAGTGCATACCTCCAGCTGCACCATCATATTTCACCTCTCATGCAATGTGAACCTTGACCTTTGACCTCTACCTGAGGAAATGTAATCAACTCTTACTGTATAACCTTTCCTACACAGTTTCATCAAAATCAAACCCAGACTTTTCCTGTAATCCTGCTTAAAAACAGACAGAGAGACGAACAAACGGGAACCTCCGCCCAGCTTTGCAGGTAAAGGTAAATAAACGAACCAGCGCAAAGGATAGTATGAATATTTGTATAGTACATACCACATGTCAGAGCAACTATTCTGCGATTCCAAACATAGTCCCGATGATGTCATCATAAGAGTATTCACTTCCTATCACAAAAACCACAAGAATCGAGGGCGTACGGCATGATATGTAGACGCTGCTTATGAGGATTTAAGTTCTACAACTTCCACATACCCAACATTCCTCTGCAAAACACCTGATCATCATCACCTTTCAGTTACGCGCACACAGAGCAATAAGCATCGACCACATTAAGTCCTGCATTTCTATTTGGCCGATATTTTTTCCCCGGTATGTAAGGCTACTTTTTTGTGCAGTCGCAGCAATCCTGCTTACAGTCATGTTCTTCCTTCCTAAACAGAGCACATCGTGTTACGGACTCTTTTCATGGCATAATCTGCCAGATAGTTACACAAACACACAGCAGTAGATGACAAATGCATCTATGAGCCAAAACATTAAAACTACTTACAGATGAAGCAAATTATGTTGATTATCTTGTAACAGGCGCATGTCAGGGACACAGACAGACCTTAAATGGTAACGAACAGTTGGTTCTTGTGTCTATTTGTTGGATGTGGGAGAAATGGGGCAGAGATAGCACCAGGATGCACTGTGGAAAGACGACAAGCTGATGGAGGGAGTGTGACACTCGGTGAAATGGGCTGGGAATCCCAAAAACCTCAGCTGATGTGTACTGAGCATTCCAGCACAAAACTGCCACGCATGACCCAGCCAAGCTACAGGCTGCTGAGCCAATATTCCCCCCATAACTGTAATGTTTAGTTTTGAGAAAATCACTGTTTCAATGAAAGCAATAATTACCGTTGATGTTGAAGACTGTAAAAACAGAGGTGGGATTCTTAGAATTAAACTGATTTTAGAAGGTTGAAAAGCCTTTAAGTGAAAGAAACCCTGCACAATTACGCAAAGCCCAAAACAAACCAGATTATCAGGGCTGCGAACAGCGCAAAGACAAAAACTTCATCCCCCACAAACCATTGCAGCACCAGGGTCAGTATGATCCTTGGGCAGCACTTCAGTCAGCCCATACAGTGGAAGAATATGACCATAGATGAGTGTGAGAGAAAAGCATAAATCATACATATATTACAGTAATGAGAATAATCAGACTGAATACAGTAAACTTTGTGCTCAGGTTTCTAAAAAGAACCGAGGTTAGCCATAACAAATTTGCTGAAGATGCTAAAATGAATTCTAAATATTTTGAAATAAAGTAGTAGAAGATGGAAGGGTAATGAAGAGGTTACAAGCATGAAAAATAAAGATGGATCACTGCTTTATGGCAACAAGGATAAGTTACTGCTAATTCCTGATAACAGAGGTTCCTGATCTTGATCCTGGAGTATCCCTTTACAAATTATACGACTGCCAGTGTGGTTGGAATGAAAACCAGCATACACAGAGGTACTCAAGGACAGAGTTTGAGAACCACAGCCTTGCACGGTCACAGGAGGTCAGATTTCCAACATGTCAGAGGCATTTCCTGTGCACAGAATGTTTTAGAGGATCTTGAGATGGGGGGTAATGAAGTACCAGAGAAATTGCATAAAGTGAGGACAAATAAGGTGGCGGCACTGATGACATATACCAGGGAGCAAGGGTACATAGGGAAGTACGTGAAATTATCTTAAAACCCCTGGCAGATATTTAGGCAGTGTTTTAAAACTGAAGAAATGCCAGCCGATCAGAAGCAAGGCAATGTAATACTGGTATATAAGCAAGGAGGCCACACTGAGCCAGGAAACTTCAACTCTGGCACTTAACTTGCACTGCTAAATACTGGAATCGGTCATAAAAGGCAAATAGGGAGTTTATCATGAACAGAACGTCTCAGGGCAAAACAAACAAGACTTCCATAAAGACAGGTCATGCCTGAACATTCTGGAAATCTTAGAGGAAGCCATTTTTGTAAATGGTGCAGGGCTACTGACAGCAATGAGCGAGAACATTACGACTGCGCACAGATGAATCAAATAACTTTGTTTCTCTCCAAACAACAGAGCAGGTCAAGGCCTGCAGATCATTTACAGTAAGTAAACAGTCAGTTTCCATCGTTGACATGTCAGATGCAGGAGAAATGAGACCCAAACAGCTTTGAAAAGGGCCAACTCCTTAAGGCCGGATGACTGGGTCGGAGCATCTCTTAAAATTTTTTGTCATTTCATGAAATGACTGGTTTCATAATCTGACAGTAATAAATACAGCAATAATTGGCATTTGAAAGATGGCTTCCTAACGGCTATATTCCAGATCGGTTCGGAATACCATGAACGAACTTTGGTGTACTCACGGATAACAACATGTACCTAAAGTTTCAAGTTGATACATCAGACGTATTTAAAGAGAAAGATGTTTGCGGATGAATGACGACCAACAAATGACGACCGACAACGACGGACAAGCAGGCCATGACATAAGCCCATCAGACATTCGATCCTGATGAGCTAAAAAGGCCAATAGGATCCTGGGATACAGCCAAAAGTATTGAGAACAAATAAAAAGAGGTCATATTTTGCTTACAATATCTTTGTGAGACCACACTTTAAGTATTGTGTGCAGTTCTGGCAGACTAAAAGATAAAGAGGTCTTGGCTAAAGTTAGAAGACGAGCCACTAAATTAATTCCTTGCTCTAAAGAATCTTCATTTCTTCAGCATTAAAAAAGGAGACTTCACAGTGATCTGATTGAGGTCTTTACATATGTAAAAGGGATTAACAAAGTTAACTACTCAGGATAATTCTGGTAAACGCTACAGAGAGAGCCCCAGCCACAGGCCCACTAGTGGTCAAGAGAGACCTCCCGCCAAAGCCCGCTAACGCTAAAGAGAGACCCCCAGCCACAGGCTCGCTAATGTTAAAGAAAGAGCCCAAGCCAAAGGCTCGCTAATGCTAAAGAAAGAGCCCCAGCCAAAGGCCCGCTAATGCTAAAGAAAGAGCCCCAGCCAAAGGCCCGCTAATGCTAAAGAAAGAGCCCTAGCTAAAGGCCTGCTAATGCTAAAGAAAGAGCCCCAGCCAAAGGCCTGCTAATGCTAAAGAAAGAGCCCCAGCCAAAGGCCTGCTAATGCTAAAGAAAGAGCCCCAGCCAAAGGCCCGCTAATGCTAAAGAAAGAGCCCCAGCCAAAGGCCCGCTAATGCTAAAGAAAGAGCCCCAGCCAAAGGCCTGCTAATGCTAAAGAAAGAGCCCCAGCCAAAGGCCCGCTAATGCTAAAGAAAGAGCCCCAGCCAAAGGCCCGCTAATGCTAAAGAAAGAGCCCCAGCCAAAGGCCCGCTAATGCTAAAGAAAGAGCCCCAGCCAAAGGCCCGCTAATGCTAAAGAAAGAGCCCCAGCTAAAGGCCTGCTAATGCTAAAGAAAGAGCCCCAGCCAAAGGCCTGCTAATGCTAAAGAAAGAGCCCCAGCCAAAGGCCTGCTAATGCTAAAGAAAGAGCCCCAGCCAAAGGCCTGCTAATGCTAAAGAAAGAGCCCCAGCCAAAGGCCTGCTAATGCTAAAGAAAGAGCCCCAGCCAAAGGCCTGCTAATGCCCCCAGCTAAAGGCCTGCTAATGCTAAAGAAAGAGCCCCAGCCAAAGGGCTGCTAATGCTAAAGAAAGAGCCCCAGCCAAAGGCCTGCTAATGCTAAAGAAAGAGCCCCAGCCAAAGGCCTGCTAATGCTAAAGAAAGAGCCCCAGCCAAAGGCCTGCTAATGCTAAAGAAAGAGCCCCAGCCAAAGGCCTGCTAATGCTAAAGAAAGAGCCCCAGCCAAAGGCCTGCTAATGCTAAAGAAAGAGCCCCAGCCAAAGGCCTGCTAATGCTAAAGAAAGAGCCCCAGCCAAAGGCCTGCTAATGCTAAAGAAAGAGCCCCAGCCAAACGCCAGCTAACACAACAGAGACAGCCCCAGCGGAGATGTAGCAGCTTAGAGCTCTATCCTGCTCATGAGCTGCCAGCTCTGTGACTCACACCACAGCCATTTCCTGGGCATAAAAACAGGGCTGCGGGAGTTAAAGTCTGCAGAACCACAGCCTCAGAGCTCAGTCTCAGAGCTTTACAACATGCTCTCAAACAGCATAAAGAAACAATCCTGCTGATCACTCTGCTTCATACATCATAAATATACAAACCTGCTGATCACTCTGCTTCATACATCATAAATATACAAACCTGCTGATCACTCTGCTTCATACATCATAAATATACAAACCTGCTGATCGCTCTGCTTCATACATCATAAATACAAAACCCAAAACCAGTGAAGTTGGCACGTTATGTAAATCGTAGATAAAAACAGAATACAATGATTTGCAAATCCTTTTCAACTTATATTCAATTGAATACACTGCAAAGACAAGATGTTTAATGTTCAAACTGAGAAACTTAATTTTTTTTTTTGCAAATAATCATTAACTTAGAATTTAAAGGCAGCAACACATTGCAAAAAAAGTTGGCACAGGGGCCTTTTACCACTGTGTTACATCACCTTTCCTTTTAACGACACTCAGTAAACGTTTGGGAACTGAGGAGACCAATTTTTGAAGCTTTTCAGGTGGAACTCTTTCCCATTCTTGCTTGATGTACAGCTTAAGTTGTTCAACAGTCCGGGGTCTCCGTTGTCGTATTTTACGCTTCATAATCGCCACACATTTTCAATGGGAGACAGGTCTGGACTACAGGCAGGCCAGTCTAGTACCCGCACTCTTTTTACTACGGAGCCATGCTGTTGTAACACGTGCAGAATGTGGCTTGGCATTGTCTTGCTGAAATAAGCAGGGGCGTCCATGAAAAAAGACGTTGCTTGGATGGCAACATATGTTGCTCCAAAACCTGTATGTACCTTTCAGCATTAATGGTGCCTTCACATATGTGTAAGTTGCCCATGCCTTGGGCACTAATACACCCCCCATACCATCACAGATGCTGGCTTTTGAACTTTGCGCCTATAACAGTCCGGATGGTTCTTTTTCCTCTTTGGTCCGGAGGACACGACGTCCCACAGTTTCCAAAAACAATTTGAAATGACTCGTCAGACCACAGAACACTTTTCCACTTTGCATCAGTCCATCTTAGATGAGCTTGGGCCCAGCGGGCCGGGCGGCGCGTTTCTGGGTGCTGTTGATAAATGGCTTTCGCTTTGCATTGTAGAGTTTTAACTTGCACTTGCAGATGTAGTGACGAACTGTAGTTACTGATAGTGGTTTTCTGAAGTGTTCCTGAGCCCATGTGGTGATGTCCTTTACACACTGATGTCGGTTTTTTGATGCAGTACCGCCTGAGGGATCGAAGGTCATGGGCATTCAATGTTGGTTTTCGGCCTTGTCGCTTCGTGCAGTGATTTCTCCAGATTCTCTGAACCTTTTGACGATATTACGGACCGTAGATGATGAAATCCCTAAATTTCTTGCAATAGCTCGTTGAGGAATGTTGTTTTTAAACTGTTCGACAATCAGCTCACGCATTTGTTCACTAAGTGGTGACCCTCGCCCCATCCTTGTTTGTGAATGACTGAGCATTTCAGGAAGCTGCTTTTATACCCAATCATGGCACCCACCTGTTCCCAATTAGCCCGTTCACCTGTGGGATGTTCCAAATAAGTGTTTGATGAGCATTCCTCAACTCTCTCAGTCTTTTTTGCCACTTGTGCCAGCTTTTTTGAAACATGTTGCAGGCATCAAATTCCAAATGAGCTAATATTTGCAAAAAATTACAAAGTTTACCTGTTCGAACATTAAGTAACTTGTCTTTGCAGTGTATTCAATTGAATATAGGTTGAAAAGGATTTGCAAATCATTGTATTCTGTTTTTATTTACGATTTACACAGCGTGCCAACTTCACTGGTTTTGGGTTTGTATACAAACCTGCTGATCACTCTGCTTCATACATCATAAATATACAAACCTGCTGATCGCTCTGCTTCATACATCATAAATATACAAACCTGCTGATCGCTCTGCTTCATACATCATAAATATACAAACCTGCTGATCACTCTGCTTCATACATCATAAATGTACAAACCTGCTGCTGTCTCTACCTCGCCCTGCTGGCAGAAACCTCCCTGCAACTCAGAACCACCATCAAGAGCCTCATCTTCAGTCCATCTTACACCTCAGAGGGACTCATGTTAAACTGGGACTTACATTACAGCACATTTACTGTATAATAGGCAGAAGAACACCATCCCAAAAGAACGCTGACTAAGGCATACGCATTGTGACATGAAAACCTTTGTAAAAGAGCAGATCAGGGCAAGTAAGTCCAACCCAGATGACTTTCAGTAACACACCCTCCACATACTACATGCTAATGCAAAACACAGCTAAACCTGCACCCAGTATCATGACGCAGGATTATCTTAGCCGGGTGACTGCACTGAGTAATACCCTGAACTTGCCCAAATGAGGAACAGGGACTGAAGTACAGCCCAGTTATCAAGCTTTGTGACATATGCCGTCCTGACCCTATTCAAGCAGAGCCAGATGGGTCAGGCGAACTTCAACAGCTCTTCATGAAAGGTTCTCACCAAATACAGGAAGTGACATCACCTCAGACTTGAACCAACAGGAAAAAAGTGCCATGATATTTGAGGACATCTCATTCACTGCAGTCAATGCTGCAGAGGTCAAAGTTCATGAGAATATCCATCAGAGAGGAGCGAGCCGAGGCAAACAGAGTTGGTGTTCAGCAGCCGGGGGTCGTGACAGATCTGGGGAAACGGATGTCTCTGGACATCCGTTATTTTCTCCCAGCATGTGTGTTTCAGAGCTGCATAAAATGGGACAAAGTGAAACAGGTCCATGAAGCAAGGCCACAAACAAGGAGTAACTGGGTCAGGGCGTCACACGGTTTAAGGGAAGAAAGGAACATCGACGATGAGGACAAACATTTAGACACACAGCTGAATGATTTGAGAAAGCTTTTTCTAAAATCAATAGACAGTTGGGTAGGAATCGAGCTGAACAACAGATCAAGATTAGAAGAGAGGCCTTTCCTCTTGCAAAAACAACTAGAGGCACTCTTAGAGTGCAACCCTCCGCCAAAGCAGCACAGTCCGAATCTTGGTGAGTGGGAGCAAAGTTCAGTTATCGCGTGTCATAGGATTTCAAGATGGCTGCCGTGGCGGCCATATTGTTTGACTGATCGCGGTCAAAATCAATAGGGTCCATCCCTGATGTCATAGCAACCCACCCACAAAACGTCAGAGATATCCGTTCATTACTTTTTCAGTTACCTTGTTCACAAACAAACGGCACCGATCACATAACCTCCTCCTGCCAAATTCGTTGTTGAGGTAATAAGCGGAGAGCTCCACCGTGCTAATGCAGGAGTTAGCTAGCTTCACTTCTCGGTTTGGCCAAAGTGAATCCAAAGAGTTTTTCCATCTTCTTTTAAGGATTTACTCTGCTCAGATGGTCCCTCAACCCTGCTTCCTGAATCCCTCCCATTCCCACCCTGAATAAGGGTCAATGACGTGACATGCAGATTTTTGTGTCCAAGCGCACTACTTTGGTTTAAAATAATTTCAAATGATTCATAATAAGCATCATTTTATTCTATAAAACCTGTTTAATTTGAACATATTTCCAGTTTATCATAAAAATGATATACTTTTGTTTTGCCATCTCAAACCCTCAAAATGTCAGGTGGCGCAACCATCCGAGCAAGTTAACACTATGTGAAATGTATTAAATATGTAATTTAAAATATTAATATAATATTAATATGGGGGCATACTTTTATATTGAAAACCTTTCAAATAAACAAAGTTTAATAGTTTAATTGTTCTTAAATTGTTTGGAAAACCAAAATACCCGCCCCCTACAATAAAGAATCCATAAGTTACTTTTAATACCCCGCTCAACTACAAAATAGTAATGTTTTAGGCAGAGTAGACACTCTCAGGTATACTTACTTAAAAAAAATCACTTCGAAAAAAAAAAGGGAAGTGTGTTTTTTTTTCCACACACTGTTGGTTGCGCCACCTGACATTTTTGGCTGGTAAAATTGCAAATACAGTCTAAAACTGTACTAAAACCCTGTAAATGTTGTGCAACCATTAAGACTTGTTTAAACACACACTTCCAACTTCAAATAAATGTATTCTGTACATTTTTAAAGATTTATTTAAAAAAAAACATTTTTAAAAGGCTTATTTGTCATTGACCCATAATCAGATATTCAATGAAAACCCCAACGAACAAAGAAGCTTACCTGACCATATAGTTGAGGCAGAGACCTTGGGAGTTTTCAAGAACAGGCTTGATTTAAAGCTAGATACCACTGAGTCATTGAGTATCTGAAGTGATATATTCACAATAGTATAAAGAAACTGACGAGCCTAGTTGGGCTGAACGGCCTGTTCTCGCCACTCATGTTATGTTAAGTAGCTTATCACAACATAGCATAGCATAGCTACTAGAGCCACTCAGCCCAAATATGCCCCATGCTCGCCCATTTCTGGCCACTTAATGAAGACATGAGACACTCAATGAATTTTGTAAAAATAAATAAATAAATAAATAATAGAAGGTTTTCCGGACAAAAACATTACTCTGTGCCAAACACTGCTCATAAGCTGATAGAAAAAAAAAACAGACTCTCAAAGTTATCAGACAAGGGTGCAACCATTTTGTCTTGGTGAAAAGCGTGACATCACGTTTGGCTCGATCAGCAGCTTTTCAGGAATCCAATGCTGGCAAAAATGACAGAGCAGAACCAAAGGAACCACAATGAAAGATGACCTCAAAAGGGAGGTCATTTCTGCATCACTACTGAGTGAAAATGGAAAAAACATAAAGTAGGAAGCAGATCTCCGTAGCTGGCTAACATTAACCAGCTTGAAAACCCCAAAATCCTCATCCGCCTAGAAGCTATCATGCGGGTACATGAGGACCGCATTGAGGAAAAGGCTTCAAAACCAAGTGTGCAGGTGACTCGAACAAACCGGTTTTGACCGGACACTGCTTCATCTGTACTTCATTTTTCTTCCCCGCAAACAATACAGGATCCACAGACCACTTCATTCATAATATTTACACAGCCTCTGGCATCATCGGGTTATTCAAAGAGAATGCACATTACAATGACTGCGCTGTTGAAACAAAGAGGAAATATTCCACTTATACATTTTTTGGGTCACTTTCATACTGCATTTGGTTAAAAACATGAAAAACCACTGCCAAAACATTAAAGTTCACGACAATGAAGGCGCAGATAGTTCTATATGCCATCATGTTTTTAATATTTGTCATTGAATTTCTATTAGTTTATTAGATGCTTTCTGAAGTACTTCTGTATGTGATAGTTGTAGAACACATACTGTGGGGTTTACCTGAGTCTCATTTTGTCTTTATGTTAGTAAACTACGACTCAGCAATCCAATCCCACATTTGTATGTTTTGCATCCTTTCCAAATTCCTCTCAATTTCATCACTTTCCATATACAGCTCTCTTCATTCTGAGCGAACTAACCAACCAATCAAACTAACCAACCTGGTGATGTGGCTGATGACACAAGAGAAAAATGGCAGCACACATCGATGGAAAAAGTCTGATTACACACAAATAATTCTCTCCTAATTCAATGTAAAATCACTTTCCATCCATAAAAAAAAACACGGAGGCATTACAGTATAAACTCTATTCTGTCCTTCAGTGTTGGATTGTTTCCTGTGCTCTTTAAGTGTAATGCTTAGGTCACTTAACCAGCTCTTCATCAATCCTGGTCTAGAAATCCCCAGAGTCTCTGCCTCCACTACATGAACTGTGTGTGCAGAGAGAATCACCCAAAATTGCTGGAACATTCCATCGAGTACAGCCCAGCTGTCATCTTTCAGTTGGAGTATGTCCCTCAAACCCTGCGAGTGCATTCCTGCCCTGAGACTGCATAAATCACCATGTGACTGAATGGATTGATAAGTCAGCCAATCAGAAGTAAAGAGAAAAGTCACATGGGCAGTAGGGGGTGGAGCTGAGCAGTCGGAGAGGGTGAGGTTTACGGGAGAGATGATCTGCTGGATTTGTGTCCATGAGAACTGAACTATCAGTCAGTGCTGTGTTTTCAGCAGGAATCAACGGGATTCACCCAACCCCCGCAGCCTTGTAACAAATTAACCACCTTACTAAACACAGTAAAACAAACTTATAATATTCAAAATGTCCAAAATAATCAAATGGTAATGCTGCAGTGGTCATAATAATCAGTAAATTTTCAATTCATTCATGGCCAACCCTGTTCATTCCTGATGAGGGTTGTAGGAGGGTAGTAGTTTATTGGAAACTCTTCACCAAACTGAGGCAGGGCATGCACCACGTTCACTCTCACACACACACACACACACACACACACCATTCACTCACAGACACTCACACACACACACACACACACACACACACCATTCACTCACAGACACTCACACACACACACACACACACACACACACACATTCACTCACAAACAGACACACACACACACACACACACACACACCATTCACTCACAAACAGACACACACACACACACACACACACACACACACATTCACTCACACACAGACACACACATACACACACAACATTCACTCACACATATACACACAACATTCTCACACACACACACACCATTCACTCACAAACACACACACATACACACGACATTCACTCACACACACACGCACACACACCATTCACTCACAGACAGACACACACATGCACACACACAGATACACTCAACATTCAATCACACACACACACAAACACACACAGCCCAATGCATAGAACCAGTCACACAGCTGCGCGTGCGCGCACACACACACACACACACACACACACACACACACACTACACAGATCCAAAGTTAAACAGTTCAAGAGCCAGTTTTTCTAAGAATCAGGCAGTTAACCATTAGGGGGCGATATATGATGGTCTCAGATTTGCCTAAAATTTTTGTTGGATAAAGATGGTTGGTTCAGTAGAAAAACTGCAAATTTTTAGGCGCTAATACCCTTCGGTCTCTTTTTTAGGGGTGCCAGAAGGGCCAAAGATTCCGAGATGAGAAATCAGCACTGAAAAAAATTCAGTTTTGAAATGCAATTATATCATTGCGCTGACAACAGTCCACATTTATTTTCACACATTTCAATCTACTATGTGTCGGGCTCGCAATAATCTGAAATTTTTTGTGGGCTGTCAAGGGCGTGTCCTATAGGGGGCGCTGCAAGAAGCTACTTTTTGCCATTTGAGCAGTAATATCAGGGGCATTTCCAGACCGTGCCCTCGACAGCCCAGGATGGTTCATTCATATTATGACACCACATGGGACGTCCTTAACATAATCAACACAAATTAAGCGTGGGATGTTGAGGGCACAAGAGTATAGGTGGTGCTTCAGTGAGGGAGAAAGTTAAATTTAGCATTTTGGGATGGAAAAATTCTCCATGCGCCCTCATCCGATTTTGATGAAACCTTTTCTGTTGGGTAGCCCTATACGTCTACTAACTGTGATGTGAAGATTTCTCTGGGTTTCTGCTGCATTAACCCTTTCCCACCATCAGTTCTAAAGCACCTTCTGCAAAAATGGAAAAGACTGCAACTACTAACTCATGTTAGCCGCACTTTGGAAAATGTAATTTGTCTTCCGCAAAATTATCTTTGATGTTTAATACCCCTCTTCAGTTATTCACTTTACTGATAGATGTCGCCCAACAGAAACCTGAGGTGGGTGGCAGCAGCGGTCCTTTGGCATGTCAGCCATTGTATAGTTCATTGTGATGCAAATCACACAATAAATATCACCAATTATCTCAAACATCACTTTTCAATTCAGGAAAACTCAGGTAAGACAGCATGCAGAACTGATTACCAGTCCATGCTGGTGGGTTATTTTACCACCAGTACCAGAGAAACAAGAGAAAACCTGGTAATTTATGCGAAGTGAAATATATGAAGCCAACTTACACTGGGAGTAAGTACATATCAGCTTTTTGAGTAAAAAAAAATTCTCTTCAAAGACAGTATTACATTTAACTTAGAAACTGTCATGGAGATATCTTTTCCTTCCAGGTTCCCTTTGTGAATGGCTGAATCAGCACTTATGGGAACACACTGATGATGTCCTCCTCAGACTTTATGCACTACAGTTGGATCGATGAGGCCATTACTCTTATTCACGAAAAGTGGTCATAATGAAGAATTCTAAAATACTGTGAACATTGGATGGAATGCAGTTTCAGTTCTCTAGCGCAAAGTAGCCAGAATGCCCTTTGGAAGTAGATTATATTTCACATTATACACCCCATTTAAAGTTGAAAATAATTGATTACTAGCTGCTAGTGTCACATGTGCACTTACATACGTGTGTCATATATTGCATTAAATACTGAGGCAATAAAACCCTGCAATTCAGTGTACGATTTTGTAAACCTGTCTTACTAAGATGGACTGGGTCATTTCATATGAACTCAACCAAAGTACAAGGGTCTTCCACCGTCACTGACTCAGATTTGGCTCAGATTATCTGAAGAAATGATGTAATTTGAGTTTATGAGTAGGCACTGTCTATTTAAAATTTCTAGTTGCAGAACATGGGAAGAAGATGGCAAATTTGCAAAAAGTTCTTCTGGGATCACCATTTATGACCCCTATGCGGTCTTGAAAAATATTAGAAATTAGCAACGAAATATCAGTGCAGTATCCTGCCTACGAACCCCCAAAACACACCATATTCAGCAGTGAATTTAAAATACTTAGAATGAAGTCCACACAATCATACTTGGAAATGTTTAAGTAGTCAGTCCAAATATTGTAATGGACCAAGTTTCAGAATTTTTGCTCCACTGTTTGGGTAAGAAACCAGGGTTGCCATTTGGTAAAATAATACCGCAGAATGGATTTGAGACCCCTTTAAGACCACCACAGTAGTCGTTTTTAAATGTTCGGGGTTAGAGTTACACATTTTGTAGTTAAATATGCCAAAGTGCAATAATCTACAGTCATTAGGCGTAGTCCTAGGGCTGTCCAAAATCCTGACAAATTTCAGCATCATGAATTTTTTCCGGATTAGGGATGGTTCTAGTAAATAACAGGTAACCCCTAGCCCAAAAATGATGCCAGATTTGAAATCTACGTAAAAAGCTCTGCTAGAATCACCATTCAGGAGAGTATTACCTTTTTAGGAAAGATTCAAAATCGACCACTGAAAACCACTGAAAATTCAATGAATGCTGGAATTTGTAAGGTTGGTGTCCACTGCGAGGGCCATACCTCAGGAATTGACCTAGAGGTCTAGATTTTGCCATGTATGAATTTTATGTCATGTACTCCAACATATATTTTTGTCTGATGTTTTTGAGGGTGTGAAGTTCAGACCACTGGTCCAGTTGAGATGGAATGACCCACGTGTGAAAATGAACGTGGGCTGTTGTCAGCGCAATGATATAATTTAATTTTTTTCAGCGCTCATTTCTCATCTTGGAATCTTCGGCCCTTCTGGTACCCCTAAAAAAGAAACCGAACGGTACTGACACGTAAAAATTAGCATTTTTCTATTGAACTAACCATCTTTCACCAACAAAAATTTTGGGCAAATCTGAGACCACCATATATCACCCTCTGCCTTATTCTTAGAAAAACTGGCTCTTCATACCAGCTCCTGTTCAACAGTAGTGGATGCGGTGACCCTCCATCATCCACAAAACTCAGTTTATATTCTGTGTCGCTGAAACCAGCTCTTCAGCTCAGAGTGACATGAGTAAGAACACGGAGCTCTTTTCTCTGAGGAATCTCTTTTTTATTTAGCTCACATGCAAAATTCAAACAAACGAGGAGCAGGCCAGGAGCCAGGCCTGCAGGGAGCCGTGACAGTGAAGAATAACATAGGAACAGAGCAGAGTCGAGCTCTCGTACGGTTGGGTGAGAGAGAGAGGGAGCCAACCCGGGCCTCGAGGGGCCAAACAGTCTGGGAGCCTCAGACTGAGGCCTTTATGGGGATGCAAATCCTGAAGTGTCTGGGACAGAGGGGAGAAACACACAAAAACATGCGCACACACACACACACACACACACACACACACACGCCAACACACAGGCGCATGCATAGAGACCAGCACATGTGGGTGACAAGGTTCTTCGCTATAACATTTTACAATTCACAGGAACCGCTAAAAAAATAGTGCAGTTTCACCAAGATGATTTATAGTTTTGACTGTCCTTCAAAGTGCTTTTTGGGGCCGGAGGCTTGAAATAGTGCAAGACCAACAGCGAACACTGAAGTTCTCCACCAGCTGAGGGAATTTCAGTTACACACATTAACCCTCTATTAACCACCATAGCATATCTGCTACATAAAGTGAAAGGGTTAACAGCCTGGACACCCTGCTGGTTTTGTTTCTTATTGCCAAATAAACATTTGAGAATAACTTGAATGGTCCGTCACTTTAATTTTTCCATTCACATTATAACCCAATGTAGCAAATCTGCTACATTTTGGAAAAGTGGGCCAAAGGGTCGAATTTTTTTTTTTTTCCATTTTTCCAAATACTGGCCCATAATCAGCATATTTGCCTAGGGAAATGATTTTTACACAGTTGGAAAGGTACTTGGTTAACAGAGGGTTAATACTCTCCGGGGTGACTAAAAACAAAATATGAAATAATGTTCTGCAGAGTCCATAAATGTCTCAGTCTCTTTCAGTATCTCATGAGCTAAGATAATTGGCAGGGAGAGCATGTAATAGATCACTTCCCAGGCCTGAGCAGGAGAGAGATGGGCAGGAAACTGCAGAAACTTCAGGCCCTCAGGGGAAATGGCACCTAAGACACGACAGCAGGATTAAAAAGCATATAAGCGCTTCGAGGCGATGACATGATGCTCCAAAAAAGACCTTCAGGGGACGTCCTTCACTTAACAACAGGAAAAGTGTTTTCACTAAAGCCGTCATAGATTCCTCTCCAGGAATCTGCCGAGGAAGAAACAGACGGTTTGTTTACATTATATTTTTAGTGTTAGTTTTTTCCCCATAATCCCTGGTGTGAGAGATTAAAGATTGGCAAAACAATTAAGGACCGCAAAATATCCACATGAATTGGCAATAACTAAAGTAGGTGTTAACTACCACCTTGCGAAACGTTGGTCCATACATCATTAATTCATATTTACAAATCTGTTAGATTATGCCAGGTAAAACCATAACAAAATCAAAGCCATAGTATGCTGTATAATGAAGCTTTTATTGAATCTCATTGTCTGCAAATGATCACTAACTAAATCGAAGACAATAAATCTTTAATGTTGTAGTCCACGAGAATTCTAGTTCTGATAACCTAATTATAAAGTCTTACCTAAATGTTTCTGTAGAGCTACCATAATTTATCACTCCATCCCTAATTCAGCACACCTGACTCAGCTAATTAGCAATTCATGAAGATCTATCACTGAGAATAAAGAGTGTTTCGCTTTATTGAAGTGAAAACCTACAGGATGGTACTTTTGTAGATCTCCAGGAACAGGGTTGGGCAGCCCTGCTCTAGCTGTTGAATGAGGTGAGCTTTGTTAGGGTTGGAGTGAAAACCTACAGGATGGTAGATCTCCAGGAACAGGGTTGGGCAGCCCTGCTCTAGCTGTTGGATGAGGTGTGCTTTGTTAGGGTTGGAGTGAAAACCTATAGGATGGTAGATATCCAGGAACAGGGTTGAAGACCACTGCTGTAAGCCAACGATTGAATGCCTGAAACTGTACGTCACAGAGCCACACAGATGGTTAGAAACAGGGATGCCAACAAACTGCTCATAACCCCAGGGCAGCAGCCAGTGTGTCAGCGGGACAAACAATTCATCCACTCCGCCCCCCCCCGTAGCTGGGTCAACCATCGCAGTCTGGGACAAAAAGTACAGACAGACAGTCTGGCACGCAAGGGAAAACCACCCTCAACAAACAGACAAAACACAGGAGGGATCCCAAACTACACTTCCCAAGAGCCTCCACAGCCTTCAGAATGTTCTGCTTCAATCTCAAGCAGCTGCCAGTTCGGGCTTTCAGAACAAGGTACATGCACTCTTCAGTCAGACGCTTCAACTATGCGCTATCGTGCAGAAAAACACAAAAACCAACAGGTACTGAAACTCGGGAGTGTGGCGAGCAGCATGCTGAAGAGGAGAGAGCTACTGATCACCGAGCAGCCATGGCAGGTGCCCAACTACTGAAATAACCTATCCGGAAAAAACAAGAACAAAAAGCCGTTACGCTGGATGAGAGTGTGTTTTAAAAGCTTGAATTTAAATATCAAGTAACAGATATACCCTGCGGGACAACCCGCCCAGACGATAACATTTTTCCTGTCACCCAATTAGTCCTCAAGCACTGCAGCCAGACTTCATTCCACACATACCAACTGAGAGAAAGAAGGTATCTGCACTCCTGCCTTTACGCTTTATAAAGGGCCGAGACGTGAGGTCACAGAGTACTGGTGCACACCCGCCACGACGCTAGCGGTGGTGTGGCAGTAATGCATTCAGGAAAACATGAGACCGTGATTATCAATAGCCTTCTATGTCAGCAACCAGAGGCCATTATACTGTACAGACCCACGTGTACATGCTGTAAACACTAAAACTGTGCCACATACAAAACCCACAGGCCAGTCCGTGCCAAATCCTGCCCATCAGAAGCCCACAGTCTCACCTGTTCAAGCTCTGCAAGTTTGGCTTAAAAAATCTTTAAAGCCACAGTTCAGTTTATCTTTATAAAAAAACGCAAGCCTGGACCACAATGTCAGAAATCAGTTGAGAAATGATTAAGTTAAATAGACTTGATGATTTAAAATGATTTATTTATTTCTCTAAAACTCTTTTAGACTGTTCCATAATGATATCAAACATTCAAGCAGGAGCTCACTGCAACAGGAAACAACTAGCCTATGCCTAAAGCACTAAAACACACACACACACACACACACACACACACACACACACACACACTCACCCTTGCATGCACACACATAGACTCCCACACACACAAACCAGGACTCAGAGCCTGCAGTGCTGCCATCAGCAGAGGCCCTGTAATGCGGGAGGGCAGAGAGAGTAAAGATCAGCGGAGCACATCCTCATCGCTCACTGTCCAGCTCTGCTGACTCACACACTGCACTCTGTCAAACCACCCAACCACCCCTACAGATGCAAGCGAATATCCACCCCGTAAGCGCAAGATAATATCCACCCAACCACCCCTGTAAACACAAGCTAATATCCACCCAACTACCCTAACAAACGCAAGCTAATATCCACCCAACCACCCCTGTAAATGCAAGCTAATATCCACCCAACCACCCGTGTAAACACAAGCTAATATCCACTCAACCACCCCTGTAAATGCAAGCTAATATCCACCCAACCACCCCTACAGAGGCAAGCTAATAGGACCACTTTATATGGTAAAAAACTGAAGTCTTTTGATTTCATTTTTCTGGTTCAAAATGAAGCCAGAAAGTTTGTGTCGGACAGAACAAAAAGTGAAGTGGTATTTTTGCTCTGTTGGAAAACTGCAAAGTTCTGTCCAACCACATGGTATTCATAAAATTTAGCAAAGCAGTTGTGTTCCCTGATATCTTAGCTAGGTTTCAGAAGAAATTTTGGTTTCTTAACTAAAAATATAGCTGAGGGGGGGTCAAAAGTTCCCGCTTGGTCAGCGTGTCGGACAATTTAAAGCAATCAGCTCTTCCAGAGAGGTTCCTCAATTTTGCTCAATGTCTTCTAATTTGTAAGTTTGGTGCCAATTACATGTACTTAACACGTCACCACTTACTTAACCCATCACCAATTACTCCAACATATTTAATGACAGGTGCTAATTGGGAAGTCATCTCCCTAATCACTGGCAATTAAATCAACAGAACAGCCTTTTAAAAGCCTTAGTAGCAGTGGAAGTTGCAATATCAACTCTGGAATTAGCCATTGGTTCATTAGGGCCATTCCGTGTTACGTGCGTTACAGTTCGGACACACATTTTGATGATAAATATGACTACAATTTTTTATTGCTTGGAGTTTCCATCTTGTTTAAACATTGTTTGTGGTCCTGGGTCACTACTCTTTCATGGAAAGTAAGAAAAATTTCCCTCCCTGTGCCAACTTTTTTGCTCCAGCCTCATTTTCAGCGTTACGTGTGTTACATTCAGAGAAAAATGAAACGTTGTCACTTTTTTCAAATCCTCAAAAGTCTGTGAAGTGTGTCACTGAGTGCATTTCTCTCAGTTATGATTTGAATACCCAATATATCAAGTTGTCATATCAGGTATTGTTGGGGATTTTAGAAATACCGAAATATTTTAATGGGGGAATTCGGGCGTTACGTGCGTTACGAAAAAAAAAAAAGTTACGCGCGTTACGCGTCCAAACTGGGCATGAAGAAATCAATTTCTGGAGCATTTTATGAACGTCGAATGATTTGTTTTTCTTTTGAAATGAATATCTTTCACAAAATGAGGTGATTTAGGAGTCCTTTCTTTGTGATGGGTTCAGATAGAAAGCAATTTATACCAAGGAAACTGCAAGAAGCCATTCTTGCCGAGACCAGTTTCTGTTGTGAAACCTTGCTTTTCTGCAAAATGCCATTCTTGCTGAGACCAATTTCTGTTCTGAATCTGAAACCATGTTGTTTTTGAGCAATTTCTTGACACAACTGACAGTGACAGGGCCACCAAGTCTTCTATAAAGGAATAGAGTGGAAAAAGCCCTAGCAGACCTATGTCCTCCATGTAACACAGAGGACCGATTCTCAGGATCACTCACTTTTATTCAGACAAGAAAGTTTCGCTCTTTACCGAATTTCCAATTTCTGTTCATGATTCTCACTTTAATTTAAGATATTTGAAGTTTATATTTACCCAGGGCTGTACAGTGTGACAGTTTTGCTCGCATTTGCGATAAAAAAGAAAATTATCTTGTGAAGATAAATTTGAAAACCCTTGCACACGTCACGAAAAGGTTGCATAATCGCTGTTGATCTGCCCCAACTTTGTCTACTGCTAAAGACGAGTGGGTGTTATTGTCTTTAAGATATGAAGGAGCGATGCATCAAGGGAAATGTATTTTGAAGTATCTACCGACCATTTAAATGCTATCGCTAAAAAAAAAAAAACTCCGGGACTTCCGGTTGGCGATGTAGGGGAAAAGACGTAGGCAACAGGTCTCCTGATCACAGTCGGTTTTTACTTTTTAAACATCAGTCTTTATGCTTTGCTAAACTGTCACAGCTCGTTATAAACCCCAGTGACATTTTTTAGCGTCAAAATGAACAGCTCCAAACTCAAAAACAGCGGACAAGTTCAAGTTGCAACACGGGCTAGCAGTAGCCTAGCAGGAAAACTGTCTGCCATGGCGGCTACCGCAGCCGCGACTGATAACAACGAAGCTGCTAGTCTACCGGTTCGGGAGGAAGCGGACAATATCTCCATGAAGCAGCTGGTTGCTGAGTTGCCGAAGCAGAGAGCCGGTTTGAAGGAAGATGTCTCTAGTTTGATTCAGGAGTCTCTAAAGCCACTCCCAGTCAGCAGTCGATTCCCTCCGAGACACGGTCGGTTCATTTCAAACCCGCCTTACAGCTACAGAGACCGTTGCCGGGGAGAACTTTGAACGACTGACCGCAGCCGAAACTACAATTAAATCCCTCCAAGCCCAGAACCAAGTACTGTTGGATCGGGTAGATGACATTGAAAATAGGTCACGTAGATCAAACTTGAGGATACTTAATATTCCGGAGGGCAGCGAAATCGGCAAGGACCCGGTTAAGTTCATCTCGGAGCTCCTTATGGAAAGCATGGGCCCTGACGTGTTTACCGAGCCGCCGGAGCTGGAGAGGGCTCACCGGTCTCTCGCCCCAAAACCAAAAGACAGGAAACCAGCAAGGCCTTTTGTCGTTCGTTTTCTCCGTTTCCAGCAGAAAGAGGCGGCGTTGCGGTGGTCCAGGAATCACACCGTGAAATACCGGGAGACTGCTCTGAGATTCTACCCTGACCTTAGCTCCGCTTTGGCGAAGAAACGCGCAGCTTACAACGGAGTGAAACAATCATTTTCCCAAAAGGGAGTTCGATTTCGTTTGATGCACCCGGCTCGGTTGGTGGTAACTTTCCAGGCGCAGACGTACACCTTCGAAACACCTGAAGCAGCCCAGGAGTTCAATAATCGTCGGGTAATTAAGGAGTGAAAAAGCATCTGTGTACAGTGACATTCATCACTGGGAAGTATTGTTTTTTATATCACTCCATTTATTATTATTACTATAATCATTTTCTTTGTTTCTAACCTTCTAGAAGTGTGTAGATATTCATGCGCAGTCTTTAGCTAGTCTAACCACAAGAGTCGAAATAATCAATGTACTTTGTAATCATTTAAACCGTTTTTACTGCCGACTTAAGTGGGTTTCTGAAGTACTAACCATTATAATATCTGACGTCCTATTAACATAACATAACATAACATAACATAACATGAATGGCGAGAACAGGCCGTTCAGCCCAACTAGGCTCGCCAGTTTCTTTGTACCATCGTGAATATATCACTTCATATACTCAATGACTCAATGGTATCTAGCTTTAAGTCAAGTCTGCTCTTGAAAACTCCCAAGGTCTCTGCCTCAACAATATGGTCAGGCAAGCTGTTCCACACTGAAATTACTCTTTGGGTGAAGAAATATTTCCGAATATCAGTGCTAAATTTACCTTTAGTCAGCTTCCATTTGTGACCCCGAGTTCTGCTAACAACACTTGGTTGAAGGAATCCTACATAATTCACTTTGTTAATCCCTTTAACATATTTAAAGACCTCAATCAAATCACCCCTTAGTCTCCTTTTCCTAAGACTAAAGAGATTAAGGATCTTCAGCCTTTTCTCATAGCTTTCATCTTTAATACCCGGAATTAGCCGTGGCTCTTCTCTGAACTTTCTCTAAAGCCTCTATGTCTTTCTTAAAGTATGGTCCCCCAGAACTGTACACAATACTCTAGATGTGGTCTGACGAATGTGTTGTACAAAAGAAGCATCACCTCCTTGGATTTGAACTCAATACTTTTGGCAATGTATCCCAGCATCCGATTGGCTTTTTTAACAGCTACGGCACAATGGCTAGAGCCTGTGAGGGTTTAGTCAACAATCACTCCCAGATCTTTCTCTTGTGGAGCACATTCCAGTTTAAAACCTCCCATGAAGTAATCCCGTCTAATGTTTTTATTACCTACATGTACTACTTTACATTTCGCTACATTAAATTTTATTTGCCACATTTCTGCCCAATTCTGAATTCTATCCAAATCATCCTGAATCACTTTAGTGGACTCTAAACTATTTGCCAAGCCCCCCAATTTAGTATCATCTGCAAATTTCACTAATCTGCTCTCAATATTCCTATCAAGGTCATTAATGTAGATGAGGAACAGCAGGGGTCCCAACACCGATCCCTGGGGGACGCCACTCCCCACCCTACCTAGCTCAGATGATATACCACTGACCACCACTCTTTGTGTTCTGTCCTGCAACCAGTTATGAATCCACTTCAGAATACCACCTGTAACTCCAATGGAGCTCATTTTAAAAATTAGTCTCTTATGCGGTACTGTGTCAAATGCTTTCTGAAAATCCAAATATATGATGTCATAAGCTCTGCTCTGGTCATAAGTCTTGGTGGCCTCTTCAAAAAAATCCAGAAGGTTTGTCAGGCATGACCTTCCTTTTCTGAAAAACCATGTTGGCTATCCCTCAAGATATTGTTACGTTCAAGAAATAAGTCCAGCTCATCTTTTATGATAGATTCCAATATTTTGCACGCAATGCAAGTTAAACTGACTGGCCTGTAATTACCTGGCTCAAGCACGGTCCCCTTTTTTATATATTGGTATTATATTACCCTGTTTCCAATCATTTGGTATTTCTCCAGTTTCTAAAGACCGTCTAAAGATGTCAGATAGCGGCTTAAAGATGATCTCACTAACTTCCCTGAGCACTCTAGGATATAAGCCATCAGGACCCGCCACCTTATCTGCCTTTAGTTGATGCAACTTGTCTAATCTGACGTTATCCCAAACCTCAATTTCCGCTAAATAATCTTGAGCATTGGACAAGCCCTCTGGCGAAATAAAGACCCGCTCTAAGGTAAAATTCTCAACAAAGTAACCGTTTAAGGTGTCCGCAATATCCTTATTATCATATAGCAGCGATCCATTTTTACTCTTTATGCACTTAACCTGCTCTTTGACTTTCCTTTTTCTGCTACAGTACTGAAAAAGAAGCGCTTAGGGTTAGTTTTTGCCCCTCTGCAATTTGTCTTTCATACAGTCTTCTAGCATTCCTCAGCTCTTTTTTGACCACAGCCCGCATTTTACAGAATTCGCCTTAGTAATCTCATTGTTATCCTCTATGTACATCTTATAAAGATTCCTCTTTTCCCTAAAACTCCTACGAATAGCTGCTGTCATCCACTGAGGATTCTGCTTTTTCAGCTTACTTTTGGACACCTTTGGAATGAATTTACATTGTGAATCAAGTAAAACCCCTTAAATCTTTCCCACATCTCATTTACAGACTCACAGTCCAGGAGTGTCTCCCATTTTGTTTCACTTAGATATGACCGCATCCTGTCAAAGTTTGCTCGCCTAAAATTAAAAATTTTTTGTTTTTGGAGACACCTTTTTAACTTCCCATGAAACCTCAAAATTAATAGTAGAGTGATCACTTGTCCCAAGTGGCTCCAGTACCTCAACATTGCTAATTCTATCTGGGTCATTACAGAGCAGCAAATCTAAAATTGCCTTCTCTCTTGTAGGTTTATTAACATACTGCACCAAAAAATTATCATTTATGACATCTAGAAATTCTTCCTCCCCCTACCCTGTCCTTTCACCATTTCCCAATCAATACCAGGATAATTTAAGTCTCCCATAATAATAGTCCCTCCTCCTCTACAAGCTTGCGTAATCCTCTTAAGGAGCATTTCATTGACTGTACTGTCCAAAGCTGGTGGTCGATAGCATACACCTATGTTTAAACCAGTCTCGTGTTTGCCAGTGAGCCTGACCCAGATATCTTCACAAGGCACGGAATATTCAATTTCAGGAATTTCCTGCACATTTATGTTTTCGCTCACATAGAGTGCTACACCCCCTCCTCGCCTATTACATCTATCCTTCCTAAAGAGCTTATAACCTTCTACATTATATTCATCTCCATCCTCTTCACTAAGCCATGTCTCTGTAATCCCAACTATGTCATAGCCTTCACTAATCATAACGGCCTCAAGTTCTTGAAATTTATTTTTAATGCTTCTTGCATTTAGATAAAAACATTTCAGGTTATCATGAACGCTCTTCCCCTTCGATTTCCCATGCGCCTGCTGCTCAAAGCCCCTCACCATGCTTTTTTGCTTTAAAAATATATCATCAATAGTGCATGTAACGCTGTCAGCTTCCATCAGGGCAGTCTGCATTTCCCTCTGTGTAACACTCTCTAACCTCCCTGCCCCCCATACCCATTTATCTCTGCTCATGATATACACTGCTATTTTAAGTTATTTTATTTTTCCTTTCTCTCTCGTTTGTTCACTTCCCAATACGTTTCTGTAATGATGTTAATGCTAAGTTACATACACTGAGATCGGGAATACCTTGAGTTAGAATAGAGTCAGAGGAAGTTTTTTTGGAAGAATAGAGAAGAAATGGTGAACCTGCAGTTTGCCTTAATTAAAACGGCAAACATAGGCAATGTTTATAGTATGTGTTATTATGTTCTAATGTTGTTTTGGGTAAATTGGGATTCTGTTATGGGTATTGGGGTACTGGGTGTGTGCATCCCTGGGTTTCAAGTACATTTCTGCAGCTTGTATTGTATGTTTTTATTATTCTATCTTATCTTCATAAACGGACGTACCTTTTATATGCCTCTCACAGTATGTAAGTGTTGGACTGTGGTGTGCCAGAGCGTGCAGACCCACAAAACATTACCTATAGATTTTATGAATCATGACTAGGAGACAGAACAGTGTTCGAGATGCAGGAGGGGCGAGTGCAAGATTAATCTCATGGAATGTCAAGGGTTTGAATGGACCTGTAAAACGAACTAGAATATTTGCACATCTCAAACTTCTAAAATGTGAAATTGCTTTTTTGCAAGAAACGCATTTAATGGCTAAGGATCACCAAAGACTTAAAAAATCATGGATTGGCCAAATTTTTCATTCAAATTTTGATTCCAGGTCACGAGGTACAGCAATCATATTACATAAAAAAACACTTTTCACTGCCACAAATGTAATATCTGACCCACATGGTCGTTTTGTCATTGTCTCTGGGTCCCTTTACCATAAACCTGTCTTATTAGTTAGTGTATATGCACCCAATTGGGACGACGAAAAATTCATGGAAAATTTGATTTCATCGATCCCTGACTTTAACTCTCGCAGTCTAATTTTTGGAGGAGACCTAAACTGCACAATTAACCCCTCTCTGGATCGTTCCACCCCCAAATCAAAAAAACCTTCCAAAATGGCTAAAATTTTGTCAGGTTTCATGGACCAAATTGGATGCACTGACCCATGGCGTTTTTGTTTCCCTCGTGTTAAAGAATTCTCTTTTTTTTCCCATGTACATAATTCGTATAGCCGAATCGATTTTTTTTTTATTGACAATGCATTACTTCCCCTTATCAAAAAAATAGAGTATTCGGCCATAGTTGAATCCGATCGTGCACCAGTAATACTAGAGCTCTCCTTCCCGCTTAACTACTCTGAACATGCTCCATGGAGACTTGATACCTCACTATTAACAGATAAGGGATTCTGCCAAATGATTTCTACTGCCATTGACAATTTCCTGAAAACCAACAAGAAAGATGATGTTTCTCCCTCCCTGCTTTGGCAGACCCTTAAAGTGGTAATAAGAGGGGATATTATTTCATACACATCTATGATAAATAAGAGTAAAAGGCAAGTACAAGAACAACTTCTCAAATCAATAATCAACATAGATCATCAATATTCAGTCTCTCCCACTCCGAACTTTACAAAAGTAAAATTGATCTTCAAGCCAAATATGAATTATTATCAACCGAAAAAACTGAACGTATGTTACTGAAATCGAGGGGCTTTTCTTTATGAACGTGGGGAAAAATCTGGTCGACTCCTTGCACATCAATTAAAATGTAAGTCTTCGATGCAGCAGATTCCACAAATAAAAAAAAGACGACGGTGAGCTTACTTCCGATCCACTCGAAATTAATGAGACTTTTAAGGCATTCTACTCGAAATTATACACTTCTGAAGCACCCGCAGATGGTACTGAAATGCAAAACTTTTTCTTAAATCTGAAAGCCCCCGTTATCAACCCTGTTCATAAAGCACAATTAGAACTACCTTTTCAACACAATGAAATTTTAAAGGCGATCACATCAATGCAAAGCGGGAAGGCTCCAGGCCCTGATGGATTTCCTATAGAATTCTTTAAAAAATTCTCTCAGAAATTAATACCACTTATTTTAGAAATGTTTAACGATTCGATGAGTAATGGGGCCTTACCACATACATTAACAGAGGCATCTATTACACTTTTACCAAAGCCGGGGAAGAATAGGACAGAGTTTGGATCGTACCGCCCCATCTCCCTATTAAAATAGTGATATCAAAATATTAGCCAAAATGCTCGCCAAGCGTCTGGAGTCTGCCGCAGAAGAGGTGATTTCCTCGGATCAAACTGGGTTTATGACAGGCCGCCACTCGTTCTTTAATATCCGAACCCTGCTCAATGTCGTGTACTCTCCAGCATCCGGGGAGGTACCAGAAGTGGTCATCTCCCTGGATGCGGAGAAGGCTTTTGACAGAGTGGAATGGGCATATTTATTTAAATGTTTAGAAGTTTTCGGTTTTGGGCCCACTTTCATTGCCTGGATCAAACTTTTGTATGCATCACCCAAGGTTTCAGTCGTCACAAATGGAAATCGCTCCAAGTACTTCTCACTGTCAAGGGGAACACGTCAGGGGTGCCCCTTAAGTCCGCTTTTATTTGCATTCGCCATCGAGCCTTTGTCTATCATGCTAAAATCATCTCGGACAATAAATGGAATTACTAGAGGGGGGAAAGAACATAAGTTGTCACTGTACGCTGACGACTTATTGTTATATGTGTCCGACCCGGTGCAGTGCTCTCCCCATATAATTCAGGCGTTGCATAGATTTGGGGTTTTTTCGGGATATAAGATCAACCTCACTAAAAGTGAATTTTTCCGGTGAACAACCTAGCCCTTGCAATCCCACAGAGTGACTTGCCCTTTCATTTATCTAAAGCTGGCTTCAGGTATTTGGGAATTAATATTACGCGAACCTACTCTAAATTATATCAAAAAAACTTCACACCCCTCACTGTAAAACTAAAAGTTGACTTTCAGAAATGGAGATCCATTAACTTATCATTGGCAGGGAAGATTAACTGTATTAAGATGAACATTTTGCCCAGATTCCTTTATCTGTTCCAATCTCTCCCAATATTTCTCTCCAAGTCTTTTTTTCATTCACTTGATAAGTGAATAACTTCATTTATCTGGGGGGGTAAGGTACCCAGAATACGAAAAGGGCTCTTGCAGCGACATCGGTCCCAGGGCGGACTGGGTCTTCCAAATTTGTTATATTATTATTGGGCGGCCAACATTCAGAAAATCATATACTGGATCCAATCACCAAAACTAAGCTGGTGTGAAACTGAAAATGAGTCTTGCCTCTGCACATCCCTCCCTGCCTTGGCTACTTCCAGTCTCCCTCTATCTATTCAAAACTACACCTCAAACCCCGTCGTTGTTAGCACTCTACGAATTTGGTCACAATTTCGACACCACTTTGGATTGAAAAAATTCTCTTATTTGGCCCCAATCTGTAATAATCATCTTTTTGGGCCTGCTAGCATAGACAATACTTTCGCTCTATGGAACAGGCTCGGTGTGTCCAAATTTAAAGATTTATATAATGAAGGTATTTTTTCCACGTTTAATTATCTTTCCCAAAAATTTAACCTTCCCCACTCAAGTTATTTTCGATATCTCCAGGTCCGACATTTTATACGTAGTCTTGAACCAAACTTTCCAAATACACCACAACCCTCTGCTGTAGATGACATTCTCCAAATTCTTCCCAACCTAAAGGGCCTCATTTCGGGAATCTACTCCACTATATCATCGCTAGGAGATGCTTCCCTCAACAAAATAAAAGAGAAATGGCAGGAAGAACTAGGGGTTGCAATACCTGATGATTCCTGGAGCGAGGCCCTATCTAGAGTTAATAAAAGCACATCATGTGCTAAACTAGGTGTAATTCAATTTAAGGTTTTACATCATACCCACCTTACCAGACCAAGACTAGCCAGAATCTATGCTAATGTAGATGAGAACTGTAGCAGATGTCATAGTGCTTCAGCTACCCTAACACACATGTTTTGGTCTTGTCCGTCCTTGTCCAATTATTGGTCAGCTGTGTTCAGGACTCTCTCACAAGCACTTGGCCTAAATCTGCAGCCTAATCCTTATTCGGCTATCTTTGGTATAGCACCAACTGACCATCAGGTTATTAATAAGCACAAGGACATTATAGCATTCAGCACTCTACTTGCCCGTAGGAGGATTCTTATGCAGTGGAAATCCTCCACTCCACCAAACACCTCGCTATGGATGACTGATCTAATGCTCCACTTAAATCTTGAAAAGATCAAGTACACACTTAGGGGGTCCAAAGACCATTTCTACTCCACCTGGAACCCAGTGATGTCTTATCTTAGTACACTTAAATCACTTCCTGATGACACTAATGTTCACTGATGGGTGGGGCGTGAGATGACGCACAGTCCAACACAACCACGTCACTTGTTTGTCATATAATTTTACTAAGAAACTAACCTTGTCTCCTTTATTTTTTTAATGTTTTTGGGCTTATGGGCGTGATGATGAGGTTGGTAGTGATGATAGCAATGATAAATGTTGTTGTTGTTGTCACTGTTGTTATTATTGGTTTTGGCTGTTGTTTTTATCATTATTATTGTTGTTATTATTATTATTTAATTTTATTCATTTATTTATTGTTATACGTCCCTCTTTGCCCTGAGGTGGTGCTGCTTTCTCCAGTGCATTATTAGGCTGCTCGGCAGTGTATTTGTGTTTTGTTTTCCTCCTTGCTACAGGTGAGGCCAATTGCGTGTGGGTGGAGCCGCTCCCTATTAAACCAGTGAAGCCAGGCAGAATGTTGGGAGACTTTTGGAAGCGGTTGGCTCCCACGCCAGTTGTGCCTTGCTGTGATTTTGGTTCTCCCATTTTTCATTACATTGTTTAACTTAATTTAAATAAAAAACCCCTAGACACGAGTTCTTTTGACTTTGGTTCGTTTATGTTATGACCAGTGTGCCTGGCCGTAACATTTATCCATTTATTTATTTCCATAGACTGGGTTGCACTACCCGGGGTTGATGTGATGGGGGGGATGGGATGGGAATCGTATGGTCTTATAAATCAAAAAATAAGTCATTTTTGTATGCCTGTAGCATCTACCTTATCTTCAATAAAAATGTTCAAAAAAAAAAAAAAAAACTCCATTTCCCAAACAAGAGCGCACCGCACCGTCAAAGACGGTACGAGGCAGATTTGAATCGCTCGTTCATCCGCCAAACTGACATTACATCAATCAGGTTCCTGTAAACGGCTTCAGTTTGCGCTGGTTGTCACTTATTTCCCCAACCCCATACCAACACCCAACCCCTAACCCAAACTCAAGCCCTGAACTCTACCTTAACCCAAATTGTAAACTTGTCTAGATGTTTTGAGAAAGCTGGAACCACCAGTTCCAGTAGGTATGGTTGGAGCAGGTGGCAAGGAAGACATTTTCTATGAATTCAATACTGTTGTACAAATCAAATGTCAACATGCACACAAGCAAAAAGCAGGGAAGAAATCACAAAGATTGTCACTCTTTTCTGTGAAAAATGACCTTTAAATTTTCGTAACGCACGTAACGTTACGTGCGTTACACATCTTTCAGGCAAATTTCCATTGGGAAAATATGAAAATCTCAGTGATTTCTTTGGTTTATTTTTTTTGTTCACCCATTCTACCTTTGTATATGAGAAATCCAGGCCAAATATGGTCAATTGTTTGTTCTACATACATAAAAGGGTAATTTTGTTACGTGCGTTACACAGACAACTCCCTAAATCTTCATCGGAAATTTTTCAAAAAATCGTCAGTAAGTCGGACATTGAGCAATTGTCATTGATTAAAGTATGCCTCTATTTAGTAAAAGACTGTGTGACTCTGTATTTTTTGTGTTGGAAATGATAAAAAAAAAGTGAGAAGAAATATATCATTGTTTTTGCCCTTTTTTCTAATCTTGAAAGTGGCTTATATTTGATGATGCGGCACGGATGGCACACGTGATGAATCAAACTAAAGTTATAATTTCCTACTGGTTTAGATGTCTAAGTTTCCAAAAAAATGTATCCCATTGATAGAATTCAAAATTTTATTTTTCAGACCCAAGACCACTTTGGCTGGAATGGCCCATTACAAGAATACTAGAGTCCTGTCCGACACGCAATTGTGTCGGACAGGACAAAAAAGATTTTTAATTTCCCATGAGGTGTGTTCTATTTCTTTGAAAAACCTTACATTGTTTCATACCTCATCAACAAAGAGAAAAATGATTCTTGCCTTCATAAGTCATTTACTTTGGAAATAAATTAAACTGTTTGCTCATGAATAGTGTCGGACTGGACATCCAGCTCCTGTGAAGTGAAATTAACAGGGCTTTACACTTGAGAAAAAAAACATTACTTGGTGGGTTATTTCCTATGACTTGAAACTTGTCCTGTCAGCAAGAAAAAATTGTCAAAAATTAAATACAACAGGAGAGAGATGAGAAAAACATGTCCTGTCCGACACGCTGATTTTCATCATTTCCTAATTAAATCCTAATTTACATAATCAAAGGGTAAAAATTTTGGCCCAGATTTTTGTTTTCTAATCAGTTCAGATGTACATCTAACATCCAATTGGTATTTTGCTCAGATTCAAACATTTATATTTCTGATACTACTTCACAAATACCATGAAATGGACCTAAACGCAAGCCAATATCCACCCAAGCACCCCAACAGAGGCAAGCTAATATCCACCCAACCACCCCTGTAAATGCAAGCTAATATCCACCCAACCACCCCTGTAAATGCAAGCTAGTATCCACCCAACCACCCCTACAGACGCAAGCTAATATCCACCAAACCACCCCAACAGATGCAAGCTAATATCCACCCAACCACCCCTACAGACGCAAGCTAATATCCACCCAACCACCCCTACTGACGCAAGCTAATATCCACCCAACCACCCCTGTAAACACAAGCTAATATCCACCCAACCACCCCTGTAAACACAAGCCAATATCCACCCAACCACCCCTACAGAGGCAAGCTAATATCCACCCAACCACCCCTACAGACGCAAGCTAATATCCACCCAACCACCCCTACAGACGCAAGCTAATATCCACCCAACCACCCCTACAGACGCAAGCTAATATCCACCCAACCACCCCTGTAAACACAAGCCAATATCCACCCAACTACCCCTGTAAACACAAGCCAATATCCACCCAACCACCCCTACAGACGCAAGCTAATATCCACCCAACCACCCCTACAGACGCAAGCTAATATCCACCCAACCACCCCTACAGACGCAAGCTAATATCCACCCAACCACCCCTGTAAACACAAGCGAATATCCACCCAACTACCCCTGTAAACACAAGCCAATATCCACCCAACCACCCCTACAGAGGCAAGCTAATATCCACCCAACCACCCCTGTAAATGCAAGCTAATATCCACCCAACCACCCCTGTAAATGCAAGCTAATATCCACCTAACCACCCCTGTAAATGCAAGCTAATATCCACCCAACCACCCCTACAGACGCAAGCTAATATCCACCCAACCACCCCAACAGACGCAAGCCAATATCCACCCAACCACCCCTGTAAACGCAAGCTAATATCCACCCAACCACCCCTGTAAACGCAAGCTAACATCCACCCAACCACCCCAGTAAACGCAAGCTAACATCCACCCAACCACCCCTACAGAGGCAAGCTAATATCCACCCAACCACCCTAAAATATCCACCCAACCACCCCTGTAAATGCAAGCTAATATCCACCCAACCACCCCTGTAAATGCAAGCTAATATCCACCCAACCACCCCTGTAAATGCAAGCCAATATCCACCCAACCACCCCAACAGACGCAAGCTAATATCCACCCAACCACCCCTACGGACGCAAGCTAATATCCACCCAACCACCCCGACAGACGCAAGCTCATGTCCACCCAACCACGCCTACAGACGTAAGCTAATATCCGCCCAACCACCCCTACAGATGCAAGCTAATATCCACCCAACCACCCCTGTAAACACAAGCCAATATCCACCCAACCACCCCTACAGAGGCAAGCTAATATCCACCCAACCACCCCAGTAAACGCAAGCTAATATCCACCCAACCACCCCTGTAAACGCAAGCTAACATCCACCCAACCACCCCTACAGATGCAAGCTAATATCCACCCAACCACCCCTACAGATGCAAGCTAATATCCACCCAACCACCCCTGTAAAAGCAAGCTAATATCCACCCAACCACCCCAGTAAACGCAAGCTAACATCCACCCAACCACCCCTACAGAGGCAAGCTAATATCCACCCAACCACCCCTGTAAATGCAAGCTAATATCCACCCAACCACCCCTACAGACGCAAGCTAACATCCACCCAACCACCCCTGTAAATGCAAGCTAATATCCACCCAACCACCCCTACAGACGCAAGCTAACATCCACCCAACCACCCCTGTAACTGCAAGCTAATATCCACCCAACCACCCCTACAGACGCAAGCTAATATCCACCCAACCACCCCTGTAAATGCAAGCTAATATCCACCCAACCACCCCTGTAAACGCAAGCTAACATCCACCCAACCACCCCTATAGAGGCAAGCTAATATCCACCCAACCACCCCTGTAAATGCAAGCTAATATCCACCCAACCGCCTCTGTAAATGCAAGCTAATATCCACCCAACCACCCCTGTAAACGGAAGCTAATATCCACCCAACCACCCCTGTAAACGCAAGCTAACATCCACCCAACCACGCCTACAGAGGCAAACTAATATCCACCCAACCACCCCTGTAAACGCAAGCTAAAATCCACCCAACCACCCCTGTAAATGCAAGCCAATATCCACCCAACCACCCCTACAGACGCAAGCTAATATCCACCCAACCACCCCTACAGACGCAAGCTAATATCCACCCAACCACCCCTACACACGCAAGCTCATATCCACCCAACCACCCCTACAGACGTAAGCTAATATCCGCCCAACCACCCCTACAGATGCAAGCTAATATCCACCCAACCACCCCTGTAAACACAAGCCAATATCCACCCAACCACCCCTACAGAGGCAAGCTAATATCCACCCAACCACCCCAGTAAACGCAAGCTAATATCCACCCAACCACCCCTGTAAACGCAAGCTAACATCCACCCAACCACCCCTACCGACGCAAGCTAATATCCACCCAACCACCCCTACAGACGCAAGCTAACATCCACCCAACCACCCCTGTAAACGCAAGCTAATATCCACCCAACCACCTCTGTAAACACAAGCTAACATCCACCCAACCACCCCTGTAAACGCAAGCTAATATCCACCCAACCACCCCTACCGATGCAAGCTAATATCCACCCAACCACCCCTACAGACGCAAGCCAATATCCACCCAACCACCCCTAAACGCAAGCTAATATCCACCCAACCACCCCTGTAAACGCAAGCTAATATCCACCCAACCACCCCTACAGACGCAAGCCAATATCCACCCAACCACCCCTGTAAACGCAAGCTAATATACACCCAACCATCCCTGTAAACGCAAGCTAATATCCACCCAACCACCCCTACCGATGCAAGCTAATATCCACCCAACCACCCCTACAGACGCAAGCTAATATCCACCCAACCACCCCTGTAAACGCAAGCTAATATCCACCCAACCACCCCTGTAAACGCAAGCTAATAACCACCCAACCACACCTACAGACGCAAGCTAATATCCACCCAACCACCCCTACCGATGCAAGCTAATATCCACCCAACCACCCCTGTAAACACAAGCCAATATCCACCCAACCACCCCTACAGAGGCAAGCTAATATCCACCCAACCACCCCTGTAAACACAAGCCAATATCCACCCAACCACCCCTACCGATGCAAGCTAATATCCACCCAACCACCCCTACAGACGCAAGCCAATATCCACCCAACCACCCCTGTAAACGCAAGCTAATATCCACCCAACCACCCCTGTAAACGCAAGCTAATATCCACCCAACCACCCCTACAGAAGCAAGCTAATATCCACCCAACCACCCCTACAGACGCAAGCTAATATCCACCCAACCACCCCTGTAAACGCAAGCTAATATCCACCCAACCACCCCTGTAAATGCAAGCTAGTATCCACCCAACCACCCCTACAGACGCAAGCTAATATCCACCAAACCACCCCTACAGACGCAAGCTAATATCCACCCAACCACCCCTACAGACGCAAGCTAATATCCACCCAACCACCCCTACTGACGCAAGCTAATATCCACCCAACCACCCCTGTAAACACAAGCCAATATCCACCCAACCACCCCTACAGAGGCAAGCTAATATCCACCCAACCACCCCAGTAAACGCAAGCTAATATCCACCCAACCACCCCTGTAAACGCAAGCTAATATCCACCCAACCACCCCTGTAAAGGCAAGCTAACATCCACCCAACCACCCCTACAGAGGCAAGCTAATATCCACCCAACCACCCCTGTAAATGCAAGCTAATATCCACCCAACCGCCTCTGTAAATGCAAGCTAATATCCACCCAACCACCCCTGTAAACGCAAGCTAACATCCACCCAACCACCCCTGTAAACGCAAGCTAACATCCACCCAACCACCCCTACAGAGGCAAACTAATATCCACCCAACCACCCCTGTAAACGCAAGCTAAAATCCACCCAACCACCCCTGTAAATGCAAGCCAATATCCACCCAACCACCCCTACAGACGCAAGCTAATATCCACCCAACCACCCCTGTAAACGCAAGCTAACATCCACCCAACCACCCCTACAGAGGCAAACTAATATCCACCCAACCACCCCTGTAAACGCAAGCTAAAATCCACCCAACCACCCCTGTAAATGCAAGCCAATATCCACCCAACCACCCCTACAGACGCAAGCTAATATCCACCCAACCACCCCTACAGACGCAAGCTAACATCCACCCAACCACCCCTACAGAGGCAAACTAATATCCACCCAACCACCCCTGTAAACGCAAGCTAAAATCCACCCAACCACCCCTGTAAATGCAAGCCAATATCCACCCAACCACCCCTACAGACGCAAGCTAATATCCACCCAACCACCCCTGTAAACGCAAGCTAACATCCACCCAACCACCCCTACAGAGGCAAACTAATATCCACCCAACCACCCCTGTAAACGCAAGCTAAAATCCACCCAACCACCCCTGTAAATGCAAGCCAATATCCACCCAACCACCCCTACAGACGCAAGCTAATATCCACCCAACCACCCCTACAGACGCAAGCTAATATCCACCCAACCACCCCTACAGACGCAAGCTCATATCCACCCAACCACCCCTACAGACGTAAGCTAATATCCACCCAACCACCCCTACAGATGCAAGCTAATATCCACCCAACCACCCCTGTAAACACAAGCCAAAATCCACCCAACCACCCCTACAGAGGCAAGCTAATATCCACCCAACCACCCCAGTAAACGCAAGCTAATATCCATCCAACCACCCCTGTAAACGCAAGCTAACATCCACCCAACCACCCCTACCGACGCAAGCTAATATCCACCCAACCACCCCTACAGACGCAAGCTAACATCCACCCAACCACCCCTACCGACGCAAGCTAATATCCACCCAACCACCCCTACAGACGTAAGCTAATATCCGCCCAACCACCCCTACAGATGCAAGCTAATATCCACCCAACCACCCCTGTAAACACAAGCCAATATCCACCCAACCACCCCTACAGAGGCAAGCTAATATCCACCCAACCACCCCAGTAAACGCAAGCTAATATCCATCCAACCACCCCTGTAAACGCAAGCTAACATCCACCCAACCACCCCTACCGACGCAAGCTAATATCCACCCAACCACCCCTACAGACGCAAGCTAATATCCACCCAACCACCCCTACCGATGCAAGCTAATATCCACCCAACCACACCTACAGACGCAAGCTAATATCCACAAAACCACCCCTACAGGCGCAAGCTAAAATCCTCATGCGCACAGCTGTACACGCGTGTACACACACACACACACACACACACACACAGCCACACAGCCCAATGCACACACATGCACACACCTGCACGCACTGCAGAAATCTGACCCCTTTCTGCAAATGAAGGACATAAAGACTGGAGATAAATGCAGAGCAAGCAGGATACTCAGTGTTTACTATTCATTCAATCGACTGACATCACTGAACGCTGCGTCAACAGTCTGGCACAAGATCATGCAGAGAAGCACATTCAATATGGGTCCAGCTTTATACACCATTTATGGGCAGAACACATATTCTATATGCCTTCTGAACTCTGCAAATTCAGAGGAAGGCACAGCATAGCATTTATTTCAGTGACTGCATTTACAGTGGATGAAACACAGCGGAACCCAAAGACTCTCGGACTAATGTGGGGATGAGAGCTAGCAGCTGCACAGCCCTCACTGCAGGACTTAAACCAGCAACATGCTGAGTCCCAGCGACACAGTGAAGCCATGAGGTTACAAGATCCAGTTATGCGATTGGTTTACAGAGGGTTACTCATGGTGTTTTTTTTTTTTTCACGTTATGGCTACACTCTTAACCCTTAGAGCGCTAAATGCAGCTATTGTTGCTCAATGATGTAAGATATCAAATTCAAAGCTGTTGAAAACCTATCATATGGCCACTTCTTCAAAAGAGCTCCCGCAGGGGAGCTCTTTTCAGCAAGTCACCACGTGATAGGTTTTCAACAGCATAAGATAATTTATTTATAATGTTTTTGAAAGTTTGTTTCAGCGCTTTAAGGGTTAACTGAGGATGTTCTAACCAGTACAAGGATTTCCCCCCGTGCCATTGCAGTTCACAAATATTCACATTAAAAGGGGCGTGTCCAGATACAGCACAATCAGTACTGCTGCGTCATCACTGGCCACAATCCCTTATTAATATTCATGAAAGTTCAGCAAATTGGAAGGCTTTAGATTTCGAGTTGGGAAGACAGGAAAATATCAGGAAAATGTAGCCAACTTCCTGGTTGCTGCCTTGCAGGTAAATAAAGCTCCATTCGATCCCTTCATTCACAGACCCGAAGCAGAAAATCTATGGTAACATAACACTACAGGCAAAAACCAGTCAGCTAAACATTCAGGTCAAAAAAGCCAGGCATTTTCCTACCACTGAAGTCAAGCCAACATCCTGGATACTTAGGCTAAGGTAAGTATTGTACTAAAGCCCAGTCTTAAAAACCACATATCCCCTCCATAGTGTTCGGCATATCGATAGTACCAGCTTTAATCCATGTGCAATCTGAATGTCGAATGGCTACAGCAGGGTTGTTCAACATTATCCAGCGAGAGCCAATGTGGGTGCAGGCTTTCATTCCGACCAAGCATTTACACCCTCGACACCACTAATCAACCCCAAGAGCCTTTGCTAAAGAATGTGACATTTTTTCCCCAGCAAAATAAACAGGCCAAGAATGCAAAGCGCTTTCTCTCTAAACCAATCACATAACAGAACAGGTCCTTAACTCCTACACCAGATTGCAGCACAGCTTCACAGAGAACATTCATGCATCTCACACATCATGCAAGTTTTTCTTTATTGACATAATGTGCTCATAATAAAAGCTGTCAAAGCCATTGTTAGTTTCAGGCAGTTGTTCAGGAAACACATTCGCACAGCACTGGTCGCCTGAGGATGGTCTCATCGTCCCAAATTCAAGCAGCTTTTGAACACTGTCTGAAGCCACAGACGGACAGGAAAGGCGTAGCCTAATGCCTAAAGCCTCATGTGAACACACCAGAGGGGGATTTCACAAATCAGGATAACCATGCATCTCACAAAAGTGAGTACACCCCTCACATTTCAACAATTAATTTATTATATCTTTATATATTATATAAGGGAGAACGTTACAGAAATGAAACCTGAATATATTCTAGAGTAGTCATTGTACAATATGTGCAGCAGTGTATATCTGCACTGTCCACAAAACTGAACTAACAGTCACCATTTCCAAAATGGGTGGCAACAAAAGTGAGTGCACGCTAGGGTGGTTCAAAAAAAATTAACTTCAGGGTATTAAAGGTGCACTATGCAACTCTGTTTACTTACACTTCTGTTGACATTCGAACTCGAACAAAACAGAGGTAGCCGCCCCTCCCTCCCATAGTTCCCTCCCTCCCATGCTTCCGTAACTGTCAACTCTTGTCAGTGATTGGCCAGGACGGTTTGTTATGTTATGGGGCACAGCCTGTGCCCCTTGTGTTTATTAGCAGTTTGTGACGCCTGTGCGGTCTCCAGAGCCCGGGTTTTTTTTACAGTGAATTTAGGGGCAGGCAGCTGGCGGATCGTGGAGAGATGTCGGCGAATTGAGACAAAAATATAATCGCGCAGAAAGTAAACAAACTTGCATAGTGCACCTTTAACCAAGGCATCTCCTCATTTTGTTTGTTTTACTAAACTATGTAATTATGCCAAAACTCTTAGTGATATTGTTGATAGAAAGCAGTGCTCATGGGCTCATCTATATCCAGGGTTTCCTCCAGGATTTTTTTAAACTGTGGCGGAGGGCTTCAGCGTTGGGTCAAAACTCAGCATTATCAGGTGTGGCCAGTTTTCATTAATCAGCACGTAGGCGATTTAATAATTGAAGTCTATGTGCACGGAGGTTTATCAGTTTCACGTGCGTGACGGTGGATTTCACATATAATATGAAAACCGATTATGACTCCGGACTCCGGAATTGGAATTAAATAATCATGAAGATGCAATTAGGTAGAGCAGGATGTGCTCACAGCAAACACAGAAGTTAGCATCATAGTTTATCATTTTGCAAAGTGAACAAAATATTTTTTCTCCAATAGTTGCACACATTGCATTAAGAAGAAAGCAGCGCGTTTTACTGCCGATGGCTAATTTTTATTATTTATGGAAAAACGTGTTCATCAAGCAAAATATATGCACTCGAAAGTTTGCAGGTTCTCTAACACAGCACGGTGATAGCAAATAGCTTGCGAAACTGACCCATCATGAGCACTGCCTTTACGTTCATATATCAACTTGAAATTGTGCATGTTAATTTAAAGTGATAATTGGAACATTTTGAAAAGGTGCCTTGACTTCTACTGTACATAAAAAAATTTCGGCACATTATTGGACCACCCTAGTGCACACCCCAATTGGTAGTGGTCAACCAAGCAATGAAACGTGTATTATCCATCATGTTCATGCTTTTGTCCGTTCGACTGGGCCATATGAGGTTGTGTAACGTGTTGAAGGTTTAAATTGCGGTGATTTGGATGCAATGCTCTCATTCTGGTCACTGAATGGTCAACATGACACCTCATGGGAAAGAACTCTCTGAGGATCTGAAAAAGAGAATTGTTGCTCTCCACAAAGATGGTCTAAGTTACAAATAGATCTGTGAAACCGTAAAACTGAGCTTCAGCACGGTGGCCAAGGTCATTCAGCGGTTTTCCAAGACGGGTTCTACGCAGAACAGGCCTCATCAGGGTCGACCGAAGAGGTTGAGTCCTTGTGCTCTGCGTCAGGTGCACAAGTTGGCTTCAGAAAACAGACGCAGGGGTGCTGGCAGCATTGCTAACGAGGTTGCAGCAGTGGGAGAACAGCCTGTCAGTGCTCAGACCGTACGCCGTGCACAGCATCAAATCGGTCTGCATGGCTGTCGGCCAAGACGGAAGCCTCTTCTGAAGCTAGTTCATAAGAAAGCCCGAAAACAGTTTGCTGAAGACAACCAGTCCAAGGACATGAACTACTGGAACCATGTTCTGTTGTCTGATGAGACCAAGATAAACTTGTTCGGCTCAGATGGTGTCCAGCATGTGTGGTGGCGCCCTGGTGAGGAGTACCAAGACAAGTGTGTACTGCCTACAGTCAAACATGGTGGTGGCAGCATCATGGTCTGGGGCTGCATGAGTGCTTCTGGTCCTGCGGAGCTGCGCTTCATTAATGGAATAATGGATTCCAACACATACTGTGACATTCTGAAGCAGAACATGATGCCCTACCTTCGAAATGGGCAGTTTTCCATTTTTCCAACATGATACACACCTCCAAGATGAAAACTGCCTTCCTGAAGAAGCTGAAGGTGAAGGTGAGGGCGTGGCCAAGTATGTCTCCAGACCTGAATCCCATTGAGCACCTGTGGGGCGTCCTCAAGAGGAAGGTGGAGGAGCAGCAGCTGTCCAACATCCACCAGCTCCGTGATGCTGTCATGGAGGAGTGGAGGAGGATCCCAGCAACAACCTGTGCAGCTCTGGTGAATTCCATGCCTCGGAGAATCAAGGCAGTGCTGGACAACAATGGTGGTCACACTAAATACTGACACTATGGACACAATTTGTCATGTTGACCGTGAGGTGCACTCACTTTTGTTGCCACCATTTTGGAAATAGTGACTGTTTGTTCAGTTATTTGGATGGTGCAGTAAATCTACACTGCTACACATACTGTACAATGACTACTCTAGAATATATTCAGGTTTCATTTCTGTAACGTTGTCCCTAGAAAAGATATAATAAATTAATTGTTGAAATGTGAGGGGTGTACTCACTTTTGTGAGATACTGTAGCTACATAACTGGACTGAGTAAAGCTTAGAACAGCTTTTGCTATTTCAGTCCACGACTCACATTTGGCATGATTAGAGGTTTTATTCCAAGCAACGATCAGGCTAACGTAAGCTTGCTTCGTGAAACATGGCCCTGCTAAGTTAGCCTATAGCAGTGCTTCTCAAACCTCCCCTGGAGGACCACCTGTCCTGCATGTTTTAGATCTCTCCCTGCTCCAGCACAGGTGATTCACATGATCAGCTCGTTAATCACACAGACTGTATAAAAAGATGGACGCAGCACCCTGGTCTGAAAAAAGAAGCCCATGCAGAAGTACAGTAAAATGGCATTCTATTTAATGGCCAGAAGATGGTGACGTCGGTGGTTGCAGAAAGAAGTTCAATGCTATAGAAGTCTATGAGAAAATGACCCTACTTTCCCACCTGATTTTTCATTTAAATAATGATTTTTCACATTATTTTATGGTAGATATAGCAAGTTTCAAGTCTCCTTCGATATATAATGATGTTCATTTTTGTAAATTATGGTCCCAAGTAGACTAGAATAAAGAATTAACCCAGAATATGCTTTAGAGGCGTGGCTATCCTCTGGTCCTCGTCCGATACGGTCAGATCCACCTCTCACGTCCCTCGCTGGATCTTGATTCTCGCTCTCGTCCAATAGAAATCACATTCGGTTTCAAAATTACAACATGGCGCAATTCAAATTGACAAAATCGAGGCTTCCTTTATGGTATGCTGAAACCAATGGGTGACGTCACAGTTGCTTCGTCCATCTTTTTATACAGTCTATGGTTAATCACCCACTAAAGCTGATTGATGACAACCTGATCATTTGAATCACCTGTGCTGGAGCAGGGACAAATCTAAAACATTTTATTTATTTATTTATTTATTTATTTATTTATTAAGCTTTATGGATACAACAATGAATTTAAACATAACATAAAATACACAATTAAAAACATGGAAACAAAAATCAACACAATATGAAATAAGTTTAAATTCAAAAGAGAAAGTTGTATCCAAGGGGTTACCACAAAGGATAAAACCTGTGTCAGTGGCTCCCAAAAACATGAAATCATAATGCATAAAATAATATAAAAGTCACATTTAGGCAGGCCTACATCTTGAGCACCGACAATAAGTAACCAAGTTACAGGAATGGAACAGATAAACAGAATCAACTCTTAATTGATACATTTCAAATACCTGATTTTTAAAAGATTTCAAGGAGACGGTGGCCCTAACAGGCAATGGAATACCATTTAAATTTGAGCGGATCATCACCTCGGACTACTGGACATGCCGGGCAGGCGGGGCCTCCAGGAGAGGTTGGGGCAGCACTGGCCTATAGGACGCTACCTACACTCAATCAAAACTCAGGCTCCACCAAATTACATATTTAATTCTATGCCCAACGATTCTAAAAGGAAGGGTTATTTTAGAAGCTTTCGTCCTCCATGGGCGAATGTACTGAACACCATTTGGTGCTAATGTCCATTCGGCAAATCACAGGGCAGACAGACTGTAATTCTCACAGTTCAGCCAGAAAGGACAGGCAAGCTGACTTTGCCTGCTTCAGGAATCAGACAGACATCCTATGGAAACTGACACTTTGCAAAAGAATAAATTCAACTTTCACTCAAATTCAGCACAAGATCATTTTTCAGAAACATTGGGCCAGTTTCACAGACATGGCTTAAGCATAGTCCTGGACTGAACAGAGTTTTGTATGGAGATTTTCTATTGAAAACTGAATTTAGTCTAGGATTAAGCTTAATCTGTGACAGTGAAACCGGCCCATAGTGAAGCAACGGCCAGTACAGACGACTCAATAACCGTTCCTCGACAGACAGAGGGCAGAACTGCATTCTCCCATTCGGATATTAAAAGGCTGTGACTCCCAGTCAGCGTAAAGGCTTATTTCCCAAATTTATATGCCTTTGTTCCCCAGACTATCACAGGAGTCCAGTCCAAGATTGGTATAAAATTCAAAATGGACAGAAAATGCACTCAGTCGCGGTTGGTTCACTAAATGAAGTTTCACAATAAATTCGTCACATAACGAGACCACCTACAAAATGATTCCTCAGAAAAAGAAATGTGAGGAACAAGAGTAAAACTATATTCTCGCACAAAAAAAAAAGTTTACTCCTTTCATGTCACTTCAAAAGAAAACGCGAGATTGCAAAAAGGAAAAAAAGTGAGATTTTCGTCAGAAATATCATGCGAACTACTTGGTTTCCAAGTGCAGCGACAAAGGAAGTGCCATAACGATCATACGTCATCCCAGAAAACGAAAACAGTTCTACCATCGTCAGCCTTTCACATAACATCATCTTATCTGTTCTCGGCAGGTCCTCAGAACAGACCAACTGATATACGACTCAGGAATGACATTTCCACAGTAATTCAGTCAAGAAATTTCCACAGTAATTATTGGGTTATTACTCAGCAGTATTTCAGAATGCGAAGGCCTTTGACCGTTTGGAAACGCACATCTCATTTTCAGCAGACGGAGCTTCAGTTCCCCGACTTCACACTGACAAGCAGTGCAAAAATATTTAGTAACTAAGGCTGAGTGAGAATTAGGCGAAATTTCAAAATTGCCTACTGCAGTCAATGCTCCTGTTCAGTGCCATAATAGACACCGTGGATGACAGTAATGAGCAATGAAATACCCGAGATCCTAAATAACACTAAACGAATCAAAAACAAAAACTGGTCACAAGCGTTCGGCAAAGGCGCAGGTTCTGCGGCCGCAGTCAGCGCACCGCCCACCTGGCGAGTCTCCTTCACCGCGAACTGAAGTAACTCGCAGAACTCACCCATGGTGGAAGATCAGAGGTTGTAACACTTTGTCGTGCGGTCTGCTCTTCTTCTCCCAGAAAAGCTAAAGCTTTAGTGATCCTGTTCTCATTCCCTTTAGTTTTTCGCCACCAGAAAAACGCCGCGAGTCCAATTAAAATCCAACTGAAACTGAACTCAAAGTATCCGAGCACGTAAATGGGGAAAAGGAAGGCGAACGTCTTGCCGAATTTGATCCACATCTGCGCGGCATCCGTGAGGGATGATGCCGACTCTTCGCCGGGATCTGGCGGGGGGGCTGGGACTTGCGTTCTCGGGTCGACGGGACCAGCCGGGGCATTTTGTCCGTTTTGACTTTTATATCCCTTGGAATCAGCATTCCGGGAATCTGGTCCATACTGCGCTCTCGCCGCCTCGCCACTCATTATACCCAGCCTAAAAGTTTATGGAAAAAAACTTCCGGAACGTTGAATTACGACGAAGACAGTAAAAGTCAGCTGATAACGTTAAATAATCCCAACAGCGTGACGCATTTAGATCTCGCTAGGTTATGCTGAGACCTGTCAAGCAATACAGGTTCCTATGTCCCTGCGCTTGGGTGGCTAACGTTACGAATGATTAGATCAACGCAAATTCAATCACACTCTACAGAACTGGAACCGATTTCATACAGAAACTGTTACAGCTCCCACTAAAAGAAGGCAAAAGGACAGGTCGTAAATGCCAACAGTCTACGTTCCTAGCAATATGATTTAGCTATAAGATCTGCCCAAAGCCCAAGTTATTTTGGACGTCAGCAGGTTCTCTGTTTACTTGTATCCGTATGCGACGCTAATTCCCACGGAATATGAGGAGCTTTGGTGAGATCAATGCATGGCGTCCTCCGGACTGGCTACCGCTGACGTATCCGCCACCTCGGCATATCCTGAATGAAAACTGAGATGATTTTGCCAACCCACGTAGAGAGCATACTCTCTGGGTTCATGGCTCAACTTCACTCTCTCTCTCTCTCTTGAACAGGAAACTGTCATCGCCAAAGCAGGACAAACTCAGTACATTTCGGCACCGCAGCGCAATGGCAAAAGCGCCATCTTCCGGTCAAATGTCTTGCTCCACAAAAAATCGAAGTGAGCACGGCCGAAATAAATCAATGTTGCCATGGTAGCTGTTTCAAAATTAGCCTGAAGTTCTTGTGAAATATTTTAAAACAGTATGCTGCAATTCCGTCCGCTATTTCCCTTTCAGAACTACATATGCACCAATAATAACAACAACAATAATAATAAAAATAATAATAATAATATGTGTTATTAGTCGGAAATTTATTGGTATGTTATTTAACATGTCTGAACAAACAGATTCCGGTGAAAATTTTTATTGTAAATTTACTATGTATTGACTCCATTCAGTAGTTTTTTAAATTGGTACCAGTAAACGGTGCCACTTAAGAATGGTTTCGTTTGCCAACTACAGCTTTGTTTAGCAGTCTCTTTTGTATTATCTGATAATCTTTGGCCTTGACCAGATCTTCCATTTAAAGATAATTCTTTTAGACTCAAAACATACCCTCATCTTCAAAATGGGGAGTGAACACGGCACAGAATTGACAGTTTGGCTACAAAAAAAGGCTTTCCATCGCCCCAAGATAATTGGTGATACATTGGAAACGTTTACTTTTGCGGAAACCCGCTGGCAGAGCTATATCCCGAAAAAACCCCAACAGCAAATAGCATAGGATTTTAGAGAAAACTGGTCATGGAAATTGAACATCAATAGAATCTTTCAAAATAAACCTAGTTTGAGGATAGTTTCCAGAAGCATCTGGGATAACAAATGAGTCCTGAAAAAAATGCATCCAATGCTACAATGAATTTTGGTTAACAGCACCCTAAAATGCATGACTACAAAGTGTGAACAATTCATTTGGACACACCCCTTTTTCAAGCCCTATAAATGGTCGATATTGAGGTGAAATAAATCGTTTTAATTGGGCATATAGGACTGAAAATACAAAAATTTGAAACAATTCTGAGACTGTGATATGGGTAGCCCTGGAGAGCTGGGGTGAGTTCGCATGGAATGACCCAACTAATTACTAAGAGCAGCTGAGCTGGAGATCATCAGTCCATCCACCCATTATCCAGTATGACCCACCCGTTCCAGGAGCCTATGTCACAAAGCAGGATCACTCAGCCGGATAACTGCACTGAGTAAAACCTGTACACCTCTCAAATCTAGAACATGCCTTTTGTTGGTTTAAAGATCACAATAAAACTTTTTTTAAAACATTCACCAAGAGAAGCACTTAGAGAAAACTTACAACGCTGTTGTGCAGTGAAGAAACATCACACCAATTTTTCTTCAAAACAAACTTATACAAATAACAATTCAAAAATGACCACCAAAGTACAAATACAAAAGTATAAGGGGTAATTACATTTGTAACTAATCAATGATATTCAAATTCAAATTGTAGTCACAACACTAAGTAACAAAATGCAATCAGCTTTGCAAGACGAAAGAACACAGATAAAGACGCGGAGAGAGATTTGTCACGGCAAGTAAAGATGTGCTCAGTTTTGAATCCAGCCGGTGTTGCCTCTGGGAGGTGGACTAGATGATCGGTTCTTTCCAGTGGTGTGCGCCTCCCAATCCTCTCGAGCCAGGGTCTTGTTTTTTGAGAGGTCCGTCGAAAGGCCGTCCAGGGGGAGACTGTGGACTCTCCTCCTGAGAGTTATCAGGTTCACAGATGATTTTTGGGAGCCCCTCACGCTTTTCGTCTTCCAGAGGGCTTGTGTGATGTTCGTAATCTTCGAGTGTTTCACATCCCTCTGATAAAATGTAGAGGACATGTGCAACTGTCAGGGAGGATTTCAGCAGTAAACTGGAACATGGACTAAAATAAAGAGATTTTCCAGGTTTTCATTTGACCAGTTACCTGGCTGACTCAGCAATCCTGATGTGAGGAGCAGAGCCCCCGGTCAGGGTCACAGAGGACTAGAGTCTATCCCAGCATGCAACGAGAGCAAGGCAGGAACAGAATCTGCACAGTCTGCTAATCCATCACAGGAGCACTCACTCACTCACTGTTATGACCCAGTACATTTATGCTGCCCCTAGTGGCAGGAGGACCTTTTTTTTGTGTGTGTCTTAAGTGTTTAATTGCAGGATTGGTGGCACCTGGCAACGCCCTATAAGAAGAGTTTGGTGTTGTGCAAAGAGGCTCTCAACTGCCAGCCTGTTCTCCAGCAGCCACTTGGTGCCCTGGCCAGCTCTCTTCATTTTTGGGCCAGCTGTTTCTTCAGATAAAGTGTTTCTAGAAATTAAATCCTATTTTTTTTTTACAACCATGTTGTTCTCCCATTTCATGTTGCGATCAGTCAGTGGGCTGGTGGTAACAGATTGGGCGCTCGTCCGGGAGATGTAGTCTAGTTAAGTTCAACCCTCGACAGTTTTGCTTCTTTGCTCAGGTATATAGTTGGTTCATGTGGACATTGTTTTGAGCATTACGGTGCCTTTCCCCAGTTAGTCAGTCGTCGATCAGGTCCTGTGGGGCTTGTCAATTTGTTATTTTGCCTTTTTTGTTTTTGGTGGAAATTCTGGGTGGGGGTACGCTTCGGAGCACAGTTAGTTGACTTCTCAATTGGTTGTCTAACCATGCTCACGAGTTCAGCGCTCAAAGTTGCCTTGAGCCCGGAAGGAACACTGAAGACTAGCACAGTCATAGTTAAGTAGATGGAACTGTGCAGTTAGTCAGGATCTGGGGAAGCCTTTGATTGCTCGTGGAACATTCCAGAGCAGTGTAATGACTATCGCCTGTTTTGGAGTTTGCTGATTGGGTTGATTTGAGGTGAAGATAACTCTGGTTCATTGTTGCTTATTACTAATTTGTATTTTGTTGATCGTTAGATGTTTGCACAAAGGAATGTTCCCGCTCCCTCAGTGGTCGATTGCATGTTGGTTTATGGACCCTTTTTTCCGTCTTGTCATCAGATTAATTGATTGTACCTGAAGTTTCTTGTTGGAGGGGAGTGGCTTTGCTAACTTGTGTCATGGGAGAATTTGAGCACTGATGGTTCTTGTGACATTTGCCTTGAGCTTATGTGGAACACTCAGGTGCTTTTTTTAGTTTCTTCTTGTGTTGGTTCAATTGAGTGACACTTTATCTAGCTGTGTTTGGAGTAATTTTTGGCATGTGATTTTGCTAGGTTTGCTTGAGTGGACTGGCCGTGTGATTTTTCAAGTGTTTGGCAATATTTACTGATGCTAATTTCCTGCCTTTTCGAGAGATACCTGGAGATGCGTATGTGCTGTTGTGTGCTATGGCAAATACGCCATGTGTCTTTGGTGTTGTACTCTGCAGGGCTGTCTTTGGTGTATGGCGCCTTTGCGTGCCTTTGTTATCTGGGACTCGGAATTCGTTCACTAGCCATGTGGGGTAGCTTTGTGTGTCCGGATCCAGAATTCGTTCGCTAGCCATGTGGGCTAGCTTTGTGTGTCCGGGGATCCGGAAAAGTTCACTAGCCACGTGGGCTAGCTATGTATTAAATCTGGAGCTTTAAGTTCATTTTGTCCTGAGTATTTCACATTTTTGGTTAATTTTAATTGTCCTGTCTGCCTGGGAGCCACCCTGTGTTCCTCTTTGGTCCCCTTGGATTATTTTTTGGTGACTGGAGTCACCATTTAAGGGAGGGGGTGTTAAGACCCAGTACATTTATGCTGCCCCTAGTGGCAGGAGGACTTTGTCTTAAGTGTTTAATTGCAGGATTGGTGGCACCTGGCAACACCCTATAAGAAGAGTTTGGTGTTGTGCAAAGAGGCTCTCAGCTGCCAGCCTGTTCTCCAGCGGCCACTCGTTGCCCTGGCCAGCTCTCTTCATTTTTGGGCAAGCTGTTTCTTCAGAAAGTGTTTTTAGAAATATATTTATTTTTTTATTTATTTTATTATTATTATTATTATTTATTTTTTATTTATTTATTTTTTTTTTTTTAACAACCATGTTCTCCCATTTCATGTTTATCAGTCAGTGGGCTGGTCGTAACTCTCTCTCTCTCACTCACTCTCTCAAAATTCAGGGTCTACAAAAAGCCTCACATGCATGTCTTTGGGCTGTGGCAGGAAACCGGAGTACCCGGAGGGAACACACAGAACATGCAAACTCCACACAGAAAGGCCTCAGGCTGGATTCAAACTCATGAGCCATAAATTTAAAAACTCCTCATCAGAAGCTTGAGATCAGATACGGCCTAATTATCCTTTAGCCTGGGGTGTAACCTGGTGTACTTATCACAAGGTGCAGGTATTTTTAATAACTGATAAATTCATAGAGTTGTTTCTAAGCCATTTTTTAGAAGAGTTCTATGTTTTCTTCATTTCCAAAAGATGAAGTTGAATAACCCCACAAACATTAAAAGTCCTAAATTCAATTTTATTTGTATAGCACTTTACACAGTGTCACAAAGACACTTTACAGAACAAGAAGGGCAGTGCCCAGCCTAATCCCCCACTATAGCAAATGAGGCAAAAAACTCCCAGTAGGGAGAAAAGACTCCCCAGTGGGAAGAAATCTCAGGAGGAACCCAACTATAGTAAAGAAGCCCATCCTCTGCGGGCTCGCAAATAAAGTTCATTAAAACATCCAAGCTGTGGCATCTGTAGCTCCAGGAAGTGGCAAGGATGGTGCGGACTCCAACTAATTGCAGCACAGAGGCCCTACAATTATACAAGGCTGTAAGATCGCATGGATTTTCTTAACACCAGCTACCACCAGTACAATATGGACCTCCCCAGTGACTAAGGCTGTAGCAAGCCCCACTGACACCGCTAATGCATGCTCAGTGCCACCGGTTCCCCATGGATTTACTTAACATTATCACCAGTACCATATGGACCTCCCCGGTGCCTAAGGTTGTAGTCAGTCTCACCAGAACAGAAGAAATATACATAACTAATGGAATGTTAATTAATCATACGCTTGACTAAAAAGGAACGTTTTCAGCCTGCTCTTGAATACAGAGTGCGTCTGAAGCCGGAATTTGTCTCGGGAGATTGTTCCATAAAATTGGCACTTTGTAAGAGAATGCTCTGCCTCCGATTGTAACTCTGGATATATTTGGGATTTTAAAATATTCAGCACCTTGTGAATGAAGTAACCTAGGTGGGGAGAAAGGAATGAGAAGACTGCGAAGATATTCATTTAAAGCTTTGTAGGTTAGCAGTAGTAATGAGCTCCAAACATTTAATATGAAAAGACGGATGCTTCACAAGACATCTGTCTTTGTTCGATGGCTGACTGATTGCATTCTGTATCGTAGGAGCACAATCCTGTAGCCACCAATCAGGGCAGAGAGAAGGCAACCCTCCTCAGCCAGAGAAGATTAATAGCCTTAATCCTCTGAAGGACACAGATACTCTGAGATCTCGTCTGACAGAATGAGTCGGTGCATCAGTTGCTGTAGAGCTGGAACAGAACCAAGACACACATCAACACCGGCTCTTCTCACCCAACGTCATTCAGCCCTGAGTGTGTAACGAGTGGAGGGGAGGTCTAATCCAGCATGGTTATGCGTGTCACACCCAAATGCTGGAACAGAGCTACTTGCTTGTACAAACAAATTGTATTGTCAACCTTTTGGCCACTAGATGTCAATGAAGCACCAACCTATTGAAAGCAAAGCAAGAACAATTTAAAGAAATCAACCATCCACAAAGGGTGCCGGAGCAACAATTAAATTCTTTGTGATCTGCTCAGTATCTGGATGTGTGTGTGTGTGTGTGTGTGTGTGTGTGCTTGTGTGCATGTTTGCGTGTATGTGCATGCGCGCGTGTGCGTGTGTGTGTGTGTGCGCGTGCATGTATGTGTGTGTGTGTGTGTGTGTGCCTGCGTGCACACACAAGTGTATATGTGCACGCGTGTGTGCGTGCATGTGTGTGTGAACGTGTACGTGCGTGTGTGTGTGTGCGTGTGCGCATGTGTGTGTGAGCGTGTACGTGCGTGTATGTGTGTGTGTACGCGTGTGCGTGCGTGTGTGTATGCGCATTTGAATGTGTGTGTGTGTGCGTGTACCACTCCCTCAGAAAAAATCACAGGGCTTTGGAGTTTTTCATTTAAAAAAAAATGAATCATTATTGTCTATAATTATCATATCATTTTTCTTAAATAAATGTTTTTTAAAAAGTTGAAAACCGTTGAACATAATATCGCACATCAGCATTAAATCATTGCCGCTGATGTTGATCGGTGATAAAGCACATGGGTTTTGCTCAGAAAGTGTCCTGTGCTGGGAGAGCTCAGGATGAATATTAACTGAATTCATTGCTGATAAATAAAAGCTTAATACTTTCTCTGAACATCAATTCTGTGTTTGATCCTGTGGGAAGAGGAGTGCTGAGTTGATCGGTCAACCGAGTGACTGATCGGTTTTCAGATATGAAATAAATGAAGATGTAGACAGACAGCTAATTGCAGCTATGCATTCATCCATCCATCCATCCATCCATTATCCATCCATTAATTCATGATCTTACCCGCTTATTCCTAATATTGGGGTCAAGGAAGTGGAGGGGTCATTTTGAAAGAAGCAGGAATACATTCTGAACAGGCCCATCATAGGGCATTCTCTCTCACACACACACACTCACACACATATTCAAACAAACACACACACTCATCCACATGCATACGCATGCAAAAACACGCACATATGCACATGTATATACATTCTTGCACACACATACACATAAACTCGCGCTCACACGCAATCATACACACGTACACTTACACACACTCCCCATTCACACACACACACACATCATTCACTCACACACTCATGTTTTCATGGGCAATTTAGCCAAACATGCACATCTTTGCCTTGCTATGTCACCTGCGCAGATGTGGGACGAACACACAAACTCCACATAAATACTGTAACTTCAGCGTTGAGTTCTCTCCATACACTGATCTCAGTTCAAGTGAATGCTATGGGTAATTTGGCCGGACCTGCATGACTCTGCTCAGTAGACCGTGAGATGAGACCTTTTTGTGAGATGACAGTCCTCAGGAACTACGTACAGGAAGAGGAAACCAGGGTCTCCCTCAGCTTTAGAGAATATGCTGCTATACCACACTGCTGCTCTCTAAGACCTTTATCTCTCATGGAACAAAACGCAGACATACAAGTAAATACAGGTCTAAGAGGACAACTAACAATAAACAGGGACCGCCGCATCGACCCTGAATGTTAAATAATTGGCAGGTTCACAATTTTACCGTCTGTAATGCTCCTCATTTCGAGGATTGGCACAAGGCAGGGAACACACTGCGCATCTCCCTGACACACTGGTGGGCTTAGATCAAAACTTGAGTCAAAAAAAGGTCTGTTTTTGTTGAATTTAATGAGATTTTTTTTTTCCCAGATTGAAATATAGAAAAGCAGGGAAAACGCACGTGTAGCAAAATGAATATGTTCATGTTATGCAATAGAATTTTTCTTTGTGTGTTTACTAAACTGCTTTTAGCAATCTGGTGAAAAAAGGCTAAACCATTAGCTAGAGAAAATGGCATGGTTGTTCAAATCGGCTCAAGTTGATATTTTGACTAATTTCGGCAGTATCTCATTAATTTTGAGGTGACCAGAACAATGTTTGCGACTCAAAACTTTGTAATTTGTTCAACAGGCTAGATTCAGGCAGATGGAGATACCAGAGCATCTCAGATTTTCCTGTAATCCTTTTTAGTGGAAGGTCTATGGGTACAATAGAAGGGCACACTATGGTTACAAAGAAAAATCCTAAATTTCTCAGTCTTTAAACCACTGAACAACATGATGGAACAACACTAACTTTTCTCTGTAAAAAACTGTCCGCAAAACTGAAAACAGGGCCCTGTAGGACAGGCCAGGTCCAAGGTCAGAAGTCCGGCCCCGGGTCAAAGTAGAAGGATTCAAGAGGAAAATTGTCTCAAAAGGAACAGAGGAATGGGCAGGAGAGGACACAAGACAAGGAAAAACAGAACAAAAGACAGGATCGCGAGATAGAAAAGCAGGAACTGCTGGAAAGTAGCACAACACCGTGGAGCATACCTGACAGTACAGCACCAGAGAGGGAAAAGACAAGAACTTAAATACACAGAGAAAACAAGTAAGAATGGGACAGGTGAGGGGAGGGGTGGGGTTACGAGACAATAATTCAATAATGGAAATTAATCAAGGAAACGAGACCAAAACAAACACACAGGCATGGAACATGACAGTTACTTTATCTATTCGTTTGATTCTTGTCAATTTCCTAACCACTGAATTGTTGTTAAGACCATTATAAGCTTCATATTTTGCAATTTTGGGATTGAGCCATCTGTTTGTCCAGGAGTATGCATTTATATGTATGGAAATAAATAACATTAATGTAGGATGGCTTACAGTTGTCACAACCCATGTGTCTGCTTCATCGGTTCTTCTTGGCTCCAGCGGTCTTACGGGTTGTTCCTGCTAAGTGGTCGTTGGGCTTATTATTCGCTTACAGTGATCAGCTGTAGCCACCGATAGTCCTGTGTATTTAGGTCGCTGGTTTTGTGTCAGTGGGGGCTGGGGGCAATCGCCTTGCTCTAAAGTCTTACCCTCTGTGCTATATTCTAGTTTTCCTCCCTGGTGTTTCTTCCAGGGAGCTAAATCATTATGGAGGAAATTATCAGTGAGCAAATTATTAGGTACAGCTGGTTCTCAGAGCCTTCTTCCAGTTCTCCTCATTATAAACACGTGCAGGTAGCTCTCTGTTGATCCTGTAATTGGCTCTTCTTCCGCTCAGTTTATAACAGCAGTCTAATTTCTGTGCTGTTTAACAGAGACTCATGTCTGTCGACTTTCACACGAACAGCCTGTGTTTGTAATCTAGTCTGGCTTCCTAGCCCTGAAGTTTCTCCTGCTTTAAATTCTTATCAGATTTCCCATGAATATACTTGCACTTTTTTTCTTTTATATGCCAAATCAGAACTGAAACCAAGCTGAACATAGTAAATATGCAATGTGTCACTGTAAATACTTGAAAAACATGGCAAGAAAGCAAGAATCCACATTAATGCTCATTTATGATGTGATCTTTCACCTCTGATATTTCTCCTTTCCCTCCTGCTGTGTCAGTGCCATCAGTGAATTTTTTCAGGTGAAAATGATAACATTTTCAGCAGCGACGCCTGGCAGAACACTGTGCCGCGCTGACATTTTAAATCCACATTCATTACCTAACCTGCATATCCCAGGTCAGGGCCATCGGGGAGGGCGATTTTCCGGAGCCGGCACGTATCTGTGCTTCTCTAACATACTACCTTATTATATTTAATTAATTAATTTGCACATTAGTCCAATGTATATAGTATGTCATCCTGTGCTTTTTTTATATTACGTTGTATATGTTAGTTATAATTTTAGTATATTTACAGTGCACTTGAGTAGATTCTGTATTGTATAGATTATCTATAGATACAGTATATATCTTGTATTAACATGTATGTTCCTCCTAGAGTTAAAGGGTATATTTATTGTGTTTTTATTTTTTCTGTGTATGCTCTGACACCTCTTGCTGCAGTAACATAACGGAACCCAAATTGGGATCAATAAAGTACATCTATCTATATATCTATCTATCTATCCATCCATCCATCCATCCATCCATCCATCCATCCATCCATCCATCGGGCAAGAGGCAGTAACACATCAGTTCGGTAATTGCCATTTGTTGACATTCACTCACACATATGGAAAATTCAGCCTCCAATTAGCCTGATATGAATGTATTCAAAGTCCCAGGACAGATCGAGATCCGCACCCCTCTCACCGTGAGACGTCAGTGTCTCCCCCCACCCCCACCGCACCACCGCTCTGCAGCTGAAGCCGAAAAGATCAGATGGAGCAGGGTAAGGGGGCATCTGCCACCATCTGCAACACACAATCTCCCCCCTCACAACACCCCCCACCCCAATAACACCCCACGCAGCACACCTCACTCGATGACTCCCCGCTCTCTCTGTGAGGCGTTTCTCTCAAGAGATCCCGCCTGACGCCTGCGGGAGATTCTGATGATTTCACACAGACTCGAACCAGGAAGCTTTGTGGAAACCAATAAAGCGAAAATAAAACTCTCAGTTAAGATGTAAACTGTAATTTAAAACTTCATTTGAGGGCTTCCAAGATCAATTTTCACCAGCCTGAAATCCAGTGCCTAGTAAAATATCAGGTATTAAACAAACTCTTGCAGAGTATACTGCATTTGATTCCTATCCTGCCAGATTAGAATAAAATTCTGCTTAATACTGCTTAGAGTGGAATATAATACTGCTTAATACTGCTTAGAGTGGAATATAATACTGCTTAATACTGCTTAGAGTGGAATATAATGCTGCCTAATACTGCTTAGAGTGGAATAGAATACTGCTTAATACTCCTTAGAGTGGAATATAATACTGCTTAATACTGCTTAGAGTGGAATAGAATACCGCTTAATACTGCTTAGAGTGGAATAGAATACCGCTTAATACTGCTTAGAGTGGAATATAATAATGCTTAATACTGCTTAGAGTGGAATATAATACTGCTTAAAACAGCTTAGAGTGGAATATAATACTGCTTAATACTGCTTAGAGTGGAATAAAATACTGCTTAATACTGCTTAGAGTGGAATAGAATACCGCTTAGAATGGAATATAATACTGCTTAATACTGCTTAGAGTGGAATATAATACTGCTTAATACTGCTTAGAGTGGAATATAATACTGCTTAATACAGCTTAGAGTGGAATATAATACTGCTTAATACTGCTTAGAGTGGAATAAAATACTGCTTAATACTGCTTAGAGTGGAATAGAATACCGCTTAGAGTGGAATATAATAATGCTTAATACCGCTTAGAGTGGAATATAATACTGCTTAATACTGCATAGAGTGGAATATAATGCTGCTTAATACAGCATAGAGTGGAATATAATACTAGTTAATACTGCTTAGAGTGGAATAAAATACTGCTTAATAATGCTTAGAGTGGAATAGAATACCGCTTAGAGTGGAATATAATACTGCTTAATACCGCTTAGAGTGGAATATAATACTGCTTAATACTGCTTAGAGTGGAATATAATACTGCTTAATACAGCTTAGAGTGGAATATAATACTACTTAATACTGCTTAGAGTGGAATAAAATACTGCTTAATACTGCTTAGAGTGGAATAGAATACCGCTTAATACTGCTTAGAGTGGACTATACTACTGCTTAATATTGCTTAGAGTGGAATATAATACTGCTTAATACTGCTTAGAGTGGAATATAATACTGCTCAATACTGCTTAGAGTGGAATAGAATACCGCTTAATACTGCTTAGAGTGGAATAGAATACCGCTTAATACTGCTTAGAGTGGAATAGAATACTGCTTAATATTGCTTAGAGTGGAATAGAATACTGCTTAATACTGCTTAGAGTGGACTATACTACTGCTTAATATTGCTTAGAGTGGAATATAATACTACTTAATACTGCTTAGAGTGGAATAGAATACCGCTTAATACTGCTGAGAGAGGAATAGAATACTGCTTAATACTGCTTAGAGTGGAATACAATACCGCTTAATACTGCTTAGAGTGGAATATAATACCGCTTAATACTGCTTAGAGTGAAATAGAATACTGCTTAATACTGCTTAGAGTGGAATAGAATACCGCTTAATACTGCTTAGAGTGGAATATAATACTGCTTAATACAGCTTAGAGTGGAATATAATACTGCTTAAAACAGCTTAGAGTGGAATATAATACTGCTTAAAACAGCTTAGAGTGGAATAAAATACTGCTTAATACTGCTTAGAGTGGAATAAAATACCGCTTAATACTGCTTAGAGTGGAATATAATACTGCTTAATACTGCTTAGAGTGGAAGAGAATACTGCTTAATACTGCTTAGAGTGGAATAGAATACCGCTTAATACTGCTTAGAGTGGACTATACTACTGCTTAATATTGCTAAAAGTGGAATATAATACTGCTTAATACTGCTTAGAGTGGAATAGAACACTGCTGAATACTGCTTAGAGTGGAATAGAATACCGCTTAATACTGCTGAGAGTGGAATGGAATACTGCTTAATACTGCTTAGAGTGGAATAGAATACCGCTTAATACTGCTGAGAGTGGAATATAATACCGCTTACTACTGCTTAGAGTGGAATAGAATACTGCTTAATACTGCTTAGAGTGGAATAGAATACCGCTTAATACTGCTTAGAGTGGACTAGAATACCGCTTAATACTGCTTAGTGTTAGGAATGAGGTCAGGTGGACACCAGGCGCAGGATCCAGAAGTGTTCATTACAAACACAAAACACTCAGAAATAGGAGCACAGGCCAGAGACAGAACACCGTGCACATGCACTGAACAACAGGAGAAACTAAGGTACACTGCCCAAGACAGGGGGAAACTGAAGTACTCACTCAAGGAGTGGCTAGACTAAGGAAACAAAAACTGGAACTAACTGACGGGAACACTGGGAGACTTAGACAAAGGGCAGACAAGATGAGGGCACACGAGGCTGGGGAAAACTCAGGAAGCAAACAACGTCCCGTCTGACCTCTCTTCAATCTTCCCTGCTGAAATACGCATGGGAGGAGGCGGGGATACGGAAGGCAATCTCCGATGGAAACAAACACCTGGGATTAAGCAAATTACACGAGAACCACTTTAACAATCATGACTCAAGACAATCACGCAAGCTAGACAGTTTAGATTGAGGTAATCTAAATGTGACGAGTAAAAAGCACCACAAGAACAGCAAAGGAAAGCATAGCTTTAAACGCAGTTAATCAGGGAAAGCTTAGGAAGGAAATTACAAAAGCTAGAAACACTCGCACTTCGCTAATGAGTCAATTAGGTTAGTACTATGTGACAATATATACACACACCCTTAAATAAGTACAGGTTAGTAATGGCCCTATCAGAGAATGCATTCACTCAGAGTTTTGCGAGACCCAGAATTAAGCACAGGTGGAAGCAATGAATGAAATACCGCAGCCAAAACCGAAAGAGGAAACGTGATTGGACCACGAGACTCAGGCATACTGAAGGCTGTCACACGACATCACAGGAGTCAGGGCAAGAGGGAATCAACGGTCAGACCGCGGGAATGGAGCTGAAAAAACAAATCAAGAGGCACGGGGGAAAAAACGCACAAGCACAAATGATCACACGAGGCAGAATCATAACAGTTTAGAGTGGAATATAATACTGCTTAATACTGCTTATAGTGGAATATAATACTGTTTAATACTGCTTAGAGTGGAATATAATACTGCTTAATACTGCTTAGAGTGGAATATAATACTGCTAAATACTGCTTAGAGTGGAATAGAATACTGCTTAACACTGCTTAGAGTGGAATATAATACTGCTTAATACTGCTTAGAGTGGAATATAACACTGCTTAATACTGCTTAGAGAGGAATAGAATACTGCTTAATACTGCTTAGAGTGGAATAGAATACTGCTTAATACAGCTTAGAGTGGAATATAATACTGCTTAATACAGCTTAGAGTGGAATATAATACTGCTTAATACTGCTTAGAGTGGAATATAATACTGCTTAATACAGCTTAGAGTGGAATATAATACTGCTTAATACTGCTTAGAGTGGAATATAATACTGCTTAATACTACTTAGATTGGAATATAATACTGCTTAATACTGCTTAGAGTGGAATAGAATACCGCTTAATACTGTTTAGAGTGGAATATAATACTGCTTAATACTGCTTAGAAGTGGAATATAATACTGCTTACTGCTTAATGGAATATAATACTGCTTAATATTGGAATATAATACTGCTTAATACTGCTTAGAGTGGAATATAATACTGCTTAATACTGCTTAGAGTGGAATATAATACTGCTTAATACTGCTTAGATTGGAATATAATACTGCTTAATACTGCTTAGATTGGAATATAATAGTGCTTAATACTGCTTAGAGTGGAATATAATACTGCTTAATACTGCTTAGAGTGGAATATAATACTGCTTAATACTGCTTAGATTGGAATATAATACTGCTTAATACTGCTTAGAGTGGAATATAATACTGCTTAATACTGCTTAGATTGGAATATAATACTGCTTAATACTGCTTAGAGTGGAATATAATACTGCTTAATACTGCTTAGAGTGGAATATAATACTGCTTAATACTGCTTAGAGTGGAATATAATACTGCTTAATACTGCTTAGAGTGGAATATAATACTGCTACAGCTTAATGGAATATAATACTTTAATACAGCTTAGAGTGGAATATAATACTGCTTAATACTGCTTAGAGTGGAATATAATACTGCTTAATACTTTAGAGTGGAATATAATACTGCTTAATACTGCTTAGAGTGGAATATAATACTGCTTAATACTGCTTAGATTGGAATATAATACTGCTTAATACTGCTTAGGAATATAACACTGAATAGAAATAGAATACCGCTTAATACTGCTTAGAGTGGAATATAATACTGCTTAATGGAATATAATACAATACTGCTTAGAGTGGAATATAATACTGCTTAATACTGCTTAGAGTGGAATATAATACTGCTTAATACTGCTTAGAGTGGAATATAATACTGCTTAATACTGCTTAGAGTGGACTATAATACTACTGCTTAATACAGCTTAGAGTGGAATATAATACTGCTTAATACTGCTTAGAGTGGACTATAATACTGCTTAGAATGGAATAGAATACTGCTTAATACTGCTTAGAGTGGAATATAATGCTGCTTAAAGTGTACTATAATACTGCTTAATACAGCTTAGAGTGGAATATAATACTGCTTAATACGGCTTAGAGTGGATATATAATACTGCTTAATACTGCTTAGAGTGGAATATAATACTGCTTAATACTGCTTAGAGTGGAATAGAACACTGCTTAATACAGCTTAGAGTGGAATATAATACTGCTTAAAACAGCTTAGAGTGAAATATAATACTGCTTAAAACAGCTTAGAGTGGAATATAATACTGCTTAATACTGCTTAGAGTGGAATAGAATACTGCTTAATACTGCTTAGATTGGAATATAATAGTGCTTAATACTGCTTAGAATGGAATAGAATACCGCTTAATACTGCTTAGAGTGGAATATAATACTGCTTAATACTGCTTAGAGTGGAATATAATACTGCTTAATACTGCTTAGAGTGGGATATAATACTGCTTAATACTGCTTAGAGTGGAATATAATACTGCTTAATACTGCTTAGAGTGGAATAGAATACTGCTTAATACTGCTTAGAGTGGAATATAATACCGATTAATATGGCTTAGAGTGGAATATAATACTGCTTAATACTGCTTAGAGTGGAATATAATACTGCTTAATACAGCTTAGAGTGGAATATAATATTGCTTAATACTGCTTAGAGTGGAATTGAATACTGTTTAATGATGCTTAGAGTGGAATAAAATACTGCTTAATACTGCTTAGAGTGGAATAAAATACCGCTTAATACTGCTTAGAGTGGAATATAATACTGCTTAATACTGCTTAGAGTGGAAGAGAATACTGCTTAATACTGCTTAGAGTGGAATAGAATACCGCTTAATACTGCTTAGAGTGGACTATACTACTGCTTAATATTGCTTAAAGTGGAATATAATTCTGCTTAATACTGCTTAGAGTGGAATAGAACACTGCTGAATACTGCTTAGAGTGGAATAGAATACCGCTTAATACTGCTGAGAGTGGAATGGAATACTGCTTAATACTGCTTAGAGTGGAATAGAATACCGCTTAATACTGCTGAGAGTGGAATATAATACCGCTTACTACTGCTTAGAGTGGAATAGAATACTGCTTAATACTGCTTAGAGTGGAATAGAATACCGCTTAATACTGCTTAGAGTGGACTAGAATACCGCTTAATACTGCTTAGTGTTAGGAATGAGGTCAGGTGGACACCAGGCGCAGGATCCAGAAGTGTTCATTACAAACACAAAACACTCAGAAATAGGAGCACAGGCCAGAGACAGAACACCGTGCACATGCACTGAACAACAGGAGAAACTAAGGTACACTGCCCAAGACAGGGGGAAACTGAAGTACTCACTCAAGGAGTGGCTAGACTAAGGAAACAAAAAACTGGAACTAACTGGCGGGAACACTGGGAGACTTAGACAAAGGGCAGACAAGACGAGGGCACACGAGGCTGGGGAAAAACTCAGGAAGCAAACAACGTCCCGTCTGACCTCTCTTCAATCTTCCCTGCTGAAATACGCATGGGAGGAGGCGGGGATACGGAAGGCAATCTCCGATGGAAACAAACACCTGGGATTAAGCAAATTACACGAGAACCACTTTAACAATCATGACTCAAGACAATCACGCAAGCTAGACAGTTTAGATTGAGGTAATCTAAATGTGACGAGTAAAAAGCACCACAAGAACAGCAAAGGAAAGCATAGCTTTAAACGCAGTTAATCAGGGAAAGCTTAGGAAGGAAATTACAAAAGCTAGAAACACTCGCACTCGCTAATGAGTCAATTAGGTTAGTACTATGTGACAATATATACACACACCCTTAAATAAGTACAGGTTAGTAATGGCCCTATCAGAGAATGCATTCACTCAGAGTTTTGCGAGACCCAGAATTAAACACGAGTGGAAGCAATGAATGAAATACCGCAGCCAAAACCGAAAGAGGAAACGTGATTGGACCACGAGACTCAGGCATACTGAAGGCAGTCACACGACATCACAGGAGTCAGGGCAAGAGGGAATCAACGGTCAGACCGCGGGAATGGAGCTGAAAAACAAATCAAGAGGCACGGGGGGGAAAAACGCACAAGCACAAATGATCACACGAGGCAGAATCATAACAGTTTAGAGTGGAATATAATACTGCTTAATACTGCTTATAGTGGAATATAATACTGCTTAATACTGCTTAGAGTGGAATATAATACTGCTTAATACTGCTTAGAGTGGAATATAATACTGCTAAATACTGCTTAGAGTGGAATAGAATACTGCTTAACACTGCTTAGAGTGGAATATAATACTGCTTAATACTGCTTAGAGTGGAATGTAACACTGCTTAATACTGCTTAGAGAGGAATAGAATACTGCTTAATACTGCTTAGAGTGGAATAGAATACTGCTTAATACAGCTTAGAGTGGAATATAATACTGCTTAATACAGCTTAGAGTGGAATATAATACTGCTTAATACTGCTTAGAGTGGAATATAATACTGCTTAATACAGCTTAGAGTGGAATATAATACTGCTTAATACTGCTTAGAGTGGAATATAATACTGCTTAATACTGCTTAGATTGGAATATAATACTGCTTAATACTGCTTAGAGTGGAATAGAATACCGCTTAATACTGCTTAGAGTGGAATATAATACTGCTTAATACTGCTTAGATTGGAATATAATACTGCTTAATACTGCTTAGAGTGGAATATAATACTGCTTAATACTGCTTAGAGTGGAATATAATACTGCTTAATACTGCTTAGATTGGAATATAATACTGCTTAATACTGCTTAGAGTGGAATAGAATACCGCTTAATACAGCTTAGAGTGGAATATAATACTGCTTAATACAGCTTAGAGTGGAATATAATACTGCTTAATACTGCTTAGAGTGGAATATAATACTGCTTAATACAGCTTAGAGTGGAATATAATACTGCTTAATACTGCTTAGAGTGGAATATAATACTGCTTAATACTGCTTAGATTGGAATATAATACTGCTTAATACTGCTTAGAGTGGAATAGAATACCGCTTAATACTGCTTAGATTGGAATATAATACTGCTTAATACTGCTTAGAGTGGAATAGAATACCGCTTAATAATGCTTAGAGTGGAATATAATACTGCTTAATACAGCTTAGAGTGGAATATAATACTGCTTAATACTGCTTAGAGTGGAATATAATACTGCTTAATACTGCTTAGAGTGGAATATAATACTGCTTAATACTGCTTAGAGTGGACTATAATACTGCTTAATACAGCTTAGAGTGGAATATAATACTGCTTAATACTGCATAGAGTGGACTATAATACTGCTTAGAATGGAATAGAATACCGCTTAATACTGCTTAGAGTGGAATATAATGCTGCTTAATACAGCTTAGAGTGGAATATAATACTGCTTAATACGGCTTAGAGTGGATATATAATACTGCTTAATACTGCTTAGAGTGGAATATAATACTGCTTAATACTGCTTAGAGTGGAATAGAACACTGCTTAATACAGCTTAGAGTGGAATATAATACTGCTTAAAACAGCTTAGAGTGAAATATAATACTGCTTAAAACAGCTTAGAGTGGAATAGAATACTGCTTAATACTGCTTAGATTGGAATATAATAGTGCTTAATACTGCTTAGAATGGAATAGAATACCGCTTAATACTGCTTAGAGTGGAATATAATACTGCTTAATACTGCTTAGAGTGGAATATAATACTGCTTAATACTGCTTAGAGTGGGATATAATACTGCTTAATACTGCTTAGAGTGGAATATAATACTGCTTAATACTGCTTAGAGTGGAATAGAATACTGCTTAATACTGCTTAGAGTGGAATATAATACCGATTAATATGGCTTAGAGTGGAATATAATACTGCTTAATACTGCTTAGAGTGGAATATAATACTGCTTAATACAGCTTAGAGTGGAATATAATATTGCTTAATACTGCTTAGAGTGGAATAGAATACTGTTTAATGCTGCTTAGAGTGGAATAGAATACTGCTTAATACTGCTTAGAGTGGAATATAATACTGCTTAATACTGCTTAGAGTGGACTATAATACTGCTTAGAATGGAATAGAATACTGCTTAATACTGCTTAGAGTGGAATATAATGCTGCTTAAAGTGGACTATAATACTGCTTAATACAGCTTAGAGTGGAATATAATACTGCTTAATACGGCTTAGAGTGGATATATAATACTGCTTAATACTGCTTAGAGTGGAATATAATACTGCTTAATACTGCTTAGAGTGGAATAGAATACTGCTTAATACAGCTTAGAATGGAATATAATACTGCTTAAAACAGCTTAGAGTGGAATATAATACTGCTTAATGCTGCTTAGAGTGGAATATAATACTGCTTAATACTGCTTAGAGTGGAATATAATACTGCTTAATACAGCTTAGAGTGGAATATAATACTGCTTAATACTGCTTAGAATGGAATATAATACTGCTTAATACTGCTTAGAGTGGAATATAATACTGCTTAGAGTGGAATATAATACTGAATATAATACTGCTTAAATACTGCTTAGAGTGGAATATAATACTGCTTAATACAGCTTAGAGTGGAATATAATACTGCTTAAAACAGCTTAAGAGGAATAATATAAATACTGCTTAGAGTGGAATATAATACTGCTAAATACTGCTTAGAGTGGAATATAATACTGCTTAATACTGCTAGAGTGGAATAATATAATACTGCTAAATACTGCTTAGAGTGGAATATAATACTGCTTAATACTTTAGAGTGGAATATAATACTGCTTAATACTGCTTAGAGTGGAATAGAATACTTAATACTTAATACTGCTTAGAGTGGAATAGAATACTGCTTAATACTGCTTAGAGTGGAATATAATACTGCTTAATACAGCTTAGAGTGGAATATAATACTGCTTAATAAGACTGGAATATAATACTTAATACTGCTTAGAGTGGAATATAATACTGCTTAATACTGCTTAGAGTGGAATATAATAATATAATACTGCTTAATAATAGAATACTGCTAATACTGCTTAGAGTGGAATATAAATACTGCTTAGATGGAATATAATACTGCTTAATACTTAGAGTGGAATATAATACTGCTTAAATACTACTGCTTACTGCTTAGAGGAATATAATACTGCTTAATACTGCTTAGAGTGGAATAAAATACTGCTTAATACTGCTTAGAGTGGAATAGAATACCGCTTAGAATGGAATATAATACTGCTTAATACTGCTTAGAGTGGAATATAATACTGCTTAATACTGCTTAGAGTGGAATATAATACTGCTTAATACTGCTTAGAGTGGAATATAATACTGCTTAATACTGCTTAGAGTGGAATAAAATACTGCTTAATACTGCTTAGAGTGGAATAGAATACCGCTTAGAATGGAATATAATACTGCTTAATACTGAATGGAATATAATACTGCTGGAATATAATACTACAGCTTAGAGTGGAATATAATACTGCTTAATACTGCTTAGAGTGGAATAAAATAATACAGCTTAGAGGAATAGAATACTGAATGGAATATAATACTGCTTAATACAGCTTAGAGTGGAATATAATACTGCTTAATACTGCTTAGAGTGGAATATAATACTGCTTAATACTGCTTAGAGTGGAATATAATACTGCTTAATACTGCTTAGAGTGGAATATAATACTGCTTAATACTGCTTAGAGTGGAATATAATACTGCTTAATACTGCTTAGAGTGGAATATAATACTGCTTAATACTGCTTAGAGTGGAATATAATACTGCTTAATACTGCTTAGAGTGGAATATAATACTGCTTAATACTGCTTAATACAGCTTAGAGTGGAATATAATACTGCTTAATACTGCTTAGAGTGGAATATAATACTGCTTAATACTGCTTAGAGTGGAATATAATACTGCTTAATACTGCTTAGAGTGGAATATAATACTGCTTAATACTGCTTAGAGTGGAATATAATACTGCTTAATACAGCTTAGAGTGGAATATAATACTGCTTAGAGTGGAATATAATACTGCTTAATACTGCTTAGAGTGGAATATAATACTGCTTAATACTGCTTAGAGTGGAATATAATACTGCTTAATACTGCTTAGAGTGGATATATAATACTGCTTAATACTGCTTAATATAGTGAAATAAATACTGCTTAATATAATACTGCTGCTTAGAGTGGAATATAATACTGCTTAATACTGCTTAGAGTGGAATATAATACTGCTTAATACTGCTTAGAGTGGAATAGAATACTTAATACTGCTTAGAGAGGAATATAATACTGCTTAATACTGCTTAGAGTGGAATATAATACTGCTTAATACTGCTTAGAGTGGAATATAATACTGCTTAATACTGCTTAGAGTGGAATAGAATACTGCTTAATACTGCTTAGAGTAAAATATAATACCGCTTAATACTCCTTAGAGTGGAATAGAATACTTACTTCTTAGAGTGGAATAGAATACTGCTTAATACTGCTTAGAGTGGAATATAATACTGCTTAATACAATAATGCTTAATACTGCTTAGAGTGGAATATAATACTGCTTAATACAGCTTAGAGTGATAATAATACTGCTTAATACTTCTTAAAGTGGAATAAAATACTGCTTAATACTGCTTAGAGTGGAATAGATTACCACTTAGAATGGAATATAATACTGCTTAATACTGCTTAGAGTGGAATATAATACTGCTTAATACTGCTTAGAGTGGAATATAATACTGCTTAATATAGCTTAGAGTGGAATATAATACTGCTTAATACTGCTTAGAGTGGAATAAAATACTGCTTAATACTGCTTAGAGTGGAATAGAATACCGCTTAGAGTGGAATATAATAATGCTTAATACCGCTTAGAGTGGAATATAATACTGCTTAATACTGCATAGAGTGGAATATAATACTGCTTAATACAGCTTAGAGTGGAATAAAATACTAGTTAATACTGCTTAGAGTGGAATAAAATACTGCTAATACTGCTTAGAGTGGAATAGAATACCGCTTAGAGTGGAATATAATACTGCTTAATACCGCTTAGAGTGGAATATAATACTGCTTAATACTGCTTAGAGTGGAATATAATACTGCTTAATACAGCTTAGAGTGGAATATAATACTACTTAATACAGCTTAGAGTGGAATAAAATACTGCTTAATACTGCTTAGAGTGGAATAGAATACCGCTTAATACTGCTAAGAGTGGACTATACTACTGCTTAATATTGCTTAGAGTGGAATATAATACTGCTTAATACTGCTTAGAGTGGAATATAATACTGCTCAATACTGCTTAGAGTGGAATAGAATACCGCTTAATACTGCTTAGAGTGGAATAGAATACTGCTTAATACTGCTTAGAGTGGAATAGAATACTGCTTAATACTGCTTAGAGTGGAATAGAATACTGCTTAATACTGCTAAGAGTGGACTATACTACTGCTTAATATTGCTTAGAGTGGAATATAATACTACTTAATACTGCTTAGAGTGGAATAGAATACCGCTTAATACTGCTGAGAGAGGAATAGAATACTGCTTAATACTGCTTAGAGTGGAATACAATACCGCTTAATACTGCTTAGAGTGGAATATAATACCGCTTAATACTGCTTAGAGTGGAATATAATACTGCTTAATACTGCTTAGAGTGGAATAAAATACTGCTTAATACTGCTTAGAGTGGAATAGAATACTGCTTAGAGTGGAATATAATACTGCTTAATACTGCTTAGAGTGGAATATAATACTGCTTAATACTGCTTAGAGTGGAATATAATACTGCTTAAAACAGCTTAGAGTGGAATATAATACTGCTTAAAACAGCTTAGAGTGGAATAAAATACTGCTTAATACTGCTTAGAGTGGAATAAAATACCGCTTAATACTGCTTAGAGTGGAATATAATACTGCTTAATACTGCTTAGAGTGGAAGAGAATACTGCTTAATACTCCTTAGAGTGGAATAGAATACCGCTTAATACTGCTTAGAGTGGACTATACTACTGCTTAATATTGCTTAAAGTGGAATATAATACTGCTTAATACTGCTTAGAGTGGAATAGAACACTGGTGAATACTGCTTAGAGTGGAATAGAATACCGCTTAATACTGCTGAGAGTGGAATGGAATACTGCTTAATACTGCTTAGAGTGGAATAGAATACCGCTTAATACTGCTGAGAGTGGAATATAATACCGCTTACTACTGCTTAGAGTGGAATAGAATACTGCTTAATACTGCTTAGAGTGGAATAGAATACTGCTTAATACTGCTTAGAGTGGACTAGAATACCGCTTAATACTGCTTAGTGTTAGGAATGAGGTCAGGTGGACACCAGGCGCAGGATCCAGAAGTGTTCATTACAAACACAAAACACTCAGAAATAGGAGCACAGGCCAGAGACAGAACACCGTGCACATGCACTGAACAACAGGAGAAACTAAGGTACACTGCCCAAGACAGGGGGAAACTGAAGTACTCACTCAAGGAGTGGCTAGACTAAGGAAACAAAAACTGGAACTAACTGACGGGAACACTGGGAGACTTAGACAAAGGGCAGACAAGACGAGGGCACACGAGGCTGGGGAAAACTCAGGAAGCAAACAACGTCCCGTCTGACCTCTCTTCAATCTTCCCTGCTGAAATAAGCATGGGAGGAGGCGGGGATACGGAAGGCAATCTCCGATGGAAACAAACACCTGGGATTAAGCAAATTACACGAGAACCACTTTAACAATCATGACTCAAGACAATCACGCAAGCTAGACAGTCTAGATTGAGGTAATCTAAATGTGACGAGTAAAAAGCACCACAAGAACAGCAAAGGAAAGCATAGCTTTAAACGCAGTTAATCAGGGAAAGCTTAGGAAGGAAATTACAAAAGCTAGAAACACTCGCACTCGCTAATGAGTCAATTAGGTTAGTACTATGTGACAATATATACACACACCCTTAAATAAGTACAGGTTAGTAATGGCCCTATCAGAGAATGCATTCACTCAGAGTTTTGCGAGACCCAGAATTAAGCACAGGTGGAAGCAATGAATGAAATACCGCAGCCAAAACCGAAAGAGGAAACGTGATTGGACCACGAGACTCAGGCATACTGAAGGCTGTCACACGACATCACAGGAGTCAGGGCAAGAGGGAATCAACGGTCAGACCGCGGGAATGGAGCTGAAAAACAAATCAAGAGGCACGGGGGGGAAAAACGCACAAGCACAAATGATCACACGAGGCAGAATCATAACAGTTTAGAGTGGAATATAATACTGCTTAATACTGCTTATAGTGGAATATAATACTGCTTAATACTGCTTAGAGTGGAATATAATACTGCTTAATACTGCTTAGAGTGGAATATAATACTGCTAAATACTGCTTAGAGTGGAATAGAATACTGCTTAACACTGCTTAGAGTGGAATATAATACTGCTTAATACTGCTTAGATTGGAATATAATACTGCTTAATACTGCTTAGAGTGGACTAAAATACTGCTTAGAATGGAATAGAATACTGCTTAATACTGCTTAGAGTGGAATATAATGCTGCTTAAAGTGGACTATAATACTGCTTAATACTGCTTAGAGTGGAATATAATACTGCTTAATACGGCTTAGAGTGGATATATAATACTGCTTAATACTGCTTAGAGTGGAATATAATACTGCTTAATACTGCTTAGAGTGGAATATAATACTGCTTAATACTGCTTAGAGTGGACTAAAATACTGCTTAGAATGGAATAGAATACTGCTTAATACTGCTTAGAGTGGAATATAATGCTGCTTAAAGTGGACTATAATACTGCTTAATACTGCTTAGAGTGGAATATAATACTGCTTAATACTGCTTAGAGTGGATATATAATACTGCTTAATACTGCTTAGAGTGGAATATAATACTGCTTAATACTGCTTAGAGTGGAATAGAATACTGCTTAATACAGCTTAGAATGGAATATAATACTGCTTAAAACAGCTTAGAGTGGAATATAATACCGCTTAATACTGCTTAGAGTGGAATAGAACACTGCTTAATACAGCTTAGAGTGGAATATAATACTGCTTAAAACAGCTTAGAGTGAAATATAATACTGCTTAAAACAGCTTAGAGTGGAATATAATACTGCTTAATACTGCTTAGAGTGGAATAGAATACTGCTTAATACTGCTTAGATTGGAATATAATAGTGCTTAATACTGCTTAGAATGGAATAGAATACCGCTTAATACTGCTTAGAGTGGAATATAATACTGCTTAATACTGCTTTAGAGGGAATATAATACTGCTTAATACTGCTTAGAGTGGGATATAATACTGCTTAATACTGCTTAGAGTGGAATATAATACTGCTTAATACTGCTTAGAGTGGAATAGAATACTGCTTAATACTGCTTAGAGTGGAATATAATACCGCTTAATATGGCTTAGAGTGGAATATAATACTGCTTAATACTGCTTAGAGTGGAATATAATACTGCTTAATACAGCTTAGAGTGGAATATAATATTGCTTAATACTGCTTAGAGTGGAATAGAATACTGTTTAATGCTGCTTAGAGTGGAATAGAATACTGCTTAATACTGCTTAGAGTGAAATATAATACTGCTTAATACTGCTTAGAGTGGACTATAATACTGCTTAGAATGGAATAGAATACTGCTTAATACTGCTTAGAGTGGAATATAATGCTGCTTAAAGTGGACTATAATACTGCTTAATACAGCTTAGAGTGGAATATAATACTGCTTAATACGGCTTAGAGTGGATATATAATACTGCTTAATACTGCTTAGAATGGAATATAATACTGCTTAATACTGCTTAGAGTGGAATAGAATACTGCTTAATACAGCTTAGAATGGAATATAATACTGCTTAAAACAGGTTAGAGTGGAATATAATACTGCTTAATGCTGCTTAGAGTGGAATATAATACTGCTTAATACTGCTTAGAGTGGAATATAATACTGCTTAATACAGCTTAGAGTGGAATATAATCCTGCTTAGAATGGAATAGAATACCGCTTAATACTGCTTAGAGTGGACTATAATACTGCTTAATACAGCTTAGAGTGGAATATAATACTGCTTAATACTGCTTAGAGTGGAATATAATACTGCTTAATACTGCTTAGAGTGGAATATAATACTGCTTAATACTGCTTAGAGTGGAATATAATACTGCTTAATACTGCTTAGAGTGGAATATAATACTGCTTAAAACAGCTTAGAGTGGAATATAATACTGCTTAATACTGCTTAGAGTGGAATATAATACTGCTTAATACTGCTTAGAGTGGAATATAATACTGCTTAATACTGCTTAGAGTGGAATATAATACTGCTTAATACTGCTTAGAATGGAATATAATACTGCTTAATACTGCTTAGAGTGGAATATAATACTGCTTAATACTGCTTAGAGTGGAATATAATACTGCTTAATACTGCTTAGAGTGGAATATAATACTGCTTAATACTGCTTAGAGTGGAATATAATACTGCTTAATACTGCTTAGAATGGAATACTGCTTAATACTGCTTAAGTGGAATATAATACTGCTTGCTTAGAGTGGAATATAATACTGCTTAATACTGCTTAGAGGAATGGAATATAATACTGCTTAATACTGCTTAGAGGAATAGAATACTGCTTAATACTGCTTAGAGAATATAATATAATACTATAATACTGCTTAATACTGCTTAGAGTGGAATATAATACTGCTTAATACTGAATGGAATAGAATACTGCTTAATACTGCTTAGAATATAATGGAATATAATACTGCTTAATACTGCTTAGAGGAATATAATACTGAATGGAATACTGCTTAATACTGCTTAGTGGAATATAATACTGCTTAATACTGCTTAATACTGCTTAGTGGAATATAATATACTGAATGGAATATAATACTGCTTTAGAGTGGAATATAATACTGCTTAATACTGCTTAGAGTGGAATATAATACTGCTTAATACTGCTTAGAGTGGAATATAATACTGCTTAATACTGCTTAGAATGGAATAGAATACTGAATAATATAATACTGCTTAATACAGCTTAGAGTGGAATATAATACTGCTTAATACAGCTTAGAGTGGAATATGGAATAGAATACCGCTTAATACTGCTTAGAGTGGAATATAATACTGCTTAATACTGCTTAGAGTGGAATATAATACTGCTTAATACTGCTTAGAGTGGAATATAATACTGCTTAGAATGGAATAGAATACTGCTTAATACTGCTTAGAGTGGAATATAATAATACAGCTTAGAATGGAATATAATACTGCTTAATACAGCTTAGAGTGGAATATAATACTGCTTAATACTGCTTAGAGTGGAATAATACTGCTTAATACTGCTTAGAGTGGAATATAATACTGCTTAATACTGCTTAGAGTGGAATAAAATACTGCTTAATACTGCTTAGAGTGGAATATAATACTGCTTAATACAGCTTAGAGTGGAATATAATACTGCTTAATACAGCTTAGAGTGGAATATAATACTGCTTAATACTGCTTAGAGTGGAATATAATACTGCTTAATACTGCTTAGAGTGGAATATAATACTGCTTAGAATGGAATAGCTTAATACAGCTTAGAATAGGAATATAATACTGCTTAATACTGCTTAGAAATACAGCTTAGATGGAATATAATACTGCTTAAATACTGCTTAGAGTGGAATATAATACTGCTTAATACAGCTTAGAGTGGAATATAATACTGCTTAATACTGCTTAGAGTGGAATATAATACTGCTTAATACTGCTTAGAGTGGAATATAATACTGCTTAATACTGCTTAGAGTGGAATAGAACACTGCTTAATACAGCTTAGAGTGGAATATAATACTGCTTAATACTGCTTAGAGGAATATAATACTGTTAATACTGCTTAGAGAGTGGAATATAATACTGCTTAATACTGCTTAGAGTGGAATATAAACTGCTTAATACTGCTTAGAATGGAATAATACTGAATACTGCTTAGAGGAATATAATACTGCTTAATACTGCTTAGAGTGGAATATAATACTGCCTAATACTGCTTAGAGTGGAATAGAATACTGCTTAATACTAGAGTGGAATATAATACTGCTTAATACTGTAAATATAATACTGCTTATACTTAGAGTGGAATATAATACTGCTTAATACTGCTTAGAGTGGAATAGAATACTGCTTAATACTGTGGAATATAATACTGCTTAATACAGCTTAGAGTGGAATATAATACTGCTTAATACTGCTTAGAGGGAATACTGCTTAGAGTGGAATAAAATACTGCTTAATACTGCTTAGAGTGGAATATAATACTGCTTAATACTGCTTTAGAATGGAATATAATACTTAGCTTAGAATACTGCTTAGAATGGAATATAATACTGCTTAGAGTGGAATATAATACTGCTTAGAGTGGAATATAATACTGCTTAATACAGCTTAGAGTGGAATATAATACTGCTTAATACTGCTTAGAGTGGAATAAAATACTGCTTAATACTGCTTAGAGTGGAATAGAATACCGCTTAGAATGGAATATAATACTGCTTAAAACAGCTTAGAGTGGAATATAATACTGCTTAATGCTGCTTAGAGTGGAATATAATACTGCTTAATACTGCTTTGAGTGGAATATAATACTGCTTAATACAGCTTAGAGTGGAATATAATCCTGCTTAGAATGGAATAGAATACCGCTTAATACTGCTTAGAGTGGACTATAATACTGCTTAATACAGCTTAGAGTGGAATATAATACTGCTTAATACTGCTTAGAGTGGAATATAGTACTGCTTAATACTGCTTAGAGTGGAATATAATACTGCTTAATACTGCTTAGAGTGGAATAGAACACTGCTTAATACAGCTTAGAGTGGAATATAATACTGCTTAAAACAGCTTAGAGTGGAATATAATACTGCTTAATACTGCTTAGAGTGGAATATAATACTGCTTAATACTGCTTAGAGTGGAATAGAACACTGCTTAATACAGCTTAGAGTGGAATATAATACTGCTTAATACTGCTTAGAGTGGAATAGAATACTGCTTAATACTGCTTAGATTGGAATATAATACTGCTTAATACTGCTTAGAGTGGAATAGAATACCGCTTAATACTGCTTAGAGTGGAATATAATACTGCTTAATACTGCTTAGAGTGGAATAGAATACTGCTTAATACTGCTTAGAGTGGAATATAATACTGCTTAATACTGCTTAGAGTGGAATATAATACTGCTTAATACTGCTTAGAGTTGAATATAATACTGCTTAATACTGCTTAGAGTGGAATAGAATACTGCTTAATACTGCTTAGAGTGAAATATAATACTGCTTAATACTGCTTAGAGTGGAATATAATACTGCTTAATACTGCTTAGAGTGGACTATAATACTGCTTAATACAGCTTAGAGTGGAATATAATACTGCTTAATACTGCTTAGAGTGGACTATAATACTGCTTAGAATGGAATAGAATACTGCTTAATACTGCTTAGAGTGGAGTATTAATAGAATACCGCAGTAATATGAAAAACAGTAATATGTTTTCAATGGAGCTTTTCCTAATTAAACTAGTAGCATGCTGAGCATGTTTGGGGCGAACAAATTTCGAGTAGTCGGTTGATGACAGACATACATACATACAAACGGGGCGCATTGAGCTGACTAATAAGGGACTTATGCGTTGCGCACACTCGCCCCAATAATGGTAAAAAAATTGAGATTTTAAACCTGAAGCACTATTCTGACACGGCAGGGAAACCAAGGGTTTCATACAGATTTTTGAGTCAGCAAATACATCTCTGTTGTGTGAGATTTACCCACCCTTGACATATAGGTGGCCTTACCTATGCGTCATCCGTGGCAGTTGAAATGGGCCCCGCCCTCTAGGGGGTCCCCAACTGCCAGGCAAGAATTAGCATCCTAAACCTTAACTGTAATGCAGAGGCGCACCGCCAGGAAAGGCAAACCGGGCAAATATTTGGGGCCTCACCAAAAAGGCAAATGTTTGAGTTCCCCGATCACCCCTCAAATTGGCACATTTTGCAATGACTTATAAAAACCCATTAAGCCTTCTATGAAGGCATTATAGCGCACCCCCGGCAGGTGCCTCGAAAGCCCCTAAACGGGGCCCCTTCTCGGAGTTGTGGCGAATGCGCAGAAATACACGGCTCTCCATGGTCGGAGTTGCTGGTTTTCTCCGTTAGATTATATTAGTTGCATGGACACTGAGCTGGCTAAGAAGTGTGGTAATTATTCATCGTCTACAAATGATGGCAGCAAAAGAGTTGTGGTGGCTGATACTATGGGAATTTCGTAAATACAGTCGTCACCTTAGCCAATGTTGCTAGCGCCTCGGACTTATCAGTTAGCATGTGAAAAAAAAAAAAAAGATTTGCTTGCTGCATTCCGGAGTTATTTAATATTTTATATAACGGTGAGCTTTGATGTATACACTTTAAAGCATCATCTAGCAATTTTATGCATTTTACTGATTAAATTATCCATGAACATTATGGAAATTTCTGGATTCGGGCCAGGTCATGGTCCAGTAGCCTAGGGAACCGGCCCAGTCAAATTAGTTTTTGATTGGTAAAATGCGACGATAATTTGCAGAATTTAAGTTGCAAAATCAAAGAACTTGTCTGCTCAACTTTTATTGGTGTCTGATCATTATTTGACGGAAATTAGGCACCTTAAAAATGAAGGTATGCTTCCAACCTTCCATCGAAACTGATAACGTGTGCAGATTTCTAAAATTAGAAGTTATGGCTATCAGGCAACTTCTGGCTTCTCAATACCCAAGGAGTTTTGGGACATAACCCAACCTAAGCCAACGAGAAGCGAGTTTTCTGTGACAAGTCGGAGTTCAGGCATCTCCGCGCAGAAAATTACCGGTGTGAGCCTGTTATATTTTTACGTATCTGTTATCAGTGTGTAACGAGTGTAAAAGTGATTCCACTTAACCCTTGGTATAAGCGAGTTCGTAATTACAATTTAGGCATGCGCGATTTCTGTTGGAGCACTTCCGGGGCAGGGACAATGTGACCAAAACAGAGGCTTCGCCATATGGTAAGTGCTTGTTTCCATATCTCAAAGGGTTCTTGTGAATTATTAATTATTGTCTTACTGAAGATATGGGAGATTAATTTATCATAACAGATGCCCATTCCCCCCACCCCTTTCCCCATGTGGTCTTGGATAAAAAGGTTTCATGATCTGATCGGTGGCCTCTCTTAAAATATTTTATTCCTACTGTGTACTTCAGAGCTCTCAACTTTTACACATTTGGCTTGAGTTTAAATGACATATTCACGTTCCCGCGCTGTAGTCAGAAATTATTCAATCGACGCGCTTGTAAGAGATTCTCAGGTGGAATTTGATTGATTTGTTTTTATTTCGGCATGATTGTATACTCATTTCATGACAATTTCAATACAACATGTATCATAACCGAAAGGGTCGCGGGAGAAGCGAGATCGCTTGTCAAAGTCCCGCCCCCAACTTCCAGAAAAACAGTTTGATTATGGTTAAGATATCATAGAGATTCATATATCACAACATTATATCGAGGATAACCATGCTTTTCAAAGTTTTCTTTATCCTATGGTCGATCAAAAACAGACCGAGCCCCAATGATAGCAGGCCCGCTATCATAAATCCAACTAGATAGACGTCCTCTACATCCTCGATGTCCAGGACTGCCAAACACAGCGAACGCCACTTGCCCCATGCATCCATGGTGTAACCAGCCAGGAATGTCCCATCCGGCATTTCGGTTCTCCAGAACCTGTCCGCCTCGCGGGAAATAATTTTGTCAATTGCATTTAACGACCAGTTTATAAGGTCCATGTTGGTTACAGCTGTCTGTAGTAATGTGCTGTGACGGTTTCTTTAGACAGGTGGCCTGGTGTGTTCAGCAGATGCAATGGAACAGATTTAACAATAGCAGTCCAAATATTTAGTCTAAACAACCCCTATTGTTTTTGCCCGTTATGGTTCCATTTAGTTTATCCAATGTCATTTTGTTGGATAAGTTTATAGTTGTTCAAACATGCACATTTCAAAAGATACTTAAAGACCTTCAAATTGTCTGCCTTTCTAATACCGTCTTCAAGTGTATTCCATGCACTGACTCCAGCCACAGATAAGGAGTGCTCACTCCGAGTCGACTTGACCCTTCTCTTCTGCAACAACATTCTGCCTCTTAGATCATGGGTACATTCACGTTCCAAAAATAGGCATTGTATATTTCTAGGCAATTCTTTGTGGTATCCTAAATATACAATTTGCAAGGAGTTGAATTTTATTATATCCTGTAATTTAAGAAACCTTGCCTTAATAAACAAATCGTTTGTATGAGTTCCATAAGGAACGAATGAATAATTCTAAGGGCCTTTTTTGGAATTTAAACAATGATTCTATTGTATTATTATAAGTGTGTCCCCATACTTCAGCGCAGTAATGTAAGTGGGGTGCTATGAGTGCTGAATAGATTATTTTAAGAGACTTGTGTTTTAATAATTTCTGCATTTTCCAAAGAATAGACACGCTTTTAGCTAACTTTCTTTGAACCAAGTTTACATGCGGTTTCCAGCTCAAGAGATTATCTAACATAACTCCCATGACTTTATATTCGTTTACCCTTTCAAAGCTGGTACCATTTACCTTTAAGTCTATGTCATCCTTCAGGCCTTTTTTCCCAAACATCATAAATTTGGTCTTTGTAAGATTTAGTGATAATTTGTTTACATTAAACCACGTGTGAAGTTTAGACATTTCGTTATTAGCCAATTTTACCAATTGTTTAAGATCGACACCTGAGCAAAAAATAGTCGTGTCATCTGCGAATAAAATTAGTTTTAGGATATCGGACACCTTAACAATGTCATTTATGTAAATTATGAACAACTTAGGACCTATGACTGAGCCCTGAGGAATTGAAGTCATTGTGCATGGAGGTTTATCAGTTTCACATGCGTTACGGTTGATTTCGCCACTAATATGTAATATGTAATATGGAATATAATAATAGTAATATGGAAATCAATTATGATTCTGGACTTCTCACGCTTTTCTTCACTCAGGGGTTGGAAGCAATGGAATTGCATAAAAATGTTTCAAATGGTCTTATTTCATTTAAACAATATGAACGATCGTGAAACACACGCATTGCGTTGATTGAATAATTGCTGAGTACAGCACGCGAACGTGAATGAAGCACGAAATCTCACGCCAAATGCGTGAAAGTGGAGAGCCCTGGTACTTATTATTTCAACAGCTAAAAAGGGAGACCGATGATGATGACGCTCCTGCTCTATGTCAGGCTTTGATGCGGTCGGTGCTGCGAGCCCAGGCATCTTCTTTGCAGCGAAGACAAGAGCGACGAGCTCATCCTTTCGTCCACTCACTTTCAGATTCCTTTTACGGAGAAAGTCTTTCAATGAACTGACACTCCACAGCCTAATATCATCGATCGACAACTCTTCTTCAGCCATAATGCAACTCAATAAACAAACAAACAAACAAACAAAAAAACGAGACAGAGTATAATTATCGCTTGACAGAGTACTTGCAGCGTTACGCGTGACAGATCGGACACAGAACAGCATAGAACTCAATAAGTTATGCACACAAAACCACCACGCAGCGAACGCGAAAGCGAGTTTTTGGTCACTTTGACCCGGTGACCTGTCACGTGATGGATGCCTCCGTGGCTAATTACGAACTCACTTATTCAGTACATAGAGAGTAAGCTATTGGTGCCATTGTAGAGGGGAGTATCAGATGTATTGCGTGCCAGGTATTGATGTAAAACGCATACCTTTACGACAAAGTGGTTTTATTAGCCTTTACAAAGTGTATAATATTATTTTTTCAGTCGGCTTCTACCTATAGTACCAAGACAACCCCCCCCCCCCCCCCCCATTGCTTTTAACGTGGTTTCGACCAACATTGAGTTTTTAATCAGCAGTACAAGCAACGTGCTTCCTGTCTACCATGGAACAGAAAGATTTAAGTGAAATGGCCCCCTCTGTGTTGAGAAAATGAAATTCGTACAGTGTATGAATCACCAATATTGGTTAACGACGTTCGTAGTGGGCCAATGTCCCACACAATCATATTAAGGGTTCATTTTTAGAAAAGTTAATGGAATGTGAATTAAGATCGCTTTTTGTGAAACGCTAAGTACACGCGGTCATGCTGTCCGATAGCTAATGGCGGACATGAGCACAAGTAGTGAAAAGATAAAGTTTGTGTTCCACATAAGGATATACGTGTTAAAATGTTGGGTAAGGTTACGGAGAAATTTATTGCGGTTTTATGTTGTCGCGGTTATATATCGTCTCACTTGTGCTGGTAAGAGTATTCACTACGCAAGTATATAGGTACCAAAACTGGTAACATTTAGTGTATGTCATCTATTGCAGCTATGTGTGCATTTGAAAAGCGTAGACGCGGTGGTACTGAATGCTGTATGTGATCTGTTTTAACCAGAATAAACCTAAAAGACAAAACGCAGATAGGTGTGCGCGTATCACTCCACAACAAGTGCATAACGTTACGTTACACACTGTGCTGCGTTTTAATATAACGTTAGCTAAATGTACTTTCAGAGAAAGAACATGCTCCTTCGTTCACTTGGCATCGCAGCTGAATGAAAATAATACGGTGAACACGCTGAAAACGTGTTGATGGTTTTGTATACATCATGGCTAGGCAAAGGCAGCCTCATTCTCTGAGGAAGCAGAGGGATACTGCGCCACCTAGTGTTGCGTAATGTCTAAAGCTTGGCCTATGCAAATCTGAATTAAGGTCTGGCAATACGAGTCACCTAGTGCTTCTAAACCTAGTCCACTCAAGCGACATTAAATTATATTGATGGGATGTCGAAGTTTGAATTACATCCAAATTTTACTGTATCATTATCCCAGCAATTATGTTGTAGAAGTATCCCGTAACCCCGTCCCCTTAGAAGAAAACAAAGACTAAGGGCTCTTTGCGCCGTTTGTATTTAAACCTTAGGCACTTTTAGGCGGCAACTTTTAAAAAAAATTTATTTGTAATTCAGTGATGCATGAAGTACTCGAAGACGTCCGCAGTTTGCAATGCAGCTAGCTTGTTGGGGTGAGTTGCACATTTCAGATTTTGAGACATGTATCACATTTACACATGCACATATTTTATTGCTAATATTTTAATAAATCATCACAAATCACATCAAGTTTCTGCCAGAAAAGTTGAAATTTCACTGGATAGGCTAAGGTGTGAGCTTTCATCCAGCAAAATGATAAAGCTCTTATGTTTTATAGGGACCCACGTTTGCTTTTGTAACGGGCCCCCAGATGCTGAAGGCTGCCACTGCCTTGACACAAACCTACAGTCCTAGGGAGTCAAAACCACCTTGCCAGAATTCACTTATCTAGAATTTCTTATCCTCAATGGGGGCTTAATTCTTGGAGCCCGTTCAAGTGGACAACTCCAGACACGCCCTGCTTCTCATATTTGCCACCTACCTGCCCTTCTGTGGGGCAGCCTATTTATGGTGCTCTCCTGCTCAGCCCCTGCTGCTAAAACATGCCTCAGCCTGCTACTGTGCTGCATCACTCTCTGCTGCCGCTAGTAAGAGTCTGCTGCGACATCACTCCTGCCTGTTGTTCGCTAATGCAGCAATTAACATGTGCGTAGGCTGAATGAATGAGCAAAGTTGCATAGTGACTGTGAGACTATCAATTTGTTTTTATTCAAAGGACCTGTTTTCACATTGGTTCAAATTTCCGCACAACCAATGGCAGTCCTTTAATTTCTTTTAATAAACAGAAGTGAGTGTTGCTCTTTTAAGGCAGTTTGAGTGGCTTCCATCACTGGAACTAGCTGGACTCAGTGTTATCATGATCCAGTCATAGACAGTCCGTCATCTGTTTAAATGCAAGTCTGAGAGACCTGGGGTCAATCACTGAACTGCTTATTGAGGAAGGGCTGGACTGTCCTTTTTGGAAATCCACAGAAAGTTACACCTCGTCACTGGACAGAATTACAATGGTCGGAGCAGATCTTCAAAAAACTTGATGACTTTAGAGTGACAAGCGGGGACTGGCATGAAAAGGTTTGACATTCACCTATGAACTGCCTCAGGAGGGATAATTCAGTAAAGAAAACTGTACAGTGAGGACTCATCGAATCAGGAGGTACATATATACTGTGAGAAGATCTGACTGGAACTGGTTTAATACCCATAGACAGCCAACCATTTAAAAAAAATCACCTGGCAACTAGATTAGCATATGTTATTTACCAAGTTCTGTTTTCACATTCTCCAACATATGGATATCAATTTGAATTTTATATTAATTACTATTTTAATGTGCAGACCTCATACGCACATAACAGCACATGATACTGTAACCTTGTTTGGCTTGAACTCAAAATAGCCGACCTGGCATCTGTGCCACTAGTAACTGCAGGATTCAATTCTACAATTGTGTTTTTTACTCAAGAAACTGAACGGACCCTGGGTCTTCAGCCTCTGACTCGGGCTCTGCTGAGGAAGCAGTAATTTTGGAAAAATGCTCAACACTCTCTCAGGTGCCAAAACCACCATTACCTGGGACTAATTTCTTTCTAATTTGCTCCCTTCCACACACTATTATAAACAAGTGAATGTAAGAAAATCTTTCAGTTTTTTGCCCTTTAAATGTCCTTCTTTTATGTCTGTCTTTGACTGGCGGTTTCTGATTATAGCAGCATTACATTTCAAAGCGAACGGCGAGACCCACAGTGATCTCCTCTTGCTGAAATTAGGGACATAATAGGTTCCGCAGGAACAAGCTGTTTTCTCCTTTACAACACTTTAAAACAGTCAATTTTCATTAGCGACTGAGTGAGCCTGATACAGACTGAAAATGGCCAACAATGAAGTGAACGCAAAAAAATACTAAGATCTGTTCTGCGGAATTTTTTTCGTTTGGATTAGATTAGGCCTTCCAAAAAAAAGGCTTCTGCAAACTACTGCAGTTTCTCACCAGCTTTAGTGCAATTAGGCTGTGTTAAGAGAATTAGCCAAAATGTTAATTGGGACGTATTCCGCGAGGGTGAAGGTAGGTTAATAGAAGGGCTACAACTCTGCAATAAGGTCCACATAAACTTCCATTTCTCATATCCCTTTCCGTTCCTTTGTTTCCCTGCATCCAGCATTGTGTGTCAGTCTCAGTGCAGTTTCCTTTAATTGCTTCATCATCTTGTTCAACTCCCCTCCCTTCTTGTTCCAATCGCCTCTGCCCACCTGCTGCTTAATCTGTGGTCGTTGTGCATTTAAGTTCCTGTGTTGCGTCTCACCTTTGCTGGATTGTTGTCAAGTATCCTTCTAGTATTATGTAAGCCAATACATTTCTTAAGTGTCAGGATAAGTTAGTAATTTACGTGTTTAAAGCATTTGTAAATTGTTAATAAATGTTTACAGCATCATTTCATGTCAGTTATTTTCACCTTATTGTATGGCGTTAGCAATAAAAGTATGGCTTGTTAAAATGGTAGGGATTCAGTAGCTAGTTGTTTGGGTCATGTTTCTCTCATCCTCTCAAATCCCACCCCTGTCCCACTCACTCTCTCAGGCTTTCGTGGGAAGATCCATGGGGGTGGAAATGTGTGGGGGGGAAAGGGGTGTGATCTTATTGGCATTTTATTTTATGCGGCAACTTAAAGGTTTCTATTGATAAGTTTCAGCAAAGCCATCATTCCCTAATCTAAAGCGAACAGGGACTGTTATGTTAGGCAACATGATGCTAATAAAGAAAACAGAAGGCAGAACAAACAGAAAACATGATCAAGAAAAACTGAACCCTGCGCCTCGTTTTTCCGCTTTAGCATTTTTGCACCTCACTGAAATTCAACTGACAACCGTCTCACAAAGCTCTGGAGAGAGGTGAAAGCCTTCACTGAAACACTGGCCAACCGCCTGGACACTGCTGTAATAAACTGCTATTTAACATGTGGAACAACTGAGACAGTCTCACCGCAGCAATAATGAGACGTGTCTGCTTTCATCCTTTATGTGCAGATCCACACACACGGGTCACAGGTCAGCTTTGCTTACTTTTTTTAGTTTTTCTCATGGAAAACATTGCAGATGCTTTCACGCACGAGTCATAACAGTGATGATTTTTGCCACTAGCTACCTAATATAAGGACAAAATATTTGGGACAAAGAAACGAAATGCACCCAATACAAAACTCAGACTTGCAAAGAGACAAAACACACACTTTGAGGGATTTTAAAATGACAATTTAATTACACTAAATTGAATCTCTGAGGCCAGGAAATAGTGTTTTTCTGTTTGCACTCAAGCTGTCACAACTAAAAATAGATTCTGTTTGGGTTATTTTTCAGATACCTGAAAACAGCGAATACATCCACACGATGGAAGCACGAGACTCTCCATGGTTACCCAAAACCAAACCATCCCAGTAAAAGTGACTCATACCATACACTAAAATCTACAATATATATGATTTTATATTAGCACACAAATCTTCGAATAAATGCATTTACCTCACTAAGCCCAGTCCACCCAGTAATTGGTCAATTTTTAGCTCACCGGCTGATAGGCCGTGTGCCGTTGTGATCGCACAGACTCCAGCGTCATAGTTGTGTTTGTGATCATGATCGTTATCCGTTAGCAAAATCTTTTATTTCTTCTCCAAAACTCCTGGCCGGATTTGCTTCAAATATGGTATGGAGCTTCCTTGGGACAATGTGTACCTGTTCCCGGTTTTGTGAAAAAACATTTTTGATTTTTTTATGAATTTTTTTTGTTTTTGTTTTTTTACCTGAAAACTTTAAAAATCTTCTTCTCCAAAACTACTGCCAAATTTGCTTCAAATTCGGTATGGAGCTTCCTTGGGACATTGTCTATCAAGATTGTCTGCAGTTTTGGAAAAAATTTTAAATTTAAATTTTTAACAAATTGTTTTGTAATTAAATTTTTCCCATTTGCTTACGATGGGAAAATCCTTCACAATCATCTGCTATGAAATAGGTGGCTAGATTCACTTCACATGTGGCATGGAGCTCTCTAAAGACCATGTCGCTCATGTTTATTTGGAGTTGTAATCTGGATCTTGATCCATAATGTGTGCGACTTTGAAATTTTGACCCATGCTAAATGTTTGGAAGCGGATCGAAGCTCTGTCAGAGATTTAAATGGAACAATGTCTTCCAAATATGGTGCGTATGTATCTGCCATCAATGCTGATTGCAGTTCTGCTGGATCATGGGGCATACTGTCTTTTGACAAGGAAATCGAATGTGGAATATTACATTAATTTACTTGCTGGATATAATGTATTAAGACATTTGACACAACAAATAAAAACAGAGCTGTACTCTGGACCTTATCTGGTATAAATTTGACCAAACACTATTGTACTTTGTCCCATACTTAGGTATGGGATATCAAGTGAAAGTTATTCATCATTTATCCCAACAATTTGATCTGGTTGGCCGGTGAGCTACGGGGCTATTGGCTCCATTTTTTTTTTTTTTAAGTTTAGGGAATGAAAGGCGCAGCACTGCTTGCACTGCAGGACAACCAAAATTTATTTGGCATGGCTTACGCTGACGTTTCGGTCATGAGACCTTAAAGGTTATTGTTTAGTTTCACCTCATTAACACTTTAAATGAGGCTTCATTCAGTAGCCTAATTAATCTGAACAAAGTAACTAACCTACACTGAAGGACTTGAAAAACGCAACATTTTTAAAATTGGAAATAATATACAGAAAGTTGTCTATCATGTGCATTTATTCTGTATTCACAATATAGTCTTGTTATTCATACCACAGTTTATTGGTATTTGTAAACAATTTTCATGTCTTTTGTCAAAAAATGGTCAAAAATGAATGCTGTGAAAACAGTCAAAATTAAACGGTCAATATCTTGTGGGGCCACCATTTGCAGCAATGACACATTTATCCAGCGTGGCATAGAGCTGATCAGGTCATCCACCTCTCTGTGAGGGATATTTTCCCTCTCCTCCCTCAGCGCCTGGCGCAGCTGTGCACGAGTTTCAGGCGGAGCCGCCCTCTGTCGGACACGGCGATTCAAACTGTCCCAAATGTGCTCTATGGGGTTTAGATCAGGGGAATACGGTGGCCAGTCCAACACATGCACTCCTTGAGCATTAAGGAAGTCCGCACAAACAGGTGCCACATGAGTGTGTGCATTGTTGTGCATGAACGTGACACCTTGATTACCTGTGATACACAGGACAATGTGCTGAGGAAGGATGAGCACCAAGTAATGGACAACAGCGAGTGCTCCGTCAGTAAAAACTAAAGGAGACTTCCAGCCGGAGCGTATGGCAGCCCACAACATCACTCCACCACCTCCAAAACGGTTTCGCTGTGCAACACAGGGAGCAGCATATCTTTCGCCACGAAGACAGAACACCCTGCACCTTCCGTCATGCTGATAAAGAACAAACTGTGAATCATCGCTAAAAACGTCTGCCCTCCATCTTGTATTTGGCCAGTTCCGATTTCTGTTACAGTGCTGTGATGCCCATGCCCTTCGTGTGCTCCGACGAGCAGGGGTCAGCTGAACTGCAACAAAAGTCCGGTACGGTCGAACACCTTGTTCTCTCTGATGGCGCCGCACTGTTCTGGCACTGATCCGGGGTCGGGCTCTTCCTGCGGTTAGTACGGCTGTCTCGACGGCTGTTCGAAGGCGATCACGCAGGTGGACGTTGCAAATGCTCCGATCCTGGGCAGGAGTATAGTGACACATGGCTGCCCCGGCCGCGGCCGGTCACGTGTGCTTCCAGCGGTCTGAAATCTTCTCCACAAATGATTTACAGTAGCAGGAGCTACACTGAAGAGTCTGGCAGCTTGGTTTTGCCTTCTTCCAGCTCGCAGCATACAAATGGCCTGAACTAGCGCAGCTTGCGTCAGTCGTGGCATTTTCATCAGTGGAACAATTACATTAAAAAGTGTCAGGCTTTTATAGGCCCCGTGAACCACACCCACATTTACAAGACACCAAGCCCACTGCAAATTTACTGTACAGGAGCTGGAGACAAGTGATAATAAAGGATTAATGTTTGTTGTATAGTGCTGTTGCCTACTTGTTCAAAAATCATTCAAGTGTATCATTTTTGTTGGGAAAAACTCAACACAAAATGAATTTTTCTACTTTTAAATTTTCTTGGTCAAAACAACACTCATAGAAAACATTGCATTTTTAAAGTCCTTCAGTGTATTTATATTTGTAAGTGCCAAGTCATCATCAATAAATGTGTCTTAAGATTTCCAATCAGTTGATGAAACACTCACGATTAAAGCATTTTTACATTTCCAAATCCATTAATAATTCATTTGTTCATTCTTTAGTCAGGTTTAGTTAACCCTTAGAGCCCTGAATAAATTTTCAAGGAATTAAAAATGCAATTATCCTGAGCTGTTGAAAATCTATCACTTGGTAACTTGTTTAAAAGAGCTCCCCTGCGGGTTTTCACAGGATGGAGAATCTCTTTTGCTAATTTTATTCCGAGGCTTTGACTCAATCATAAAACTTTGAAAAACAATACGCAGCTGAAAACCTGTTTGCAAGCATCAAAACACCCGAAATGTGCTTCACAGAGAATTCTTACTGGAAAATAATACACCACAATAAATTATACATCTTATTTGCTGTATCTGAAAGCAGCAGCAATATGGCCATTTTATATGTGATGACACTGCGAAGTTCAGACTTCATATATGTTCTGAAGAATACAATACTTTCACCTATATCATTTAGACCGTGCAGTCACTGTCAGAATACTCACACCCCAGCGAAAGTACACTTTGTAGAAGCAATGTTGAAGAGCTCTAACTTTCCTGTGAATAAATTCTGTTTTCATATCATTATAGATGCCCAGAGTGAAATCCAATCTCCTCCAACTTCACAGATTTTTTGGAGCAGAAATAAAATATGGGAATATGAGGGATGTGATGTCAGAGGAATGAAGAAATTTTTTTCTGCTGCAATTTCTTGAAAAATTGTTTTTGATCCATTTTTATTTGACAGGGGCCAGACATACGCACGACTCTGAGAATGCATTTAAAATGGGTGTAAAGTCTGGAGAAATGTGGAATGGGTGCACACCTTAGTGCTGCTGACCTCCTCCTTAGTGGCATCTGTAACATAAGTCATGCAAATTTGTGCCAGGCTTCACTTTATGAATCATTAGAAAAATGTGTTTTAAAGGTGCAGAGAGAAAGAGAGAGAGAGAGAGAGAGAGAGAGAGAGACGCATTAGGGGCTCTGTTCCTGTCTGCATGAGTTCGTCAGAGTTTAGCAGAGATCAATACCTCAGTTTAGCAGCACCCTGTTGTCAGAACATGGGGTGTTTAAACAGAGGCACTGAGAATCCACCAATCAGAATCCACCAATGAAAAGGAACTGAGGAGATCAATCAGAATCACCCTGTTTGCGCATTCATTTCCTGTTTTGTCTCTGGTTTCCTGTAGTCTCAGATATTTCTGTATTGATATTACTTTCATAGTCCTCTCTTGCCCTCATTATTCTGACAATGGGAGGCTTATGCCAGTTCGAGAACCTCTTCGGGGACTGATTTTGCTCATGTCAGAGTGTATAATTTGAGCATTCGGATATGAACTAGTGGAGGAAATGTAGACTCCCTGGTTAATCCACTGTAATATCTGTGCTCTGACGGGTAATATTCACAGTTTCTACACATTATATCGCACCATGTGACATGTGCTCGCTTCCTGAGGCTACATGGCTATCACTGGATGTCGCCCTTCTCCTCCAGGACTGACGAGTGGAAAGATTAGAATAGAGATAAGAGATTGGCGATTTCAGTCAAGATTTTCACAGAGTGGAGCAAAATCGAGGACCCTTGACATGCCCATGTGTGACATTGGCACGAGCTGGCAGTTTTCAGAGTTCTGGATGAGGCTTTGAGGTTATTTACATACAGTATTTGAACAGAAAGCTTTTTTTTAAGCTTTTAAAACTATTTTGATGGGATTTTCACACTCAGTTTATACCAGTTTATGTTGTATAAGAGCCAGTTTTTATAAGAGTCAGGCAGATTTCTATTAGAGGGTGATTCATGACCCCTTCGGATTTGTTCAAAATTTTTTTTATTGATAGATATATGTTAGAAACGAACAAAAATCACATTTTCTATCCTTAATAGGGTCTGCTTTTTTTTAGGGGGTCCTGGAATATCGGGGTCAAAATCACTAAAATTAGGTTTTTGAATGCTTGTATTTCTGTGCGCCCTAAGTCAGCCAAATTGATTTCCATTTGTGCTAGTCTATCGGGTATGGACTCTCCGAAAATGTGAAAATTTTGGCGGCTGACTTAGGGCACAACCCACAGGTGGCGCTGCAAATCACTACTTTTTGTAATTATGCACACTTTCCCAGGGGTTGTGTGGCTTGCGCCGTAAGTCAGCCAAGGTATTTTACACATGTCATTATAGATCAGCACCTCTTATTTGGATTTGGATGAAAATTACGGCGGCTGACTTAGGGCGCACAAGTATAGGGGGCGCTTTTTGCTGCCGAAAGGTGAAATTACCACATTTTCGCACAGCGATTTCTCCAGTAGAGTGTGAAAATTACATAAAATTATATAAAATATAAAAATATACATCTATCCATGTGTGTTTAATTTCATAAATGAAAAAAAAATATATTTTCAAAAAAACACCTCTATTCAAAAAAAAATTTGGATTTCATGGATATTTACTGACAGTAATACAGGTGGAGGGGGTTGACACGTATGTTACGGTGATGTTGAAATCACCCCAGGTACCCGATGACGGCAAAACAAAACTCAAAAGATGCTTTTTTCTTGCACCTGGTGTTTTGAAATTACAGGGAGAGTGTGGTCCTAGTGTGCAGAAGTGGAGGGTAGCGGTACACAAATGTGCTTACTGGACAATAATGCAAATTAATGTGATAATATTCACACAGCCCGAAGGAACTGAGGCACATTTTCTGCGCAGCTATCAGTTTACTGATCATCATAATTGCGAGCTGTCAAAATTCTGCATTTAATTAGTTTTATATGCACTGGGTTTCACCATCAAATCTAATTGACCTCCTCTGGAGAGCACGCTGAGCTGGTCTAGCCCCAGTGAACTCTGGGAGATACCCCTGACGGCGGGTGGTGGAGATTGCAGTGGGTGATCGTCATGAGGACTGATGAGTGCGCCGTCAGACAAACCGATTCAAGCACTTTCTCTGTCATTAGCAATGAGTGGCTCTTCAATCGGGGCGTCCTCTTTTCACCTGAAAATCAAGGCCACTGGCCGTGCTTTTAAAGGCACACGATGCAGGATTCTGTTCCTCATCTAATCCCATTTTCCCCACTAAAACGCCGGCGACATAAAAGCCAATCCTTAAATCTGACCTCTTGCACATTTCCTCTTATTGGTCACTTGCTGTTAAGATATAATACACAAGTAAATAATGGACACGCACAGAATTTCCCCAAACAAATTTCACACTCAAGCCTTGCATGATAAGTGAGGTACAGGGCAGAAGTGAGAACAGACAGGTTATTTGTGTATAATATTAATGACTGACTAGCTGCTAATCCAGTTGGTTTAGAAAAAAACTTTAGGCGGCAGGGCAGTGTGGTGGAACTGAATGAGGATACAGATGGTCTTTATCCAATTGAATTTGGGAGTGAAATTTGTATGAAGATAATTGAGCAACAGTGACAAAGGGACTGCTGATGTCTGTGGCCTCCCTGGCGCCAGAGGAGAGCGCGCTAAAATGGGCACTAAAAGTGGGCTGTTCTTAACACTGAACATCATATTGATTGGACACATGCAGGTACATAAATGGAGGGGAAAATCACTGAATGACCTACAGAAGGTTCTGGAGAGACATGCAGGAGATGATAATGGAGAGGGGTGGGGGGAGAGACTCAGGTACAGATACAGGAGAGGAAGAGAGATGAGGAGTGCCTCCTACCTCCACAATAACCCAGCGCAGGGTTACTTCTCAGGCATCTATAGTGCCGCTGCTTTAACTCTGGCGAGGGATTTTAACCAGCATCTCGTGAGGTGATGCTGTAAGAACTCAGCTGTACAGCCACGGGGAACGACCTTTAACCCTAAAATCACTTTAAAGCCTTTATGTTGTTTCTCTTTCATGCTCCTTCTACATGAAACCATTATCACCGGCATTCCTCTCACTGCATCTTAGGAAAAGAGAAACAAGTTCTACATAGAACATTTAATAAAGTTGCAGGAAGGGGCATTATTTTTTGAATCTGGATTTTCCTCCTCTGATTTTACGCTGGCAGGCCGGGAAAAAAAAAAAAGCCGTACTGTAGTTTTGTTGGATGGTCTTCAGCTCAGATCATGGGGCGCATTCATCATGACATTGCTTTGACAGTCTCATGCAATGTCACAGTTTTTATTTCTGATTAGTGTTGCATTGATTTTTGGCCAAAATCTTATGTTAATGATGGGATAGTCGGACCGCTGTGCAAAGTCTTCTCCAGCACATCCCAAAGAATTTCAATAGGTTCAGGTCTGGACTCTGCGGTGCCCAATTCATGTGTGAAAATGATTCCTCAAGCTAACTGAACCAGTCCTTCACTATTCGAACCAGATGAATCTCGTCATTGTCATCCTGAAATATGCCAGCATTGTCAGGGATTAAAAAGTCCATTGATGGGTTACTGCTCATTCAGTATATTCAAGTTGTCTGCCGAATTCATCTTATTACTGTACAATGTTGCTAAGCCTAGAACCGTACGAACTGAAGTAACACCAGATCATAACACTGCCTCCAGAGGCTTGTACAGTGGGCACTATGCATGATGGGTGCGTCGCTCAATGGGCTTCCTTTCTTACCCTGACCTGCACATCACTCTGGAACTGGGTAAATCTGGACTCATTAGACCACATGACCTTTTTCCATTGCTCTTCAGTCCAATCTTTACGCTCGCTGGCGAAGTGAAGTCATTTTTTCTCTATTAGCCTCACTAACGAGTGGCTCTCTTGTGGCCACACAGCTGTTTAGTCCCAATCCTCCAAGTTCTTGTCACATTGTGCATTTGGAAACGCTCTTACCATCACAACATAGCCAAGTTTTACTGTTGATTTTTTACAATGAGACTTCACCCAGTATTTTAGTGACCTCCGATCGCAATCGTTCACGATATTTTCTGGATCTGTTTCGTCTGCAAAGCTGATGGTTCACCAGTGTCCTTCCAGGTTTCAGCAAGTATGAAATACTCAGATCCTCTGCCACAGGATCCCTCATACCAGGCCCAGAAAAAAGTGGTGGAGGGACAGACAGAGGGACAGGTGGACAGACAGAAGTATAAAAAGGCACATCTTCACAATAAGCTATATCCAAATATAAAATTTTCTTGAAAAATATTAATCCTTAGAGCGCTGAATACATTTTCAAGGAATTAAAAATGAAATTATCCTGAGCAGTTGAATTAAAAATGAAATTATCCTGAGCAGTTGAATTAAAAATGAAATTATATGAGCAGTTGAAAACCTATCATGCTTGGGGAGCTCTTTTAAACAAGTTGCCACGTGATGGGTTTTCAGCAGCATCTGATTTTGATATCTTACATCATTGGGCAACTATACTGCCCTACAAAGGCTAAGTGCAGTAACTACAAAATAATTTTAACAGTAAAAAATGGCTTCAGAATTTGTTTGCTGTCCCAACAAACAAATATTTGGCACACCTATGATAGATTATGGTTAACGGACTTGCTATGGTTTAATTTCTATCCAAATAAATCCTGACCCCCATTTACAATCAGGCCCAAAACTGCACAACTCACATTTTTTCCAATGTGTTACTGCACTTAGGCTTTGTAGGGCAGAATAGTTGCCTATAGCGCTTTAAGGGTTAACCACCCTCTGACTGGATGTAAAATTCCCATAAGTCAATTTATACATTGTAAATCAACGTGTTACATACATGCTTACATGTCCTTGTGGAAAAACATATGTCAGTCAAATCAGTCAAACAAAAACGTGTTTAAAATTACGTATCGCTAATCATAAGACTGCAATCCAAGCGGCCAATTTAAGATTATGCAATGGCGAAACATTACATTGAGGTCAATCGTAGTTCACCGTCTACGCTCAGATTGGTAGGCACTGAGAGAATGATTCCTCCCCCGAGAGGTGGTGATATTCTGCAGAAGCTAACCCAAAGAGAATGGCTTTGGATCTATTCGCTTAACTCGATGACTCCCCGTGGTTTGAATGAAGACCATAGTCTGACATGTTTTTTGTAATTGTATTTATCGTATTACATTTTGTCTTAGTAATAGTGTTATTTTTCCACGAATTCATAGACATTCAGTACCTGAGTGACCTTGCAATATACACACTAATTAACTAATGGAATAATTGAACAGGTTAGATTTATATAATTGCTAACAACTGCAGATTGTACACTGCGCAACTTATAACTTATATATTCTAACCACGTTTTATTTGTTGTTATGCTCTGACGAAGGCTGGATTTAGCCAAAAGGCATGAGGGTTCTTTTTTTTTTTTTTTTTTGTGTGTGTGTGTGTGTGTGTTTGCCCGATAAAAAATGGTATTCCATCTGATTTGTATATCTATCTGGATGTGTGACCACTCTGTGTTGAGAGCACTATGCTATATATTGCTTTTTGTGTTTGGCACTCCTTGCGGTATTCCACCTGTTGTAGCGGGACTTTTTCCAATTTTTTTCAAAATATTAAACGGTTTAGTAGTTCTGGCCTGGAAAAGAAGGTTATGACCGATAGACCTGGGAACTAAACGCGGTGGAGGGACAGACGAACGGACAGGAGGATGGGTGGTTGAAAAGGCACATTTACACAATAAAATAAATTGATATATAAATTGTTGTTGAGAAATATTCACCTGGTTTATTTTTTTTTGATTGTACCATGTCAAAAGATGAATAATTTTCCAAAACAAGAAAGGTAGAAAATCATTTATTAATGATTTCATAACACCACAGCAGCACAGGACCGCAATGAAAATACCCTCATTGTACAAAAAGCCCGTCTAACGAAACAGTACAGTTTATAGAAAGAAATGATGAGAGAGATCACAGCTCAACACCAGGAACACCAGCACATAACGATGCATCAAAGACATTTTCAAATAGAACAGCAGAACATCCAAACTTTCAAGATCATGAGGGATGGTCCAAGTAGTTATTTACTTTCATTTTTGCAAAAAAACTACCCTTTATTTTAGCTGCAAATTTAAAAAATGTCGCTGTATTCAGCATCACAAAAATTAATATTTTGCAAATGGGATTTTATGTTCCAAATAAATTGGCAAACTATTTTTTGCAGGAATTACACTTTCAGCGGTCATTAAATCATTCGACTCAGGAAATCCACGAGAGCTCCAAGAAGGGCCAGGTCCCTTACATAAACGCAGCGTCTTGTAAAAGCTGCTCTACATCTGATCCATTTCCTTTGGTCATCAGTTACTCCAAACGCAAGCCCAGAAAAACTGCTCAAAAGAGTCCATTTACAGCATAAAAATATCCACATTATTTAAGGAAGCTACAAGGTCCTGTCCAAATACCACAACAAAGAGGTCATTTCTCTTTAAACAACTGATACAATAACATTTAAACATGATTTTAGCAAACAATTAAAAAACACGATAAGAGTAATATCACGTAAATTGCAAGGATCCGTGCAATGACCGCTCTAACATTTTCAGATGTGCCATACCCAAAATAAAGAGACACACAGAATCCTCCCATGATGGGAAATTCACAGATGGCAAAATCCATTCAACTGGTTCTGCTTTCCATTATCTAGCCTATGATTACGGTCACACAGATAAACATCTAAAGATGTATATAAAGTCAATGTGCTATAAATATCATTATAAACAGTATTGTAAAGTGCGAACTCAAGAGTACACAACGTGTGCTTAAAACACCTCAGTGGAGAGGATATAAACATCAAACGTGAAATAACTCCAATATAATGTAGTATATTTCCTATTCCAATTACTGAAATAGGATTAAGTTAAGCAGAGTCTGGGGAGCACAGCTGCTGATTGGCTGGCCAGGCAGATGCACTGCAAAACACGAATCCAACACGTAACCATCTCTAAACAGGAAATTAAGTCAAAGGTGTTGTACCAAGGAAAAGGCACATTGTGTCCAGGAGAAAATATGGACAGAAGCCTTCAGTAATTAAACAGGAGGAGACTGCCACAAAAGCCCAGCACACATGAAAACCAGGTCTAAATCAGAATGTCATTAGTAAAAACAGACGGTATGCATAATACAGGGAACGGTGCAGAGCTGAAAGCGAGCAATGTGACACCACAACTCCACACAATTCAAATCACAAATCAAACAACGCAATAAATCAACATCTGCAGCATTGTGCGTGGAAAAGGCAAAGCACCTCCAAACTGAAGCACTGCAGTTCTCAGGGGGTGGACTCCCGTATCCTGCCCACAAAATCCTCCTTCAACCAACTCCTTGCGCTCCCCACAACAGAAAACCCACTCAGATATTCACCCACAACAGAAAACCCCCTCAGATATTCACCCACAACAGAAAACCCCCTCAGATATTCACCCAACAAAACCCTCAGAAAAACCCCACTCAGATATTCACCCACAACAGAAAACCCACTCAGATATTCACCCACAACAGAAAACCCCTCAGATATTCACCCACAACAGAAAACCCCTCAGATATTCACCCACAACAGAAAACCCCCTCAGATATTCACCCACAACAGAAAACCCCCTCAGATATTCACCCACAACAGAAAACCCCTCAGATATTCACCCACAACAGAAAACCCCTCAGATATTCACCCACAACAGAAAACCCCCTCAGATATTCACCCACAACAGAAAACCCCCTCAGATATTCACCCACAACAGAAAACCCCCTCAGATATTCACCCACAACAGAAAACCCCCTCAGATATTCACCCACAACAGAAAAACCCCTCAGATATTCACCCACAACAGAAAACCCCTCAGATATTCACCCACAACAGAAAACCCCTCAGATATTCACCCACAACAGAAAACCCCTCAGATATTCACCCACAACAGAAAACCCCTCAGATATTCACCCACAACAGAAAACCCCTCAGATATTCACCCACAACAGAAAACCCCCTCAGATATTCACCCACAACAGAAAACCCACTCAGATATTCACCCACAACAGAAAACCCACTCAGATATTCACCCACAACAGAAAACCCACTCAGATATTCACCCACAACAAAAAACCCACTCCGATGTTCACCCACAACAGAAAACCCCCTCAGATATTCGCCATTATATTTGAGAATAACACTGCAGTGCGTAACTTTTATAAAAATACATTTTTCATTTTTGATGAAACCATCACTCTGTACTGACAGTAGTACCTAAGACAGATAAACTGTTGGTAAAAAAAGTAATATATATTTGGCCTCTCCCAGTGCTTCTAAGGGCACGGTCAAGAATCCACCCCGCCCGAGCAAAATTTGCCCATCAGAGCCAGGAGGTGTTTCCAATGCGATGTCAATCACGTCTTGTGCTGCACAGGCTTTTCAGCCCCCCTGCTCTGCGAATGCTGGGCACCTGGTTCCAGGGGCAGCTTTAAGTTGCAGTTGCTGCAGTTGGTAGATTATTTTGTGTTTAATTTGGTTAAAAAATGTTATTCATCGCTTGGTAGATTTTGTAATATGTATGGTTCATTACTACGTTCGGTAGCTAATGCTAATGTTGTGTAGGCAACGTTAGTTTGGTCACTTGCATGGCTGATACACAAACGCATTTGTCTATCACCTTTCGATTAACAAGCACAATTACAATGACTTTAAGATGTTGCGGTATGTGACTGAGAGAAACAATTAAATGCTCAATGTTTATATTATCTTATTACCAGTGTTTCTTACTTCACGAAAGGACATACTGGAGCTCGTGTTTCTGTGCATGGCCTAGGTGAACGAGCTACCAGAGGAAGAGAGGCAGCAGAAATGGAGGGGCGGAGGTGTTAATGATCAGAAGCTCTCACTTCCGCTTTTCTCCAGTTACCAACGGCAGGTTTAAGTATTACAGAAAGCAAAACAAAGCGGCAGCTCCAGAACTTTACACATAGGCAGATGGCTCACCAATGTACTCTATACGTACAACCCCAACTCAAAAAAGTTTGAACAATGTGGGAAACGCACATAACAGAAAGCAATGATTCCTAAATTTATTTTGACTTGTGTTTCATTGCAAACATTTTGAAGAGGAGATATTTTGTTTGTCCCATCAACTTGATTTTATTTGTAAATATACTGTACCCCCTTTCCTGCCATTCAGGCCTGAGATGCATTCCAAGAAAGTTGGGACAGGGGCAATTTAGGAAAGGTAATGAGAAAGGAATGGCAAAATTACAGTCATAAATACTACACTGTCCCAGCTTTTTTAACTATGTTGCAAGAATCAAAATTAAAATGTGTTTACTTCGAAAAATCAATAAATTTTGGTGACTCATCGAGTAATGTGCCGTTATATCTTTTTCGACACAATTAAGGTAAAAGAATCTACAAATCACTTCTTTCAGCTTTAATTTTTTTAAAATTATTTTTTTGGGAATTTTTCCTTTATTTGACAGTTATACAGTGTAGAGAGACAGGAAAGTTGGGGAGAAGAATGGGGGAAGACATGCAGCAAATGACCTGAGCTGGAGTCGAACCCAGGTTGCTGCGGGAAGGACACAGCCTTTATGGTACGCACGCTTAGACCGATGAGCCACCGGGGCGCCCCTTTCAGCTTTAATTTTAATTGAACATACTGCATCAACTTTTTCTGATTTGGGGTTGTATTTTAATTAACGCAACATTCTTAATGTATCTGCAGGGCTGTGCTGACTGGTGGAGACATTTGATTGCTACTTGCCCATAACAATGTAGTCGAGTACAATCAATTCAACATAGGCATGAGTGCATTACTGTTTGCGCACGAGATTGCTTGGCGTGCAGTGCGTAAATATGGGTACTCTCACCGCTATCGCCCAGCTCACACGGACGTGAATAGGGCAGTAATATAGGCATGAGGATTAATCCTGGATTTACATTAAAAAAAAAAAAAAAGCTAGAGTTTCCAATTTGCCAAAAATGCTAGTTCATGACCTCAAAGGGATAACTAAAACTTTCAAAAGAAACCCATGGAATCCTTACAGTCAAAATCGAATCCATTGCCGCTTAAGGTTATGTCCCTGCGTATTACTAGAAAATTTGTTAAGAACTAAATAGCCTTCAATCCCTCGGTCGGCGATGTTAACACAGCTGTGTCCCTGGCTGAAAAGTGTGGGTAACCATGGGAACCGAGGTCCTGGCATCACAGGATGGTGGTCTCTGTCTGCAGGACAGACTGGGTGCGCGAGTGTCGGTGGGCACGCGAGGGTTTCTCCGTGCCGTTGGGGCAGCTGCTAGCAGCTTGGCGCTGGTGATGCCGGCTCATCAGACACTCCAAACTCAGGCCCCTCCACCTCCTCTTCAGCTCCGCCTGCACCTGCCGACCCACAATCCCCCAGAGCAAGAGAACAACCAGAGCACAGCATTTCTAAGAGGAAGCTTTTTCCCTTTGAGTGATGGTTCAAATACATATCCTGCGATAAATATGTTGTCTGTGTGTAGTGAGCATTTCATTATTGGGATGCGTTAATGTATATTTTAAATCAATTAAACAAAAAAATAGCCAAGAAATGCCTGCCTCTAGTCTTTTCCAGTTATAAGTCTTGGAATAGTTGGGCCTAGTTCAGTAACCTTTGTGTTTTGACATGAACTCGAGTCTGAGTCACAGCTGAAATGAGATCCCACAGGATCAATACCTATAAGACTGCATGTTTGTACAACCCAAACGATTGGGTAATGCCATCAGAATCTCCAGTCAAACCCCGAGAGGATAGAGAATGAATGAGAGGTCCAATTACATCTTTTTTTTTTACTCACCAGCTTTGATTCAGTCAGGCTGTTCCATTCAGTCTACAATACATTTACCTTTTGAGCTGGACTTAGAAAATGAAAGAAAGCTTTCCTTCGATTCAATAAGCCGCATGAAGCATTCACAATGGAGAAAAACAGCCAGGTCTATTCAGTCAGGGACAAAAGTTAACAAATCTTCAGCGAGTCAACCTCAGAATCAAGCCTTTGTGAGTAATAAACACTGCTGAACGTTATTCATATAACTCTGTCAAAGGAGTGAAGTGTTGACAGATGTAGCTCAGAATATAATGTCCAAAAAAGATCTCTACACAGATGCATAGCCGGTCAATGACACTTCCAAGATGACGCACAGCGCAGCAGCTCAAGGGAGGTCTATAGGATCATCAATCAGGAGAAGGTTTAGATAATGTATGAGCGCGTATTTTAACGTGTCAGACGAGTTCGCCTGGTGGTTAAATCACTGTCCCTTCTGTCCTTCCACACCAGCCGCACAATTTTTCTCACATATCAGAAACAGCAGGGCAGCAGGAAGTGCTTACCTCACTGTTGAGGAAACAGTAGAGGATGGCCACGATCAGACCCTGAAATAACATGTTAACATTACACACCGAACCAAAGCAAGCAAACTATACCGAGACATCCTCAAATTAACACCAAACAATAACAAACAAACCACACCTATACAACCTCAAATTAACACCAAACAATAACAAACAAACCACACCTATAGAACCTCAAATTAACACCAACAAAAGTAAACAAACCACACCTATACATCCTCAAATTAACACCAAACAATAGCAAACAAATTACATCTATACAACCTCAAATTAACTATACCTACAAAAGCTCAAATTAACACCAAAGTGAAGAAACTAGATAAAAGTAACTCAAAATAACACCAAACAAAAGCAAACAACTGAAGCTATGTAAGGTAAATTTAACACCAGACAAAAGTAAATAAACTACAGCTACACAAGCTCAAATTCACACATCAAACAAAAGCAAACAAACTTCATGCTCAAACCTTCTGATTAACACAAACAAAAGCTCAAATTAACACTAAAATAAACAAATTACACCTATGCAAGCTCCAATTAACACACCAAACAAAAATAAACAAACTCCACCCACAAAGGCTCAAACTAACGCACCCAACAAAATTAAACACTCCAGACCAACACAAACTCAAACATACCAAATAAAAGTAAACTAAATATACCTGCATCAGTTCTACAACGTGATTGATAAATACACAGCTTACAGGCCTGCCATCTAGCAACTTACCTGAAACATTACACAATATTAGATTTATTCAGCAGACCCTTTTGTATAAAGTGGTGCATGATAAATGCACACCAAGGGCCATTTAAACAACTTTTGAACATAGGTCAGACAATTAAAATTCTTGTTTCAGTTATCCATTGCCATGTACATCAAGTTCAATTCACATTGTAAGCACAAGGTAAGTCAGTGCAAGTCATTCACTTAAAGGTGCACTATGCAAGTTTGTTTATTTTCTGCGCGATAATATTTTTGTCTCAATTCGCCGACATCTCTCCACGAGCCGCTAGCTGCCTGCCCCTAAATTCACTGTAAAAGAACTATGGGAGGGAGGGGCGGGCTACCTCTGTTTAGTTTGAGTTTGAATGTCAACAGAAGTGAAAGTAAACAAACTTACATCGTGCACCTTTAAGTGAGGGATACAAGATAATTGTACAAGACCGATAGAAAGTTCTAGAAGGTCAAGATACAAGTAATCAGTAATCATTGAGTAATACTAAATTGGGGTTAATCCTGCAGAGTGATGTGAGTTTGTTGAAGCAATTGGTACGGAAACTGTGGACATTTGGATTTACATCTGTAGTCGTAGCGTTACCAGCGCCCATGTCAGACAATTATCCAACATTTCCTGCACAGAATCATGGGATTGAAGTAAATATGGATCACAGACACAGTACCTGAAATGACCCGAGAGCCAAATCAAAGAAGATTTTGTAGGGCTTAAGGGATTCATTGAGAGACATGAAGATGACGTAATGCACTCCGAACAGCGGGATGAGGAGTAGGGTGGACTTAGCCAGCCTCCTGAAAATCAAACAGAAACTTTGAATACTTATACATGCTCTCACACACACACACACAGAATAAAAGAATTCTAAACAGGAGTAAAAATTTGCTCACCTAAACTATAAGAGCTCCTGCTCCCAAAATTAAGCATGCGTAGAGACGAGTCTTTCTTCAGACTCACCGAGTACAGGAAACATAGACGCAAGGCGACTCAACGTTTTATATCCAGATGGGTTTAAATCATAGACCGTGTAAAAAAACAGATGAAGCAGCCGTGACGTCACCCATTGGTTTCAGCATACCGTTTAGGAAGCCTCAATTTTAGCAATTTGAACAGCACCATTTTGTCATTTTGAAACCGGATGTAATTTCTATTGGACCAGAGCGTGAATTGAAGGTCCAGGGAGGAGCGAGGGGTGGATCTACGTGTGGATCTGACCTTATCTTATGAGAACCAGAGGATAGCCACGCCCCATAAAGCATATCTGGCTTTATCCTCTATTTTAGTCTATTTGCGACCATATTTACAAAAATGAACATCATGATATATCGAAGGAGACTTGAAACTTGCGATAGATACCATAAAATAATGTGGAAAATCATAATTGAAATAATAAATCAGGTGGGAAAGTACGGCCATTTCCTTATAGACTTCTAAAGCATTGAACTTCTTTCTGCAACCACCGATGTCGCCATCTGCTGGCCATTAAATAGAATGCCATTTTTAGAGATTTCCGCTTTGGCCTCACTTCTCAGACCCGGGTGCTGCGTCCATCTTTTTATACAGTCAATGGTTTAAATATGTTAAGATGAATCAGTATACTTACTGATCCAAAGTTCGAAAAACATTTTTAAAAGGGATGAAGGAGAATTCCATCATGAATGTTTTTATAGCGAAACATCGTCTCGACCAGAATACATACCAGTACTGCGATTGGTCAGTGCCTCCTACATCCGGACATCTCACCTTCTGCACCAGGATGCGGATTATGCTGATGAACAGGATAAAATTCACCTGAAACAGGGCAGACATTATTATTAATGAGAACACATCACACCTTTGTGTGAAAAGCGAGGCGAAAGCTGTTCAACATGAGCTACAATCCAGAGCGTTTTACCGCCTCAGCGCGGTTTCCTCTGCATTAAATACTGGTGCAGGCTCAGACACGGCGGCAGCCTTGTTAAACAACCACAGGTGAACACGACTGGAAGCAGCTGAGGAGTCTACACCGAAAATACACTGAAATGCAAGAAAAATTAAGTCTGTTATGACTGGTTTGGAAACAAATCGTTTTTAACCTGAAAAAAATTGTTGAAAAATATACATTTAATTATCAAGTGCTGTTGAAAACCTATCATGTGGCAACTTGTTTAAAAGAATTCCCGCAGGGGAGCTCTTTTAAACAAGCCGCCACGTGACAGGTTTTCAACAGCTTTGATTTTGATATCTTGCATCATTGAGCAACAATAGCTGCTTTTGGCGCTCTAAGGGTTAAGCCATCCGTGGATATGACTCAGGCAGGCAGACCACAGACCGCCCGGGGAGATGACGCCCATCCGAGGCATCCACTCTTCTTCTACCAGAAAGGGGCCAGTGTGGCAGCCGGTGTGTGTTTTAGTGCGACTCTGGGACACCAGATTGAATAAATAACCCTGTGTGTCCCAGCGTGTGAGGAGGTGACGACAGCTCTGCACAGGCTTGTAGGGCTGCTGGCCACACTCTCCACTACACAAAAATCTCTCATTATTTCTGCTGCCTTTGCCCGTCTGATGATTTTACTTTGACATGTCTCTAGAGCAGGTCCTTCAGAGGGTTAACACGTCAATAACGCCTCATCGCCCAGAAATCCAGGCCCAGTGTCACTCTGAACATTCGGCTAAATGCAGACACACCCGGCAGTGAACAAACAGATGTGTGCATTCACATATCCGACAGGATAAACACGCTCGAGTCCTCTCACAGTGATGAAAACGTAGGGCTGATATTGCCCGGCATCCAGCGATGTCACTGGAAAAAACTGGTTCCTCGGCTCATCTCCACAGAGGACAGTCAAACCCCCAATCCTGGAGGCCCGTCGTGTTTGTAGGCTTTACGGTCTCTTCAATCAGCAGCTAATTAATGTCAAGAGCACAGGGTGTGGATCCATTTGCCAATCAGTGATCACACTCAGTCATCTGGAAGCAGAGGACACAGTGGAGACACGGGACTGGAGTTCGACAGCCCTGCCGTACAGAAACCCCTTCGACTTCATAATGGAGCCCTCTGTGACCGTGCGCAGATGACGAACCACTTCTTTCTGCGCTCCCTTGCACTCAGCAGGGTTCCTCTATAGAGTTCCCCCTTTGGAGTCATGTTTTCACTGAGATCGTAGGATGGACAAGATATTTCAGGGGCGGGTTCCACCTACCATGATGGAGAACATTATGGGTCCATTGATCACCCAAAGGGGAACCAGGTTGTCATTCATTTCCCAGCATCTATTCAAATACAAATAGTGAAAAGCCATGAATGGTGCAGAACAGTCGTTAATATTTACAAACATTCAGAAAGACATTTAAACAAATTAGCTGGGCTATTACAGTGTATTCATACCACATGTAAAGTTCACCTAATCTCTCTCCACATTTACCAAACACCTGCTTCAAAGCATTCCCTAAAAACTCAAATAAAAACCCCAATAAGAGCCAGTCTAAGGAGCATCTCCCTCACATTTTTCAATGATAGAAAAAAATGTGATTCTGAGGTCACAGGTGACATCTCCATGCAGGGCGTTGACAGGGCAAGACCCACCATTACACTCAAGGGAAAACGGTAAAAACAAACACCCTGAGTTAAGGCACACATCTCTGCATGAGAATAACGAGCCCGTTAGTGCAATAAAAACAGTTCATTAATTACTTTTCTCAGCTTGCAGGACTTCTAACCGCTTGTCATTTAATTACAAACGTTTTAAATGGCAGGAAAAGATTTTGGAATCAATTTCATTGTTTCACTAATGATCGTAGCCTTGCGGAGTAATTCAATCACATCACCTTCACAACACAATTACAGGATGCTGACATCAGTGGGACTTTGATTGGATCGTTACAAACAACTTTGGAATCACATTTATGGGGAATGATCAGTTTACAGCGCATGTGGCTTTATATAAATAGTGGGTCATTTTAACATGGACCAAGCAAGGACAAGATCAGTTTAAAGCAGCAATAAACTGGTTTACAAGCAGTCATAAATGTGAATTCTATGTCTTACTCATTCTTAAGATTATTCTCAAGTGTTTTTAGTTAATTTGCATAAGAATTTAATGTTGAAATTTACAATGAAAAGGAGTAATTTACAGATGCAAAGAGTGACAGTCCTTACCCAGTATCTTCAAAGTAAATTCTTGTCATAGTCCACGCAAACACAAACACTGTTGGGAACCCTAAAAATTTAGAGAAACACCATCAACTCAAACATTTTTTGCATCTTTACACCCTGCCAATCAGTGCATTTTTAAAAAAAATCTAAAATGACACATCTCCCATTTCAACAGATTATGCTATGCTTTTTTGCACCTTAATCAATAACAATCCACTTATTGGACATGTATTACCAAGGAGTATTGTCAGTTATACCATGGGTGAGTTAATAATAATTAATTGTAATTGGTTGAGAAACATTCTAACGGTGTGAATTATTAGCCATAACTGCACAACTAGGATGTTTTGACGTTGTTCAAAACAAGTTTGTAAGTTTGCCTCTTGGCTGCGTTTATGAATTGGCCACATTTGAATTCCAGGCTAAATTCAACAGTCACTGTGTGCTACCAAGCTGCAGACTTTGGAGATGAATGGTAAAAATTGACACCAAAAACATGGTTGAGTTTTCCTAAATATATGGCAATTTATGAAAAATGAGAGAAAGCACAAATGCAACAATGACTGCGCGAGTGGAACAATGACATAGTTGAATCAGCAACTATACAGCAACGAAATGAATACAATGAGTGACCGCACTCTTGTGTAGCAACGGAAGCCTCAACACAACATGAGTTTGAGGGGGCAGAAGCCAACAGTCAGCATACAAGCGCAATTTTTTGATGGAAACAAAAAACCCGTCTTAGCTGTGTGTGTGTGGTAACCGTGCAATAAGCACAATATACAGTTCAATCATACAAAAATAATTGTGGTGAAAAACAGGATAACAACTAGTCCAATAATCAGTATTTTATTGAGCTGTGTGACTTTACTCCGTATACCGATTGAGCCCAGCACAAACCGACAGTCGCCATTTCAATGAAAGCAAAAAATGTTCTATTCAGAATTAACAAGCTGCTCAGTGGATGGAACCTCACAAAATAAGCCTGCGGGGTAAGGTTCTGTTCTTTTCCAGTGCGAGGAACCCTCAATCTCTTTAAAGAACCTGCATTAGAGAAGTTAAAAAAGAGAGAAATCTCCAAAAATAAACCATGTAACCCAACGAGTTACCTTATGCTGCATTTACATGGATTCAGGCAGATGGTAGACAGTAAATCGGATGTCATTTTAGTGGAAGACAGCAAAATTGGGAAAGGCTGGCCGAGAATACTGCCATTGGTAACGGTAAATGGCATCGCCGTCCAAAGCCAAAATGTTTTAACCTTTTCCCATCCTCCTCGACGAAATTTTCAACCGGATGTTACGTAGCTCCCTCACATATGGGCGACTTCCACAATGAGAAGCTAATAATGTAATGTGCGTTGTTTAGCCGTAATGTTCATCCCTTAGATAGTTCGTTTTCTGAGGGTCGTCCAGAGAGTTTTGTCCGTCTGCCATCTACAGCCTGCCTGAATCCATGTGACGGCAGCATTAGCCTGGAAAGGGTTCCGCACTCGAGAATCAGGATGGTCTTTTGAGCCCTTTATAGTGTAGTTTTGCATAGCACCGGATGTAAAGTAATCAACGGCGGAGCTCACCCCAGCCAATCAGCAGATAGACGAGGAAGTGCCGGTTCTTGGTGAAGATGACCACGAGCAGTGTGTGCAGATACAGTCCCTCCACCAGCAGCCAGAAGAAATTCGCCATGATGCAGTAGTGAAAGACCACCAGACTGGCTTTACATCTCACCTGAAACAGGGCCGCCAGAATTTACATCAGCTAAACACGCCAATCACCTGTGTGTGCTGTATGTGGTTTTACCACCTCTGTTCTACAGCTGCAATAACACCCCAGCAGATCGAAGTACACATGAATTTGGACAGTCGCCGATTAAAAATGGGAAATAAGTATCCTCAAATTACAGCTGAAAATTGGCACTCTACTTAGATCCTTTCATCTCGAATGTTCTCTTTCCCTGATAGACCAAACAAGCAATGTTTAGTATCCATTGAATTTGGCACTTCTATTCCTCCATAAATCGTTAAATGTTAGCACCGAAAATAAGATTGACCCTTAGAGTGCTAAACACAGATAGTGCTGCTCAATGATGCAAGATCTCAAAATTCTAAGCCGTTGAAAACCTATCATGTGGCGACTTGTTTAAAAGAGCTCCCACTGGGAGGGGTTTCTAGACTTTTTGGTCTGTCTGAATAAATGCCGACTAGGCGGTGAATTTTTTAAATGCAGGATGCAGGGAAAGACTCATTAATGCACATGAAATAATCCTAGCCTTAACCCTAACGCTAATCTTCCGAAGTGTTGATACAAGCCCGCTCGAGATGAACTGCCCCTCGCCTGGAACATGGAGATCAGGCAGTAACTGTAGGGGGTGGTGACACAAAGCTGCAGTCAAGTCGTACAATCTCCAGCAGCCTTCAAAAATATACAGACTCCTAGAAATAATTTACATCCTCCTTGACCCGACATAGGTAGCCCACAGATGGATCTATGTACCTATACAGCTGCATGGCAGAGGATATTGCGCTCATGTTGATTATCATCAACAGCAAGGATTTGTTAGTCAACAGATGTAACAAATTGTTCTACACGAGACTAATGTGATCTACCGTTAAATACAAGGTTCCAACACCTATTCTAAAGTCCAATTTAAGCTTTTTTCAAGCATTCCCAAGGAGCTTTTTCAAGCTTGTCCAGACACAAATCTAACTGGAAAGCAAAGTGCAGTGACTGCCAGCTATCACTTCTGCGCAGCCCCGGTCCTTCCAAAAAAGCCTCATCTCTCGTTCTCCACTGACATTAAAACCAGAGTAGCACACACAGCCACAAGTTACAAAGGTAACAAGCAGGCATTAGCTAATACGCTAATGTCAGTAACGTCTTAGCGGCCAATCAGGAAGAGCTCTTTCATGAATATTAATGAGCCTTCCCCTGCCACCCTGCATTTCTGTAATTGGTGGGTGGGACGTCTGTCCTTTCAAGGTTGGCCCCGCAGTGGCGACAGTGACTAACCATAGAGGTCTGCTCTGAGCACTGAGCATTATGGGAGAACAGGATGTGGTCTTTCACCAGGACGGCCACCGCACGCAGAATAAAGGACAGGAAGAGGTTCAGGTGGATGTAGTTCCGCGTACAGTGGAGCTTCCTGCTTAGAGGAGATATTAAAAAAATCCAAGATTAAGTGTTCAAATGCAAAATGTACCACCCAACTCAAAAATGTATCTGGTCAACAGAGCAAACATACATGAGACACAATAAAATACAGTTACATTAAGTGCCAGTAATGCAGCAAAGGCTGACTGAGGTTTCCACTTTGGCTCCAGATGTGCCACACACACAAACACACACTCACATTAAGTTTTATGACTCTCGTGAGCACCAAAAAATTATCTTTGGACCGAAATGGCCATTTCCCAATGAACAAACCCGAAAATCAACCCTAATCTTAACCCTTCAACTTCCCTAACCCTAATCTTAACGCCTTCCTGTATACCAACCCAAACCTTACCCTACAGCACTCCAATTAACTCAATATTTAATCTTAAATTTCTAACTGTAGCCTAAAGCCTAACTTTAATACCTAACCTTAGAACTAGACCTAAATATACAGTTGTGCTGAAAAGTTTGTATACCCTGGCCGAATTTGTAAAATAGATCACATTAAAAAAAAAAAAAAACATGAATGGCCAAGCGAAACATTTTTTTTAGTTCTTATTGGATTCATATCCAACTATAGGTCATGTAGAATGGCACTATCATTAAATAAAACATGGCAATAAGGGAAAAAAAAATAAATGAACCCTGTTCAAATGTGTGCATACCATTAGTTCTTAATACTGTGTATTACCCCCTTTAGCATCAATAACAGTGTGCAGTCTTTTGTGATAGTTGTCAATGAGGCCCCTAATTCTCTCAGGTGGTAAAGCTGCCCATTCTTCCTTGCAAAATGCCTCCAGCTCCTGCAAATTCTTAGGTCGTCTTGCATAAACTGCATGTTTGAGATCTCCTCAAAGCGGCTCGATGATATTGAGGTCAGGAGATTGTGATGACCGCTCCAGAACCTTCATCTTTCTCTTCTGTAACCACTGGAGGGTTAACTTGGCCTTGTGCTTTGGATCATTGTCGTGCTGGAAAGTCCAAGTGCGTCTCATGCGCAGCTTTCATGCTCAAGAATGCAAATTGTCTGCCAGTATTTTCTGATAGCATGCTGCATTCATCTCGCCATCAATTTTCACAGGATTCCTTGTGCCTCTAGAGCTCACACACCCCCAAAACATCAGAGAGCCAACACCATGCTTTACAGTGGGAATGGTGTATTTTTCACCATGGGCCGTGTTGACTGCTCTCCAAACATAGCGCTTATTGTTGTGACCATAAAGTTCTATTTTGGTTTTCTCACTCCAAATGGCAGTATTCCAGAAGTTGTGAGGTGTGTCAAGGTGTGGTCTGGCATATTTTAGGCGGGCTTTTTTGTGGGATTGGCGCAATAATGGCTTCCTTCTAGTCCGCGACCATGCAGCTCATTGTTGTTTAAGTACCTCTTTATTGTGCTCCTTGAAATGAGCACACCATCTTTTTCCAGAACATCCTGTATTTCTCTCAAGGTAACTTGTGGATTTTCCTTTGTGTCCTGAAAAATTCTCCAGGCAGTTTGGGCTGAAATCTTTCTTGGCCTCCCTGACCTTGGCTTGGTATCAACATATCCCCTAATTTTCCACCTCTTAATCACAGACTGAACTGTACTGACTGGCATTTTCAGGTCTTCAGATATCTTTTTATATCCTTTCCCATCTTTAAAAAGTTGAACCACCTTGTTAACAAAAGTCCTCAGACAGTTCTTTTCTGCTCCCCATCACTCAATGTCAAGCCAGATCAGTGCATCCACTCGAGAGCTGACCAACCCAACACTAATTACAATTTAAAAAGCCACAGGTGTGGAACCCTTAATAGCCATTTAAACCTGAGTGTGTCACCTTGTGTCGCTATCACAAAGCCAAACATTCAAGGGTATGTAAACTTATGATCAGGGCCGTTTGGGTGATTTCAGTTATCACTGTGATTTAGAAAGGAGCCAAACACCTTTGTGATAATAAATGACTTCACATCATCACTATCCTTAAAAGCCAAGTTTTTTGCACGATGAGTCATATTTTCAAAGATAAATGGCAACTTTTCCCAAATTCAGCTAGGGTATGCAAACTTTCGAACACAACTGCAAGCTGAATTGTAACCCTAGACCTAAACTTAGCCCTAAACCCAGAAGTAAGCTTTTTCCTCATGGGGACCAAAAAAAAAAGTCCCCACAGCGGAATTTATTTTTTTTCAGACATTATCATCATGACCTCCAAGTCCCCATAAGATGTCTTTTAGTTGCCAAAAGCAACAAGTATAAAACCTACAGGATTGATAAGGTTGGGCAGCCCAGAATGAGGTGTGCTTTGTTAGGGTTGGACCTACAGATGGTAGATCTCCAGGAACAGGGTTGGGCAGCCCTGCTCTAGCTGCTGAATGAGGTGTGCTTTGTTAGGGTTGGAGTGAAAACCTACAGGATGGTAGATCTCCAGGAACAGGGTTGGGCAGCCCTGCTCTAGCTGCTGAAAACCTACAGGATGGTAGCTTTGTTAGGGAAAGAGGTGAGCTTGGTTAGGGTGAAAAACCTACAGGATGGTAGATCTCCAGGAACAGGGTTGGGCAGCCCTGCTCTGCTAATGCTGCTGAATGAGGATGGTGTGCTTTGTTTTGTTAGGGAACAGGGGCTGGGCAGCCCTGCTCTAGCTGCTGAAAAAGAGGTGAGCTTTGTTAGGGGTTGGAGTGAAAACCTACAGGATGGTAGATCTCCAGGAACAGGGTTGGGCAGCCCTGCTCTAGCTGCTGAATGAGGGTGTGCTTTGTTAGGGTTGGAGTGAAAACCTACAGGATGGTAGATCTCCAGGAACAGGGTTGGGCAGCCCTGCTCTAGCTGCTGAATGAGGTGTGCTTTGTTAGGGTTGGAGTGAAAACCTACAGGATGGTAGATCTCCAGGAACAGGGTTGGGCAGCCCTGCTCTAGCTGCTGAATGAGGTGTGCTTTGTTAGGGTTGGAGTGAAAACCTACAGGATGGTAGATCTCCAGGAACAGGGTTGGGCAGCCCTGCTCTAGCTGCTGAATGCTTTGTTAGGGTTGGAGTGAAAACCTGGATGGTAGATCTCCAGGAACAGGGTTGGGCAGCCCTGCTCTAGCTGCCTACAGGATGGTAGATCTCCAGGAACAGGGTTGGGCAGCCCTGCTCTAGCTGTTGAATGAGGTGTGCTTTGTTAGGGTTGGGTGAAAAACCTACAGGATGGTAGATCTCCAGGAACAGGGTTGGGCAGCCCTGCTCTAGCTGTTGAAATGAGGTGTGCTTTGTTAGGGTTGGAAAAACCTACAGGATGGTAGATCTCCAGGAACAGGGTTGGGCAGCCCTGCTCTAGCTGTTGAATGAGGTGTGCTTTGTTAGGGTTGGAGTGAAAACCTACAGGATGGTAGATCTCCAGGAACTGGGTTGGGCAGCCCTGCTCTAGCTGTTGAATGGGGGTTGGGCATGCCCAGGAACAGGGTTGCTCTAGCTGTTGAATGAGGTGTGCTTTGTTAGCTGCAGGGTGAAGTTGCCTTCAGCCGTCGAAAGCCTGTCAGGCTCTAACAGGATGGTAGAGTCAACTGCAATCCTTCAGCTCACGAGGGTCAGGCAGCCAGCCAATTCAATTCAATTTCAATTCTCTCCTCAAAGGGTTAAGAACATCAATATTGTTAAAAAAAGAATGCATTTATTCGCTTTTTCTCATTAAAGAAACTGATTCGGGAGGTAACGTTAGATATTTCAGCTATTTTGATTATGTTAACCAATGCAAAGAAGTGCTCTTTTTTGTCCTACAGTTCACTTATAGACCTAACCTAAGCTAAACAGGTCATACTTGTTAACCTAAACACTTCTACAATATAACTTCAAGTATAACTCTGTTTGAAACATAAAATTGGCCTACTTGTGTGATAATTTGTTCAATAAGCTGTTAAGTTGAGCTTCTTAAAAACTTCAACTGCAAGTTGCTGTAACATTAACTGCCTTCAAGGCTGATTGTAGAGACTAGTTCCTTGCAGGCTGGTTAGAAGGCTAATGTTGATTTCATCTTGTATAATCTTAAATAGTATTCACTCAGATGCCTTCAATGCTGATTGTAGAGACTAGTGCCTTCCAGCCTGACAGTAGAGACTCGTGCCTTGCAGGCTGGTTAGAAGGTTAATGTTGATTTGATATTGTATAATCTTCAATAGTATTGCCTCAGATGCCTTCAAGGCTGATTGGGACTAGTGCCTTCAGGCTGACCGAAGAGACTAGTGCCTTGCAGGCTGGTTTAGAAGACTAATGCTGATTTCATCTTGTATAATCTTTAAAAGTATTCAGTCAGATGCCTTCAAGACTGATTGGGACTAGTGCCTTCAGCCTGACAGTAGAGACTTGTGCCTTGCAGGCTGGTTAGAAGGCTAATGTTGATTTGATATTGTATAATCTTCAATAGTATTGCCTCAGATGCCTTCAAGGCTGATTGTAGGGACTAGTGCCTTCCAGGCTGACCGAAGAGACTAGTGCCTTGCAGGCTGGTTAGAAGACTAATGCTGATTTCATATTGCATAATCTTTGAAAGTATTCAGTCAGAGGCCTTCCAGGCATCAGGGCCCAGGGTGGGTGGGGGCTGTTTTTTTTTTTTTTTTACTTTTTTAGCCAGGTAGATAGGGCTCCACGATGGTGCCGAGACATCGCTCCTAAAAGAGTGTAAAAAGTAAAGACAACATCAATATGCAACAACACCTCGGTCAGTTTTCTGAGGTAACGTGGGGTTTTGAACTGTAATAAATCTATGGGCTGAAATTTAGAAGATTTTAAATTAGCCTTCGAAGGCTCCAACTCAGGATCCCAGTAGATATCCCCTCAGTAATGCTGAGGGAGTTGGGCTGTCAGCCTTGAAGGCATCAGAATTGTAAACACACACACACACACACACACGCACACACACACGCACACACGCACGCACACGCACACACACACACACACACACACACACACATATATATATATATACGAAATCATCAGCCTACCAACCAGCCTGCAAGGCACTACTGTCTACTGTCAGGCTGGAAGGCATTAGTCTCTACAATCAGCCTTGAAGGCATCTGACTGAATACTATGAAATATCATACAATATCAAATCAACGTTAGCCTTCTAACCAGCCTGTAAGGCACTAATCTCTACAATCAGCCTGTAAGGCACTAATCTCTACAATCAGCCTTGAAGGCACTAGTCTCTACAATCAGCCTTGAAGGCAGTTAACGTTCCAGCAACTTGCAGTTGAAGTTTTTAAGAAGCTCAACTAGACAGCTTATTGAACAAAATCTCACAAGTAGGCCAATTTTATGTTTCAAACAGAATTATACTTAAAGTTACATTATAGAAGTGTTTAAGTTAACAAGTATGACCTGTTTAGCTAAGGTTAGGTCTATAAGTTCACTTAAGACCAAAAAAAAATAGCACTTGTTTGCATTGGTTAATATAATCAAATTAGAAAATATCTAACGTTACCTCCCGAATCAGTTTTTTTAATGAAAAACTCATGATTAAATGCATTTGTTTTAACAATATTAATGTTCTTAAGGGCCTTCCGAATTGAATTGGCTGCCTCGCAAATGCCTCTAGCTCACGATCTGATTGGTTGTACTTGGGGGCGGCGTTTATGCAGCCTGACAGGCTGAGCAACCTGGAAGTCGACATCTGAAGGCAACTTCACCCTGCAGCGCTTTGTTAGGGTTGGAGTGAAAACCTACAGGATGGTAGATCTCCAGGAACAGGGTTGGGCAGCCCTGCTCTAGCTGTTGAATGAGGTGTGCTTTGTTAGGGTTGGAGTGAAAACCTACAGGATGGTATATCTCCAGGAACAGGGTTGGGCAGCCCTGCTCTAGCTGTTGAATGAGATGTGCTTTGTTAGGGTTGGAGTGAAAACCTACAGGATGGTAGATCTCCAGGAACAGGGTTGGGCAGCCCTGCTCTAGCTGTTGAATGAGGTGAGCTTTGTTAGGGTTGGAGTGAAGACCTACAGGATGGTAGATCTCCAGGAACAGGGTTGGGCAGCCCTACTCTAGCTGTTGAATGAGGTGAGCTTTGTTAGGGTTGGATTGAAGACCTACAGGATGGTAGATCTCCAGGAACAGGGTTGGGCAGCCCTGCTCTAGCTGTTGAATGAGGTGTGCTTTGTTAGGGTTGGAGTGAAACCTACAGGATGGTAGATCTCCAGGAACAGGGTTGGGCAGCCCTGCTCTAGCTGTTGAAAGAGGTGTGCTTTGTTAGGGTTGGAGTGAAAACCTACAGGATGGTAGATCTCCAGGAACAGGGTTGTTGACCCACCTGAAGAGGCAGAGGATGGCACTGCCGGTCGAGAGGGCGATCAGGGACAGGCTGTGTCCCAGTGTGTACAGCGCCTTCACGACAGAGTAAAACACCAGCTGCTGCAGAAAATGTAAAAAATATATATAATCAAAGAAAGCTCACAGAGAAGATCTTGCAAGTCACCTGCTCTATATCATATTTAAAAATTAACAATTATTTGCATTAGAGCGAAAGTCTGTTCCAGGTTTAAACCCAAATCTCACAGGACATCCCGACATGCATTGCACATTTTATGAGCCATCTCCCCCTGCAATTGATCGAACTGTGCAGGGTCCTGTTCCCCCTGGAACAGTGAGGGGTTATGAGCCCAATCTACCCAACAGCTGCTGATCTTACTGCAGCTACACTGGGGCTGTATCTCTCAGCCTAATTAGGCCCAGTCCAGCACCCCAGCGTACAGGCGTTAGATTACAGGCCATGAGAGATGAACGTTCAGAATGAGCCCCACAGTCAGGCTACGCGCTCAATCACACACCTACTCCTCTCTCAGAATTCAGATGCAACAGTGCTTCATAAGCTCTTTCTAGCTGCTTGATGTACTGTTTATTATTTTACTCAACCACAAACCCACCAAACATGACTATTAAAGCCCCAATCTACAGACGGTGCACAGAAAAAAAATTTCTTTGAAGTGCAAATTCATCAAATTCTCTCAAGTTAAAACTAATCGGGTATACGTTTAGCCGAACAGTTCATGAGGAGTATCCTGCCAATTAAATGGCCTAAATTTGCCGCTTTTTCTCGAAAATGAGCCTTATATCGAGGTCTGAGCAGAGATTTCTGAAGACATAATGAAGATTGACCCAAATTTGCCAATTAACAGATGTGTCGTAACGGGAGGTGTTTCAAACACGGAAGTCAAGCTGGAAACAATCGGAACAAGATGTCAAAGAATATTGTTTCCATAAACATCCTAAGGGGAAAAGGAATAACGCGACAATCAGCCTGTAGGCATAGGGCACAGAAAGTAGGCTCCTCTTACTGAGAGCTTATTGGGCTATGACGAGGACAGGTTTCTGAAAATAAGTATCCGACGAACATGATGACGACACATGACCTTCCTTCCACAGTGCACACTCCACAAACAACACGGCCAGGCAGGTCAAATAAGGCAATGTTTGCACAGCTGGCTGGCTAGCACGCTAAAGCTTTTCATTATTAAAGTATGAAGTTATTCGTGTCACAGTTTTCATAGAAACTTGAATTTATTAATTTAATGGCGAAAAGTGTTAGCATGCTAGCTCGCGAATTATTCATCCCATTCACTTGAACAGACCAGAAGCTCATGCTTTTTTCATTTGTCCATTGCAGGTCCTCGTCTCATTCCTGTTTCACTGTCATGGCCAAAGTTTCGATTTTACTCAAGGTCTCATGGTGGAAGATGGATTTAGTTTCGTTTTGAGTCATTTTTTGCACAAAATAGTTTCTTCACTCACTTTAGGATGGGCTTATTCAGTGGCACACTGAGCTTATTAAACTGCTTTTTTGAGTACAGAATAGATGGGGAAGAATCGGGACCGCAGCAGTTTGGGCTCGGCTTATTGACCGACGGCTTATTAAGCAGCGACTTCAGTCATTACTAACCCACAGTGATATCCAGACTTTTCCTGTGACTTAGTATCTGGCGGATATAAGCACTCTTCAGTGAAGCGTTTAGAGCAGATCACCGATCCTGATCCCGGCTCTGTGAAATCCGCTCGTCTCCTCTTCAAAAAATCCACCCGTGCCTTTCGAATTGTGGGGTTTTTGAAAATTTATGAACCATGATGCCTCTGCTTGCATCGGCCTTATTGTCGCAGCCGTAAACAAGGCAGACTTTTGGCATTTTCCCCTGGGAATTATCCAGAATTATGAATAACTGATTCCAATGACATTGACAATGTGTTCTCCGCTGCTGGCTGGATACCCTCTGTGACGTCATCGCTGAAGATGGCTGAAAAGAAATTCTTTGAGATGATCGCTATTTGCAGTGCTAAAAATGCAAATTAATTTGTAATGGCTGATTATAATTTGAAACAACCAGTGCACAAAGGCTGTATTTCTGTATTTTAAAGATTCCGTTGTCCAACGGCCGGTCTTGAATAAAGGCAAGGAATTTAACTGAATAAATCAGTTTTTAGCTCCCCTATGATGATAGTCAGCAGTCAGCGGAGCTTTTCAAATGCCAAGTCGTCCAGCGTCCATCTTTCTATCTGTCTGTCCGGCGTCAACTTTTCACTTCAAATTTGAATATCTCAAAAACTGTCGTATAACTTTTTCTCTAATTTGGTGTGAGCCTTCCTTATGATATTCTGAATATTCACTGTGAAAATGAGAAAATTCTACTTCCTGGTTTTTGAGAAATTCAGCATTTTTGATTTAGAAAATCAGTGTTTGTGCTCATTTTTTCAGTCTTTCATTAATATCTCAAAAACTGTCCCATAACTTTTTGTCTAATTTGTTGTGAGCCTTCCTTATGATGTTCTGATGATCCCCTGCAAAAATTTGAAAATTCTACGTCTCGGTTTTTGAGAGATTCAGCATTTTGGACTTAGAAAATCAATGTTTGTGCTCATTTTTTCAGTCTTTCATTAATATCTCAAAAACTATCTGATAACTTTTTAGCTCCCCTGTGACGATAGTCAGCAGTCAGCGGAGGCTTTCTAATGACGAGTCGTCTGGTGTCCGTTTGTCTGTCCGTCCGGCGTCAACTTCTCACTTCAATTTTGAATATCTCAAAAACTGTCTGATAACTTTTTCTAATTTGGTGCAAGCCTTCCTTATGATATTCTGAATATGCACTGTGAAAATTAGAAAATTCTAAATCCCAGTTTTCGGGAAATTCAGCATTTTTGATTTAGAAAATCAGTGTTTGTGCTCATTTTTTCAGTCTTTCATTAATATCTCAAAAACTGTCAGATAACTTTTTGTCTAATTTGTTATGAGTCTTCCTTATGAAGTTCTGATGATCCCCTGCGAAAATTAGAAAATTCTACATCCCGGTTTTTGAGAAATTCAGCATTTCATATTGCAATAGTTTTCAAGGATTTTTGAAATTAAGTTATGACATGGACATTTTTTTTTTTTTTTTTTATTAAACCTTTATTTAACCAGGTAAGACTCATTGAGATTTAAAATCTCTTTTTCAAGAGTGACCTGGCCAAGAGGGCAGCATAAAAAGGACACATATAAGTTTCATACAAGGACAATGACACACAGATATCAAAACATTAAAAAATAAATAAATAAATAAATGCATAAATAAGTAAATTAGGCACAGAGACAGTTTCTCAAGCTTTCACGTTTTCCTTTAAAATTGAACCAAAAGTCTTTCTGACAATCTCAAGTCCTTCTGAAGGATGTTCCAGGCAGAGGGGCAGCATATTTAAAAGCTTTTTTTCCAAGCTCCGTCAAAACTAACAGTCAAATGCAAAAAATCTTGAGAACGGAGGTTGTAATGGCCTTCAATTTTATAAATAAAATTCAACCAATGGGTACGCCTACGTACATACAAAGATGGCCACTCAGCCTTCGAATACAAAGTACAATGATGGGTAAGATTTTTAAAACCAGTAACAAACCGCAAGGCACAGTGATAGACAGTATCCAGGGACCGTAAACATTGTGCAGAAGCATTCATATATAATAAGTCACCATAATCTAGCAAAGGCAGGAAAGTAGCTGACACAAGATATTTCCTAACTGGAAAGGAGAAGCAGGATTTATTTCTAAAGTAAAAGCCTAGCTTTACCTTGAGCTTAATGACTAGATTTGCAATATGGGACTTAAAAAGTTAGCTGACGATCAATAAGAATACCTAAATACTTGTAACTTGAAACTAGTTCAATTACTCTTCCTTGAGCAGTGATTATGTTCGGAAGATTTGTTGGTATTGCACTTGTTAGAGAACAGCATGAGTTTAGTTTTTCTGTATTTAACACCAATTTTAGTTTCTGCAAAACTGAACAATATCAAATGCAGACTGTAGAAAGTTAATGACCTGTATAACAGATGATGAACAGCAATAAATAACGGTGTCATCAGCATAAAAATGATAATTAGCATTTGAAAGGTTTTCACATAGGTTATTAACATAAAGGGTAAACAGAATAGGTCCTAAAACAGAACCTTGTGGCACCCCTTTGGATACTGTTAAGAAAGAGGAGGTGGACCCTGCTATTTGAACACACTGCGTTCTAGCAGACAGATAATGGAGAACCAAGCTACTGCTCGCTAAGACAATCCAATTTGGTGAAGCATGCCGACTAAAATGCTATGGTCAACTGTGTCGAAAGCTTTTGTCAATAAAAAGTGCTGCACAATATTTTTTGCAGTCTAATGCCTCAATAATGTCATTTGTGACTTTAAGAGCGGCAGTCATAGTGCTGTGTTTTTCCTAAAACCAGACTGATAATTTGATAAAATGCCCTTAGAATCTAAAAATTCTTTTAACTGATTGCTCACAAGCTTTTCAAATACTTTAGCTAGGACACAAAGTTTGGAGATCGGTCTATAGTTATTTAAGTCAAATGGTTGCCCCCCCTTTCAAAAGAGGAAGAACAAAAGGCAGATTTCCAGACTTTTGGGATCTCACTGCTAATAAAACTAAGATTAAAAATCAAAGACAAAGGTTCAGCAATGAAATCAGCAGCTAACTTAAGAAAATAAGGGTCCAGCTTATCAGGGCCTGCTGATTTCTTAGGGTCCAGGTGCCTTCTCTATGGACCTCAGCAACAGATACAGGCATAAGCTCAAACGTGCAATCAGTAGGCCTATATGAGCTTGTGGAAGTACTGTCTATTTGTACAACAGAGTTTATTTTTTTCAGGAAACAAAGATTCAAATAAAAAACCAGAAGAAATAAAATGCTCATTAAAACAATTAAGTATGGCTGACTTGTCAGTCAGAGTTTCAGGAATTGCGAACAATGTGAGTGAATTTTGTTTAATTATTTTCCAAAACTTTTTCGGGTCATTTAATGTTTTTGTAGTTTCAGAGAGGTAATAATCAGATTTAGCTTTCTTTATAAAAATGTACACTTATTACGAAGCTGTCTAAAATGGAGCCAGTTTGTTTCTGTTTTAGATTTTCTTGCCCTGGCCCAGGCAACATCCCTTTCTTTAAGGAGACGACGCAGCTCAGGAGAAAACCATAAATTATTTCGACCTTTCACTCTCAACTGGCGGAGTGGGGGCATGTTTATTTACAATACTTGAAAAACCATCATAAAAAAGAACTTCCAGGCCAGTTCCACATCATCAATAAGTGAAATTTTATCCCAATCATAATGAGACAGATCACGAAAAAAGGCTTGTTCACAAAAATGTTTAAAATCTCTTTTAAGAATGAGTCGTGGCTTAGACTTTGGGAGTTTAGCCTTTCTAACTGCTGCTATGACACAGTGGTCACTCATATCATTTGCAAAGATTCCCATGTCTGAGAATTTATGTGGGGCGTTCAGTAGAATTAAATCAAGCAAGGATGATCTCTCAGGACATTTAATATTAGGGACGAGTTGGACCATCAATTAATTGAGTCAGATTAAAAGAATCACAGATAGATTTAAAGCTGTCTGAAGCCGTGGACAAATCAATATTAAGATCTCCAACAAGAAGAAGCTCATTCGAACTAAATCTAGATAAGTGTTGAGTTAAAGAACCCAGGGCTTCTTTACAGGCTGATGGTGGTCTATAACACCCGATTACAGTCATAAACTGACCCGCATGAACTCAAGCTTCATCAAACTGCCTGCTAATAGATACAACAATGTTGCAATGGAATTTGTTTTTTATATAAATAGCGATGCCAATCGCACATTGTAACCCTTTATGAAAATATCCGTGTCCGAGATAGATTTGTTAAGCCATGTTTCAGATATAACAAAATATCTGTATCAGTTGAATTGACCCAAATTCTGACTCGATCAATTTTTGAAAGCAAGCTTCGAACATTGACGTACATTTCAGTCATCCTCAGCGGAGCTCTCTGGGCCAAAAGGCCTCTTGTTTAAAACTTTCAGGAAGCAAAGTGTCCTTTCCAAGTCTTGAACTTGCAAACCGAGGACTTGATGGCACTCACATGGGTTCCTGTAAACCCACTCACCCCCCTTCCGGGGCAAGATTTTACAACACAAATCACAGCAAATCACAGAGCGTTCCACATACAGAATCCTGCCAGTACACGGCTGGTGGGTCAGTATCGGCTCGGCTCACAGCTCCAAAAGCAGCTGAGACTTTGTGAAAGGGGAGGAAATCTTGAATGAAAACAAATTGGAACTAACAGTGCATGAATAGTACACACAAAAAGCAAATGAACAGTATTTCTTTGCGTGTAAATATCGAGTGCAAATGGTGAAAGATCTGCCAGTGAAGGTAAGCATGAAGCTTGGATTAAGCGGCTTAGATCGAGCCAGGCATCCATCTACCTATCATTCAGACACAAATTTAAAAAAAAATTATACAGGTTTGGACAGATAAAACTTAAATTGTGTAAAGGTAAATGTGTAAACTAATCACACTAATCATTCTGGCCTGGCGTAACTAAATATTCCATAAAACCCCCACAAAGCCATGATGCCAGGCCCCACCCTTCATAATAAAAATAGATCCACAACCACTTCATCATGTTGGGAAACAGGATTTTTGGGCATTGGCAATATGAGGTGAGTCAGACGGTTTGATCAATAGGTATTGAATGTGTATTAGGAGATAAAGAGAGGCCATCTGGCCCGACGGGACATATCACCTATTTGCTAATTCTAGCTGGGATCTCCGTTTGTCTTCAGTTCCGACTGGACACAATACGCCCTAGCACCTTTTAGTTGAAGGTTCCGTATGCCCATATATGGAGCTCACTTCCGGGGGTTGGGAGTCAATTGAACCAATTAAGTTGAGTGCTTCAGGAGAGGCCCAATTGTGGAGTATTCCTTTTTATCAAAGTGTAAACCTCAGGACCAATCAGCAACAACTTCTGATAACATTAAAGAAATCATATGCAAATATCTGTACTTTAACATGTATAAAGTTTCTTACGAATGTATGGAATTTTGAACTCTGCATCATGCTGTTGTTCCCACGGCCGGCTGCGTAATAAACTTTTTCTTGCTTTTGCTACGAACATCGGAGTCTGCTTCTTCATCGGGACAACGTTCTTGGTTTTTTATTAATTAACCAACAATTTGGCCCTGCGAGCAGGGAAGAAGTCGCTTTTCAGCCCTCCGCCAGGTTTACCAACCCATACAAAGAGAGGTGAGAACATTTAATTCACTACCACTTAGCTAGCGTTATGGGAACATAAACCTGCAGAGGTCTGAAACGCTCCTCCCAGTGGTACGAACCTTTATTATATTTTACGTTGAACTGTCCGTGAGAAGTGGATTTCGTGATCACGTTCAAAAGCTGTGTCATTTTGTTGGAAAGTTGTGCATCGTATCATATCTGTCTGTTGTACTGCTTAAAGTATCTTAAGTTTCTGTCATGCTGTTTGTTTGATTGTTTGTATTAATAGCTGCACTGATGTGTGTATACCAGAACTGAGGGAAGTCTGGTCCCCGGGTGACTGAGTAATTTAGGACCTGGGAATTAGAAGAGCGGGTTGCAGGGAGCCAAGAAATTTGGGCTCGCCTCAGAATGACGGAGTCATTCCGCTTCTGTGGTATTAGGTCGGTTGTTTGCTGTGGAACGCGGCCTGAGAAGCGCGCTCTTGTCTCGTTTATGTCTCCGGTGGCCGAGGGAAGCCCCGGGAATATGAAGTGCGTTCCGAATAACCTGAGTAATTTAGTATTTGGTCCAAGAACGACGAATTAGTCATTCTTGGGGTATTGGGTAGTTTCCTATGAAAACACTAGACTACCTGAGAAGCGTTCTTTTGTCTTTGTTTATGTGTTCGGGGTGACTGAGTAATTTAGGACCTGAGCCCAGAATAACAAAATTCTTTTCGTAGCTGGTTTGTCTTCGTGTGAGTGTCCAGTGATTGCTGAGGGAAGCACCTGGCTCCAGGTTGCAGAATTCTTTTTTGTACCTGGAAGTATTGAGCAACGTTCTGGGAACCTGAGTAATTTCGACCCCGGTCTACGACGGCCCACAGTAATTCCATTTGTAGAGTATTAGGTGAAGTGGTTGTTTAATCACATTATCGAAGAAGTGTGCTCTTGTCCGACATGATTTCAATTGACTGCAACGGCGAGTCTGGTGAATCGTATGGTGATTGATGGGACTCCATGTAACAAATTAGTAACTTTGAGTTAGTTACTGGAGAATAAGTATGGGAGAATCGTGTCATCGTTCATTTTTGTCCAATGTTGTGTTTTTATACGTCCTGTGTCTTTTGTTCAGTATAGCTAAAGTGTCTATCTTGCGTTTTTATACAGATGCTCTGAGTCTTTTATCTTCGATTTTTTGTTGGCCAAGTAACACGCATTTACAAGTAAAACTCGCTCTGAGCTTAATATTATTATAAATTCCATTTGGCTTGCAAATGCAAATAGTTATTATAATAGTACCATATTACCATCAGACTATACAGTTTGTAGCAACATTTATAAGTACTACAAATAACACGCATTTACTTTTTGTCCTCCAAAAAGGAAACGCTGAATTCCCAAGAATGTGTGTTTGGCCTACTATTTATTTACAGAAAAAATAGGCGATGTAAAAGAATTACATGAAATGTGGAAGACTGGTTGGGATCCGAACAGATCCACCCTGGCGTCGCCATGATGGTGGTCTAAACAAAATAAATAAATTTATTAATTAAGAAAACCACATATGGAACACTTATCTTTGAAACCGAACAAAGAAGGCGAATTGCAAAATGCGATTAAATTACAAAACCGCCTACAAACTTAGAATAAAGAACTGGCAAAGACAACAATTCACACCTAAGCAGAGAGCAGCTCGTCGCCATGCTGGAAAATTTGAAACAATGGGGATTAACGGCCTCCTTTTCAGCCAGAAGCATTGAAACTCACTCCCTGTAGGCCATATCTAAGTGTGTGTTTAGGAGGCCGGCCATCCGATATGCTAATTGCTACTGGTGCTTCTGTTTGTATTACTGACCAACCGCTTGCCTGTACTAAGCTTTTTTGATCTTGTGGGCGTTGGTGATAATTCTGTTTGCTTGAACATTGATTGCAGAACAGTTAATGTTGCAGCAGAAACTTGCTCCAATTGTTGCTGGCCCTAAGACTTTGCTGCTGGTATGAAACCCACTCACAATGTGTTTTCTTGTATAGATATTGCAAATGGCTTCTGGACCTTGCCCATCGCTGAAGACTTGCAAGCATGGTTTGCTTTCACCAGCAGTGTATACAGCACACCTGGACATGCATGCCTCAGAGTTTTCACAATAGCCCTGCGCTTTTCCATTGTGTAATGGCGTCAGTCCTTGCTACAGTGTTGTGGTCTCAGTATGGAGGGACACAGAGCCTCCAATATGTTGATGAAATGCTTTCTTTGCAGGCTTTATTAGAAGCATTGAAAAGGAATGTCTTGCTCTGACCTACCATTCTTTCTTTGGTCAGTCGTTAAACAAGGGCATGCAAAAGCTGTTCACACTCAGCTCCATGGAGATGTGCAATGCCCTGTTACATATCAGTCTTCTCGCCTGGACGCTGTGGCCTCCGGTCTCTCCCCTTGTTTGTTGGAAGCACAGGCTGCTGCCTTAGCAGTGACAGTCTCTGCCCCACTGGACTTAATGGGAAGCCATCTTATTGGCCCCACTTATCACACACATTCAGTCTTTTGTTGTGAACCTGGCCAGTTCACAACATGCTTAACTGGTCTTTTCTGGGTTTCCTGTCGTAATCAAGCACTTCAATGGGGGATTGTTCAAACACTCAGCTGTCGTGAAAGCTCACTCAAAAGGCTCTGAGAGATGAACAACAGGAGGGGGAACAGACAGCACAAATATTGGAGTCTGGGCAATGGGTCGTGGTAAAAGCCCATCACCCAAAGGCATTCCTGTTCTGGACAGTGCCTAACCCCAGCTGCGCTGTGTTATACTTCAGTTACAGTTGTGCTTAACAACAATGACCCTCGGCTCCGCAGCGCAAGTAAGGTGTTATTAATCCTTGAGTCTGTTCTCTGAGCTGCAGGTATTCCATCACCTTTGTGACACTGTGCCTGCTGTGCCAAACGACGCCTGCTGCACTGAACATCATCCACCTGCGCTGAACATCATCATCTGCGCTGACATCATCACCTGCTTTGAACATCATCTGTGCTGAACAACACCTGACGACCTCCAGCACATCACCACCTTCAGAAGATCATCTGAACGCCACCCGGCACTCCTGCTGCGGAATACCATCCCTTTCAAGATGATGATCTTCACTATAATGATCCCTGTCTTAGGACTCAGAGGGATCTGTGCCATGGACAGTAATAACATTTACATGCGACCGGTACACATGACAGCCAAACAAGCCAACAAATCAGAGCTGTTATGTCTGTGGACTCTAAGCAGCAGTGCCTGTACTTGGTAATAGGCCATGTACATGACGTATTTTTGGAATGTTTCTTTGACTTCTCTTGCCTGTTCTTTCCTCTTCTGCACAGCCGATCACTAACAGTGGGTTTTCTGCATCTCAAACACACATAGCCTTCTGGTGCCGGTCATTGACAGATGACATTGGGCCTCGAGAGTCTGGGTGTGTCCAAGGTTTCTCCCACTTAACTGGAGAGTTTTTCCTTGCCACTGTCGCCTCTATGGCTGGCTCTCTTGGTCTCTGGCCTGGTATCTGTGTGAAGTTGTTGTTGTTGTTGTTGTCGCCAGTAGAAATTCATTTGCCGTTACTATTGTAATTTTCTTTTTAATCATTTTGCTGTAAAGTTGACCTCATCATTCGTTGTCTGTTGGGTCAAACAGGAGGGACTGTTGGGAAACAGGATTTTTGGGTATTGGCAATATGAGGTGAGCCAGATTGTTTGATCAATAGGTATTGAATGTGTATTAGGAGATGAAGAGAGGCGATTTAGTCTGATGGGACATATCACCTATTTGCCAATTCCAGTTGGGATCTCCGTTTGTCTCCAGTTCTGACAGGACACCATACGCACTAGCGCCTTTTAGTTGGAGGTTCCGTATGCCCATATATGGAGCTCACTTCCGGGGGCTGGGAGTCAATTGAACCAATTAAGTTGAGTGGTTCTGTCATGGTTTTTACTCTGTGTTTGGTGTAGGGCTTTCTTTGTGTCTCTCGTCCGGGACGACATTGAATTCCTTACACCAGCTGGTTGACTGAAGATGGGCGACACCTGTTTCGGTTTCTATTTAAGCCGGAAGTTCGCCGCGCCTCTTTGCTTGAGTGTCTGATCTGTTGAGTTCACACAAGCCAAGAAAGGTGTACTCTAGTTGTTAGCAAACTATTTTCACAGTTATTCTTAGTGTGTTCTTAAGGAATTCATTCTTAAGTTCCTTTCTTTTTCCCTCTCCTTTATTTGCACCGTTATTTGGTGTTTTAGGAGTTTTCTCGTCCGTTTGGACTGATTTATTTGTGAAGCTCCTGGCTTCGTTCTATTATAGTTTTCTCTCTCTCGCTCAGCCCCGCCTCTTAGTGGCTGTGCTGGATTACTGGGTTGCGAGAGTTTTATTTTCTGGGTCTCTCATCTTTATAGCTCAGTGGCTGGGTTTTTCTCTTTTGCCAGAAAGTCGCTGCATTTGGTCTCATTAATTCCACCGTCATTAGAGCACACTCAAGCCAGTTATGGAGATTCCAGCAGCTATGCCGCTTGACCAGGTGGTTGCCAGTCAACAATCTGTTCTCGCTGGTCACGGCAAAGGACTTATTACTTTGAATAAGCAGCAAGCTGAGCTAGCTGACCGTATGCGGGTTCAGGAAGGGGCGTTGCAAAGGCAGGAGAATATTCTATTAAGCCTTATGGAAAGTATCAGGGCTTTGACGGTTCAAGTCACACAAAATGTTCCACAAGCACAATCCATTCAAATTCCCCGTGAGCCCAAGTTACAACTACTGCCCCGTTATGAAGGAGAATCCGGAAAATGTAAAGATTTCCTTGCTCAGTGCCAGATATTTTTTAAATCACAACCTTTGCGATTCACCATTGAAGAATCGCAAGTTTCTTTCATCCTGTCATTACTAGCAGGCACTGCTCTCTCTTGGGCGGGGCCTCTCATTCGGTCCGGATCACCTGTTGTGAGTTCAGCAGACAGCCTGATGAAAGAAATTATTTCAGTCTTTGATCATGATGTTTCTGATCAGGACGCCGTGGCTCATTTAATGCATGTACGCCAAGGGAGCGAGAGTGTGGCCGAATTTCCATTTTATTTTGTTCCCTGGCCACAGAAACGGGGTGGCCGGAAGCCCCGCTAATGACACTATTCATTCATGCATTATCTGAACCGATCAAAGACACTCTGGCAACCTTAGAGCCTTCCGTCAATTTAGATTCTCTGGTTCGTACAGCGGTTAGAATTGATAACCGCATCCGTGAGCGTAACAGAGGAAGACGAGCAATGCAAGCTCCGTTAGGCAAATGTTTTGAATTAGCCACAGATCCACATGTAGCCCCAGCTCCGCCCGCAGAACTGCCAAGTCTCAGTGAGCCGATGCAGGTGGACGGATCATTTGTCCACCAGGCTCGTGATCCTGAGCAAAGGCGTATAATCGGTTTTAGGTACAGAAAACCGGGACATACCCGACCTCACTGCCCTGAGCGCAAGGGAAAAGGGAAGTCCCTCTAGCCGTATGGGGGGCGCTAGAGGGACAGACTCAATCTCCCTTTCACACTTTTATTTCTTTGGAGTTAACGGTTAAGAAGCAGAAAGTTTCTGTAGAAGCCTTTTTGGACTCTGGGGCCGTAGATTGTTTTGTGGATGCTGGTCGAACCTATCCGTTCCCCTTTGCACTCTCGTGCTATTAAGACTTTGGATGGTCGTCCGTTGGGAACTGGTCTTATTACGGAGGTCACTGATTATATGATTATGTTCATCCAGTTTGGTGGCCACTCCGAGAAGATTCGGTTTTTTCTTATCAATTCTCCGCTTTATCCCATTGTGTTAGGACATTCCTCGTTGGTTAAACATAGGCCACACATTTTTTGGGGCAGCCATATTAGCCCTATTATTCATTGGTGTTTTAAGGCGAGACACTACAGGTGAATAGGGTAAAATTTTTAAATAATAGATATCATCATGAAACTTCATCAGTTGATTACTTGCAGTAGTATGAAAAAAAATGTATTACAAGTTTTTGAAATTTTTATGTTTGCAGATGCAAATTAGGCATTATCTAATTAAATATGCGCTAATTTGCATATATTTTAGGAAGATAAATCTAAACATCTGATAAAGCCAGGTGCAAAATTCTTTTTTCATTCTGTTTACATATAAGATGAAAAAACAATTACAGAGGGATTTAAGGATATCTGCTTTTATTACTATGAAAATCAAAATATGCTGTCCATGGCCTTAAAAAAATCAATTTTCGCCATATTTTTGGGAATAAAATGTCTCATAAATCAGGCTAGGGATGAAATATTAACAAATCCCTCTGTAAATATCTTCAGAATGTAGCTAAGTGTATTACTGCAAAGTTTGGTATACATAGGTACTACAGAGGCGGAGAAGTTTGACTTGGAGTATGACAAAAACCTCATTTTGAGAAAACGGCATTCAAAAATTTACATCGGGGAATTTAATGCATTTCTGTTGGAAACAATTGCTCACAAACAGAATAAATGTTCAGGCCCTTATTAATAGTAATGTGGTATATTTTAAGCTCATGAAAATTGATCATATGACAGCATGACAGGCATCTAAGTCCTACAACTGTAGTTATTCAACTAATAAACATATTGGCCTACACTGCACAAACTTGCAGACAAAACTCACGTCAAACGCAACATCACTTCTACTCTCACTCTGCAATTGTGTAGATCAGTGGTCTTCAACGTGTATGCTGATTTTTTTTTCAACCACAATTGTTATCACAGGATTTTAACAAGTTGTTAATGTCTTAATTAGTTGTTTTTCATATTTAGCATTGTTACTTACTGTTTTTAGCCAAATGTTACATAGAAATATCCATACATGCTATGAAGAATAAAATATCCTTGAAGATTGTGGTTTTATTTCTATACTGCAAGAAATTTCCAGCATTGTAACATTTGAAACTGATCAAATTAGACACTGAGGAACTCCGTAAACCTCAAATTGGGCTGAGGGACACAACTGTTTCAAGTTCTTTCAAAAAACTTCAGGTGAACTTAATTAGATTAACACAAAGCTGGTTTGACTCTTTACCATTTGCTTGTCGAATAAATTTGTCATGATGTGTCAATTAGTTTTCACCAAGTAGGAGCCAAGTACATCTTTAATTTGATTGGTTACATTGTTTTCTGTCATTTTTTGCTGTTATTTCCAATGCATAGCAATGTGGGTATGGCATTTTTTAAAATTCTGGATGGCAAACATAGATATTTCTGTTATCTTGTGAATTAAGAGGCCAAATAACTGCTCTAAACATTAAATACGCTTAATTAAGACAAATGAACAGCTCGTTAAAATCCTGCGATTACAACTGTGGTTAGAACAAAAGCCAGCATACACAGTGGGTCCCCAGGAACAACGTTGAAGACCACTGGTGTAGATGTAAAGACGCTTCGTCTGCACTAGTGTCCCTTTTGCAATTACTGCACTCGAGCAATAAACTGCGGCAGAACCCATGATTTTCTGGATCAATGTTTATTGTCAGACCCGGCGCAGCACAATTAGGACAAAAGGCTGTCAACTTTGACACATTCGGCCATTTAAATGTCTATTCACGTTTCTGTGCCGTATGTCAGCAACCATTCAACCAGCGCGTTTGTAAGAGATTCTCAGGCGGAATTGAAGTCCTTGTGCATGGAGGTTTATCAGTTTCACATGCATTTCGGTGGATTTCACCACTAGTAACATGGAAATAATTATGCCTCCAGACTTTTCACGCTTTTCTTTACTCAGTGGTTGAAAGCAATGGAATTGCACAAAACGTTTCAAATGGTCCTATTTGATTTAAACAATTTGAACGATCGTGGAACACATGCACTGCGTTGATTGACTAATTGCTGACCACGGCACGGGAACGCGAACATGCCACCAAATCTCAAATAAACAAACATGACAGACAGGAGGCGGGTGATCACTGTGCCGAGTGTAAGTGCGTTCGGATTCTCTTATTAGCGCGGTTCTCTCCCTAAGCTGTAAAAGAGTCCCCTTTACACCTTTCCTTTACCTCATGACGTTTTACACAGAGGTTAAAGAAAAGTGGTGCGGAATTAGACGATAGGACATGATTATTTTACTATTCGGACGCAGCCAAGGTTCTGCAGCAAGCTAAAGAAGGAAGTGTCAGAGCGCACCACGTGATGCATCTGAGCGAATCACGTTAGGAGAAACCAGCAGTAGCCAATGAGATTTTGTCATTAGCTTTAAATCCCCCTATGAACTTTCACGATTGGTTACTCACAGAAAGGAAATGCCCTTATTTGGATTACAAAGCGTTGTGCAGGAGAATCAGAGCTTTACAACGGTACTGGTCATGACAGACTTCAGTGAAGAGGCGAAGTACTGTTCGTTGCGTTGGAATGCTAACTTTTTAGTAAATTCGAAGAAACTTACTGCATAAGTAGACAAAATGTAATAAAATAAACGTCTAAATGTATAATTTTAATGTTTTCTTTATTGCAGTTTGAAAGAATACATATTCAAGGAGTAAACTAGCCCAAAATCTCAAATTTGACCACTGCATGAAAAATCCATGTTTTTGCCTGCCGTGTCTCGCCTTAATTACAAGGCTCACTGTAGTTCTACCATCGCATGTCACCCCAAACGCCAACCTCTGGGAGAAATGGAAGCCTGGAGTTGAGACGAGGAGGGCGTCTCACTTGGCAAACGGACCATGATGATAGAGGGGAGGATAGTTTGGAGTGGGATCCCCAATTTGACTGGCGGCAGCCGGAGGACGAGTTATTTTCTGAGAATATTTCCGACTCCGAGTCAGTGATTGAGGCCTCGGACCCCGAAGAGGGTTGGAGTTTGGGGGCCACTCTGAATTTTACTTTGCCTTCCAATGGTCCCGCTGAGTACGCCGACCTTGCCGAGGTTTTTAGCAAGCAACGGGCTTCTTCTTTGCCTCCGCATCGCGTGTATGACTGTGCTATAGACCTCTACCCCGGTACTATTCCGCCTAGGGGCTTGTTATACTCTCTATCAGGTCCTGAGCGCCAGGCCATGCAGGAGTATATTCAAGAGGCACTGGCGAGCGGTTTCATTCGGCCCTCTACATCTCCTGCCGGAGCGGGTTTTTTCTTTGTGGGGAAGAAGGATGAAGGGCTGAGACCCTGTATTGATTATAGGGGCTTAAACAACATAACTATTAAGAACCGTTATCCGCTTCCCCTGATGAATTCCGCATTTGAACGACTCCAGGAGGCGTCGTTTTTCACTAAATTAGACCTCCGCAACGCTTACAATCTAGTTCGGATTAGGGAGGGGGATGAGTGGAAAACAGCATTTAATACGCATGACGGCTCCTATGAATATTTAGTGATGCCGTTTGGATTGGCCAATGCCCCCTTGGTGTTCCAGGCACTTGTCAACGATGCGCTGTGAGAGATGTTGGAGAAATTCGTCTTTGTCTATCTCGACGATATTCAGATTTTTTCTTAGACTCTCTCAAAACATAAGCAGCATGTCCGGCTAGTGCTTACTGCCCCCCTTGAAGCTAAGCTCTTTGTTAAGGCTGAGAAATGCCTTTTTCACGCCCGGACCGTGTCATTCCTTGGGTTCATTGTTTCGGCAGGGTCTGTCTGCATGGACCCGGACAAGGTGGCAGCATTTATTAATCAGCCGATTCCTCAATCGGTTAAGGAAGTGCAACGGTTCTTGGGTTTTGCTAATTTCGACAAGAGATTCATTTGCAATTTTAGCGCTGTTGCTGCCCCAATCATTGCGCTGACAAAAAAGAATGTTACCTCCCGTTTCTCATGGACTCCTGCAGCTGATTCTGCCTTTCGGAAGTTGAAAGAATGATTTAGCTCTCAACCTATTATTGTTGTGCCCGATCCCTCCCTCCCGTTTGTGGTAGAGGTTGACGCCTTGAAGGTTAGTGTGGGGGCCATTCTGTCCCAACACTCTCCTCAGGATGATAAATTTCACCCCTGCGCCTACTTCTCTCGGTCTTTGTCAGCAGCTGAGCAGAATTACAGTATTGGTGACCGGGAGTTGTTGGCGGTTAGGTTGGCATTGGAGGAGTGGCGCCACTGGTTAGAGGGAGCGGAACACCCTTTTGTGGTTTGGATGGACCACAAGAACCTCCAAAACATACAACAGACTAAACGACGTAATTCGCGGCAGGCGCATTGGGCGTTATTTTTCAACCAGTTCAACTTTATGTTGACTTATCGCCCTGGCTCTAAAAACGCTAAGCCAGACGCGCTGTCACGTATTTATGATCAGTCTGGCTGTGACCCTGTTCCTGAGCCTTTGATCCCGCCGGCTCCAGTGGAGTCACTCTTCCTGTTTGGCGGGTCATCCTGGGGTTCACCGGACCAAGCAGTTTTTGGCCAGGCGCTTTTGGTGGCCCTGTATGGATAGGGACATTCGGGAGTTTGTAGCAGCTTGTAGGGTTTGTGCTCGGAACAAGGGTTCTCATCTCCCCCCGTCTGGTCTGCTGTGGCCATTGCCCGTCCTAAGCGTTCTTGGAGCCATATCGCATTGGACTCCATTTCGGGTCTGCCAGCTTCTGACGGCAAGACGGTTATTTTGGTTGTGGTTGATCGGTTCTTCAAGGCCGCGCACTTTGTCGCCCTCCCCAAACTGCCTTCGGCACGGGAGACTGCCCTCCTCCTCATGGACCATGTGTTCCGGCTGCATGGGTTACCTCAGGATGTGGTCTCCGACCGGGTTCCGCAGTTTACGGCGAGTTTTGGCGCGCGTTCTGCAACCAGTTAGGCGAGTCTGTCAGTCTTTTGTCGGCATTCCACCCGGTTTTGGCTTGGGCTGAGTATTCCCACAATTCTTTATGTAACTCTTCCACAGGACTTTCACCTTTTGAGGCCCAGCTGGGCTATCAGCCGCCGCTGTTCCCCGATGTAGAGAAGGATTCGGAAGTTCCTTCCATTAATTGTTTTATTCGCCGATATTATCAATATAGCCAAGTAAATGTTTGTCAGCTATCCTTATACAGTACACGCTGATTTCAAAGGAAAGTTGTTAAAAACTGAGGACAGAGGGGATGCAAAACGACTTATTTAGACCAGTCATGCAATTGAATCTCTTCATCCTGATCTTCGCGGTAACTTTAGCCAACCCTCTCCACAATTGCTCAGCCACTAGTCGATCCGTGTGAAAGGCTTGCAGAATACAAAATTGCCCAGTCGTAACTGTCAGCTTCAAATGGACGTCAGCTATTTAGGGTGGCTCAAAGTACAGGCAGTGTTTATCCGAGAAGCTAAAAAGACAACTTTTCTTGTTGATGAAGTTCCTCACCAAAAAATGGACAGAAAAGACAGTTTTAAAATAACCCTCTCCAACAGAAATGCAGATATTAAAGTATCCCAAACCTGCTGCACATTATTCCCGATGCGTGTTAAGTAGGGTAAACTTAAGAGAATAATTTACAAATTTACATAATCTAAATCCATCCACCAACATTTACTTTCAATTTCACGTCCTCTAAATGGGCACAATACTACAGTGCTTGTTTATCAAATGATATGAATCATTACATCAAATCACAATAAACCAAAAGAAATCTGGAGTTCTGGAGGCAGAAGGTCAGGCCATCAATTGAAAAAAAAAGAAAAAAGACATGTCCAAAACTCAGGTTTATTTTGAAGGAAAAAAGTTGGAACAAAAAATAAGCATCAAATGGTTTCTCACTGCAGAGCCGATTCTGTTAAAATTCATTGGAACGCGACCCAGAGGAAGATCAAATACCATCCGAAACTAAAGGCGTGAAAAACAGAATGGAAAACACTGACCGAGTCAAGGACTGACTTCATCCACAAACATGAACCTCAGTTCACACTAGTGATGCATCACTCAAGTACTGTGTGCTGTACAAATATGTGCAAGGTTTCCACAGTGGTCTCTAACATTTTTAAACACCACTGAAAGAAAAAGAACTGCACGGTATAAAGTATACGCCCCCTTCCTGATTTCCTCAGTTGTTGCAGATTTATCACATTAAATGGTTTTAGATCTTTCAAACCAAGGGAGAAACTGAAAAATAATCAAATTATTAAAAAATGCCCAATTCACTGAATGAAAAAAAAACTGAAACTCGCAAAAGCTCCCACAAGAAAAATTCCCCCCTTTGAGTTGAACAATTGAACTGAATTGAATTGAAATTGAATTGACCAAATTTAAATGAGGAGATTCAGTTTGATTCCATAAGATGGGTTTGTCTAAAGTAGTCAAAGTTGAATCTAAGCTTAAATCATCCTGAACTAGTCACAGAGAAGTCGTCAAGCGTACCATGCCACCAGTGGCAGCTCACAACAGGGGAGGCTCAAACAATCCCTTAAAATTAATGATTGGTCATGACCTGTTTTCAATCATTCATTTAAATTACCATTACAGAAACTCCAAAAACTCTCAACATTATCAGGTGTGGTCAGTTTTTATTAATAACTCATACCATTTATGACTCCAGACTTCTCACGCTTTTCTTTACTCAGTGGTTGGAAGCAATGCATGTGTTTCATGATCGTTTTAATTAAATAATATCATTTGAAATGTCTTAATGCAATTCCATTGCTTCCAACCCCTCCATGAACAAGGACTTCAATTCCGCGTGAGAATCTCTTACATATATGTTGATTGAATAATTGCTGACTACAGCAGAGGAACGTAAATATGCCACTTAAACTCACACCGAATGCGTGAGAGTTGACAGGTATGCGTTATAAATGAAAACTGGCCACACCTGATAATGCTGAGAGTTTTCAGAGTTTCTGTAATGGTAATTTAAATGAAAGATTGAAAACAGGTCATGACCAATCATTAATTTTAAGGGATTGTTTAGAGCCTCCCCTGTTGCCAGTTTACGAGCCGCCACTGCATGCCACAGTCAAAGCAATTTTCAGAGGTGAGGAGAAAGAATACTTCAGTTTGGAAAGGGTTACAAAGCCATTTGTGGGGTTTGTGGACTCTACCAAACATAACACATGGAATAGTGGCGAGTCTCCCAAGGATAGGCTGGCCTGGCACAGCCAAGACACGTGAGTGTCACCGAGGATCTGCAGGGCATTCACATTTGGGGAAGTTCAAATTTTGTTATCAAGGGCTCAACAGTAAAGTGGAACAGAACATCACTGTTCCATAGTTCTGGTAAGATAGAACAGACACATTACAGGGACACATGTTGGTATAACTCAAGCATGGAGAAAACACCCTGATGGCCAGAATCAGCCAGACCCCAAACTGGATCATCGTTCTGTAACTGTAGCTGAAATGGAAGGGGTCACAGGTGAGGCTGAGCAAAATACACTCTGCCACACTCAGTAACCTGTGGCCACAGAGCAGAGATGATGAATGTGGGCGTGGTGACAAACCGAAGCAAAAAGCATGACCTGTGTGTGATCTCACACTTCAGTGACTTAGTGATCAAATTTTTGAGGAAAAAACGGCTAACAGTCAGTTATGACACCATGGAAACAAAACTACCCTTCCGAGCAAATCACAACAACGGCAATGATTTCAAACATCGACCACGGCAGCCACAGGAAATGAACGCACTCATCAACAGGAAATGGCTTCTCATCAGGAGCTCGGAGCCAGTTGCTCAGAGGACAGACAATCACAAGAAATTCTCCAGTGAGAGAATTCTGGTGGATAAGTTCCTACAAAAATAAAAACAAAACTGGACAAGTGTGTGACTGACAGCCTCTAAATAACCAGAATAAATAAGGTGCAGATATAGAGGCAGGCGCAGTTCCTGTTCCTCTGGGTATGCAAATGCATCTATTGCCCAGCCCACGTGTCTCTCTCACTCAGACTCTTTGAAAAGCACATTACTGGATTGTTTTCCATTAAAAAGAAATAATAAATTGAATCAATTGTTATGATTCTGCCATGTCCTGACCATGTCTTTGCTTATGTTTTGGATCCATGCCATGTTTTGTTTCTGTTTTGTCTGTATTTCCTGCCATTATCCATTCCCACAGTTATATTCCGGTTCTTGTTTTGCTCCATGCCTTGCATTGCACTTTGTCTCCCCTGTCTGGTCTTATGTCATTTGATAGCTTATTGCCCCAGTCTTGTGTGCCACGCTTTCGGGTGATTTCATGGTTTCTGGGTTTTCAATTATTCCTTCTAATCTCGTTTGCTTCCTTCGCCTTGCTGTTCTGTCATTACTAACATTACTAACAGTTTGTTATTTTAGTTAAAACTACTAACCAGAACTAACATTGTTTATAGTACTAACTTACTAACGAGCACTAGGGATTGTATAGCTGCACTTTACTAATTGACTAACAAGCTCTCAGCACTCGCCCTATTCTAGTCTCCACCCCTTGTCTTTACTCAATCTACTTTGCTGCGCTTCAGCGGATCCTCCGCACCTGTTTAACTCTGTTCTGCCTCTCATTATCTGTACATGTTAGAACTTCCTAACCAGAGCCGTATGTCTGTCAATAGGCCGTCTTGTGATCCCTGTCCGCGTTTTGGCTTTTGCCAATTTCATGTGGTTAGGTTCTTCCTCATGTCTGTTCCTTGGTTAATTAGTCTGACCCAATTCACCTGTTCCCTATCATAGCATGTGACTTCCCCTACGTGTATTTAAGCAGTCTGTTCACTTCCAGTCCCCGTCAGAACGTTTCCCTTGGTTTGCCTGTGCTACGATCGTTTATGCCTTGTACTCTTTGTGATTCTCTTCTGACTGGACCGTCCCTGTTTTTGATTTTGGCTTTGTCTTGGATTTGTCTGCACCTGTGTATCGAACCTTTTTTGCCCGACCACGAGTATTGTTTTTGCTGCCCTGTTTACAACTTGGATTAAGTCCCTGGGATTCTGATTTTTGGATTGTGGACTTTGTACCGTTGCTTCCTGCCCTGTGGAGGTTCACCCCCAACCTTAATAAAATTCAAGTTTATTGGATTACTGGGTTCTCGCGTCTGGTTCCTGAGCGTAACCTCTCATCAATGGTACATGAAGGGGTGTCCTCTCTCATCCACAAAGGGCTGGTGTGGTGTGGGTGCAGGTTTCTGTTACAGCCCAACACTAATACGTCTGATTCAAATAACAAACTAATCTGGGGTCCAAACAAGACATTGGTTAGCAGATTCGGGTGCAATAGAGTTGGCACATCGGCCCTTTGCAGATCGATTGGACACCCCTGGCCTATAACTTCCAAATTACCCAACATGATTATGACATCAGTAATGTAACCTTCAGCTGAAGGTATTCTTGTCATGCATTAGACAACATCACAATGTAAAGGAGGAGAGATTGAGCAGTCCCACCGGCCAGAGATCAAGCTGACTTTGGACAACCTTTGGCTAAGCATCTGGGATCACAGCAGGAATTACTAAGAAGAGGTTTTTAAGACCTAACCAATCACAATTGGGATCATTTTCTGGGTTGTCAGTAACGCACTCCATGACTGGTGGAGTTTGTCTGAACCTCAATGTCTGCTGTCCATGGTGCTGAATGTCTCAATGTTTTGACAAAAGCAGTTAGAAGGTAGCCCAGATCTCATGGAGCTACTTTATCTCCTAGCTTCATTGTTTGCCTTATTGGCAAAGTTGCAAAGAAGCCATTTGAAATGAACAATGAACTAAATGACAAAAGAAAAGGATGCATTTTTGTTTCGTTACAAAATGATGTTCATCACACAAAGGAGCTCTCCAGACTTCATGAAGAATTAAAAGTAGGCATTTATTTGCCGGTCTTCATGGGGTCTACACAGTTGACAAGTTTAAAGGACAGAGTGTACTCCGCGGAACCGAAAGAAAAGTGTGATTCTCTGTTAATCCCGTGCACCAAACCAGCCTGATGTCTTCAAACAATTAGCCCACATGCGGAGTTCAGCTCAAAATGACCCATTTTCATGATTGAAAAATCAAAGATAAAATTCATTGTATTTTAATCTTTGATTAAAACCGCAGAGGGTGGATAAATCCTAACACAGCATGTGCACCAGTGGACTCTGTCCATCGCACTTACAGGTCTGTACACTAGTCTATCTGCTCTGGACCACAGTATTAGCCCCATTCATGGGTAATCTCCTGCAGAACTCACCCCCGGCGCATCCCCCTCACTGACTTCATTTCAGAAACCACAAATAAACACTAGGACTGACTTTGTGTCCACAACATTTCGGTCAATTCTCTGTCCAATTTTCATAGTCTCAGCACTTTAAATTCGGGCACAATGGAATTGAATTTATTATAATCAGTCTAAACACAGTGTGAAGATTTATCTGTCTCTTTTGGAAGACCTTGTGACAGTACAGATCGGACATGTTGACATTTGCCATCACCATCCAGTTTCTTCATTAGAAATTGAGCTGATGCTTTTATCCAAAGCCAGATATGACTTTGGCTGTCAGGGCTGGGCTTAAGGGCCCAACAGCTGCACTGATCTTACTGTACAGTAAGCCTGGATTCAAGCATCAGCTATATAACTGTAGTGAAATCTGAAGTACAGTTCAGATATAACATGTGGCAAGACATCACCAAGAAGGGGTACATTTAAAGGCGGGTTCAGCGCTTTTACCATGATATAAATTGTAAAAGGAGGTGGTGAGCCCATAAAATGAACATAACACTAAGAGACGTCAGAAGCTTCAGAGTCAGAGTTACTTGCAGGGCAATAATAAGCACAAAAAAAGACTGATTGGAGCCCCAGGGATTGAAATCTCAGGGCACAGTCAGTAAGGTCATCCCCAGATAGAAGCTTACCGTATCTGGCCGACCTTCAGAGCCACACGCACTGGTGATGTTGGGGAACACTTCAGACCAGCCTTCCGCAGTGCAGTTCTTACTGATGAAGCCTGAGAGAAGCAGAATTTGGTCATCCTCATTTGGAGAGAAAAATAACCAAAACCCCAGCCATCTTTCTGTGGATCACAGATCTCAAAATCAAATCCCGCTGCCAGTTCAGTCAACCGACACTTGGTTTTCTGACGGTGATCCAGCACTTATGCGCTTCATTCTAGATTCCAACTTGCCAGAGTGTCTATAAACCTTGTTTCTTATGCCAAAACTGGGAGGTTAACTAAACCAGCAGATGCTGCAGCCCTCTATAACTGGAGTCCGATGTCCCTGCTTAACATGCATTTGGAAACAGGCCTGGAACACAGACGCAGGGGCTTGTGCGAGCTCATTACAGTTCAGGCAGCCGGACACAGTGCTTACACAGAGTTTACAGGCCAAACCCACTCTGCTTGAAATTACAGACAGTGCTCTCCACAAAACACAGGATGAAAAAGTAACTCAGAAGTACAAACACTCTCGCACTGAGCTGGTACCTTACACAGGGGCCTACAGAGCCTGCTCAGGGGACCGGAGATCAACTCACTCTTCACTCTAACCACAATCACAATCCTGCCATTCTAAAACTATCTTCATTCTTCACAAACAGGCGCTTTTATCTTCTGCATAGGTAATATTACAGATATGCACTACTGCTAAAAACCTGGGAATTACTGGTGAATTTTACAAAGATTTAGATTAAAAAAAAAAAGAAATAAACTGTGACACAGCAAGACAATGAGCCAAAACATCAAAATATAAATCCAATCTCCGCTTTTTTGGAATGTAAATCACAAAGCATGGACCAGCTCAATCACCCAAGTTACAGTAAACCCAACACAGCTGATGTGGGATCACCGGCATCGCAAAGTCCTTGAAGTATGCACATCTTCAAAAACACACATCAGTGTTTCCCATACATTGACGAGACTATGGCGGCCCGCCATAGTCTAATTTCCCCCGCCATAGTCTCAATATGCACAATTGCCGCGTGTTGATCTTAAATGCGAATGTTGAAAGAAAAAAAACAAAAAAAAAACGGAAGAATAGGAAAGGTACTGTAAGACGCGGAATTTGCGCAATTCAACCAAATTCAGATTCAAATGACAGTTATCTATCCCCCACTCCACAAAATGAGAATCCACCCCCCACTCAACAAAATGAGAATCACCCCCCCAGACATCGGTCTGCCCCCATATTCTCCAAAAATTCTGTGGGAAACACTGCATATCTATGAGAAACATTGCCGTCGACATGGGAATCCACTAAGTGTGAAATAGCAAAACTGCCATCCCGAACCTAATCCCTAAAATTTGCAAAGCAGTGATTAAGTCTGATTGACAATACTTTGATGAGAAATCAATTAAACGGATTATGGCACTAACATTTGCCCCCCAATATTTTAAATATTGAATTCAACACCTTCAAATACACTTTTGTGTTTGTCATATAATTTACTATTCTACAACACAACCGCCTGTTTAAGAAAACAACAAGAACTACTTGACCGACAGACGATTCATAAAGTGAGTGATGGTGTGAGTTATATTGCTCCCTCATACTTCCTGTATGAAAAGCGCTGACCCCTGCTGGCTCTAAGTTCTGCCGTTTATCTGTGGCTCACAGCTGCAGAGGATCACAGTATGTCTGCTGAAAGCGGCTCCTGGCGAAGTGCTCGCGGTGCCACTGAGAATAAGCACACCCTTCGGCTCAGGGTCTGGGCGGCTGAAGCATTTTTCCCCCTCAGAGAAGGATAAACTCGCCGTGAGAGGTGAGGGGACGGTGGCAGTGGAATGTAAACGATGACAAGACGCTGTAACCCAAAGCTCCGTCTTCCTCACAGCACCAGAGTGGATTCTGGGACAGCTGGAGGCTGCTCGGAGGTTCACCGTTAACAAAAACTCTGGAATATGGACGGGCACTTACCGCGGTGCCGTCGAGCGCGTTTTATAAATCGCTCAGCTGCTGCAGAAGCAGGGCAGTGAGGCAGCACAAGATCTGAGAGACACGTAAGGGCTCATGTCCGTCAGCTGTGCAGTGTGTCCCTCAGTCCTGTCTATACTACACTCCTGTAAGCTCCAGTGCAGTGTCTCTCAGTCTCATCAGTACTCTGGGCAGTGTTACCACTACACTGGACTTATCTGGAACACCTCTCTCTCCAATCATCCCCATGCAGATCCCGCTGCTCTCTCTCTGGATTCATCCCAGCACTAAAAACATCCACTCGTTACAAGTATGGAAGTATGGAGGGAGGAGAGGAGAGGAGAAAAGGATGATGTATTTCCCAGTATCAGGACACACTGTCCACACATCTGTCTCTTCCCTGTCAAAGCCAAATGGCTTTTCTGACATGAGCGGAAATCATTCATAGTGGCCAAAGTACAGTGAATAAAATGCGCAGTATATCACACCATAGAGATTGCATGCATTAAGTAAATGGACAGTAATTCATTTTTGTTAATGTGAAAAATGTCTTCTCAGTCTCTGCCTTTTAGAATTTCCCCTTTTTAATGACATTTCTGCTGTGGAGAGCAGAGAAAACGGTACATAGCTGTGTTGGCACTGACTTCTGTGACTGAGGTACAGACTGCGATACTGCGATGCTCAGGCGAACACAGGAATAGATTTTTATTTAGAACAGCCGCAGTGCCCTGTGTGCACCAAATTCAGACACAGTGATCAATACGCCAACACCAGGCGTCTTCCGAAACCGTTTAAAAAGTCATCAAAACTGTGGGTATGGGTAAGAAAGGCTTTGTCGAGGAAGAAAAGCCAGACCAAATCTCAAAATCAGCACTAAAACTGCTCTTTACCATTCTGCTCTCAGAAAGGCCTCTCAGGTCCACCACAGTCTCGCCAAACCCCAGCTCTCCCCAATATAGAGCTGTTCGCCCAGCAGCAACGGGCAGAGCCAGAGATTGATCGACTATTTTAAGGGCACTTTGACCACTTTCCTTCAAGGTCATACAATGCCTGTCTTTATACTCCAATCAAAGCAATTTAGGGATCGAACACCATCCACTTACACACCAATACCTTTGAGCAATTTAGAGTCTCCAGTTAACAGGCATCAACGTCTTCGGACTTGTGTTTTTAGGAGGGCTTTGTCATGGTTACTTGAGTATTAGGCCAAATAATTTCAAGGTCTGGTCAACATGAAAATATTGAAACAACAGCAAGTGCATAATCTGTGTGTTTGTGTGTGGGTGTGTGTTCTTGTACTTGCTACATACTGAGGACCGGAATTTTTAACCAACAAGGTGAAGTCTTTTTTGGGAAGGGAGGACATTTTGGCCGGTCCTCACTTCTACAAAGGCAAATTGTGACTTACTAGTTAAGGTTAGGGTAAGGGTTTGGGGTAAGGTTAGAATTAGGGATGGGTAAGGTTAGGGTAAGGTTCGGGGTAAGGTTAGAATTAGGGATAGGTTAAGGTTAGGGTAAGGGTTTGGGTTAGGCATACATTGCTTATTGTTAAGATTAGGGAAAGGCTGTAGAGACACAGGAAGAATGAATGGAAGTCAATTTAATGTCCTCACAAAGATATAAGTACAAGAATGTGTGTGTGTGTGTGTGTGTGTGTGTGTGTATAAGTGTGTATATATATATATATATATATATATATATATATATATATCAGGGGAGGTGGATTTCATCATACACTAGATTTTAAACCTTCTGGTCACACTTTAGATGAAGTGTTGCTCATAAAGGCTTTATACAGCATGTATAATGCCTTCATAAATGAGACATAATGTCCTTATAAATCATACAAAGGTGAATGTCATGCTTTGTAAAGGGTGAAATAACATCCTTATTCAGCATGTGATGCCAGATGTGACAATGACAATGTCACCCTTTATAGCATTTAGCCACTACCTAAGTGACACTGTCAGTTATATCACATCAGGCATCACATGCTGAATGGGGATGTGTTATTTCACCCTTTACAAAGCATGATATTTGTTAATGTATGATTTACGAATACATTATTTCTCATTTATAAAGGCATTATACATGCTGTATGAAGCCTTTATGAGCAACACTACATCTAAAGTGTTACTACCCTATTTGTATTCAGATGAAAAAACCTTAACAGAAGAGGAGGTTGTACCGTTGACACCGAACAGAACTTTCAGAACTCGCGGACACGGGATGGTAATCGTTTCGCCGACCTCTGCACGGTCCCAACATGAGATGTTGTCCCACAATCCTTTGCATCCTGGAATTAAGAAAGAGAAAAAAAAAAACATTAAGAATCAAAGATAATTCTGTCAAACTAAATCTGCTCCACTCGAGAGACACCTGGCTTCAGTTTGAAATTCATCCGCTCGGATCTGCTTTAAAGGAAATAACAAATTTGACATCTGCAATCCTGCCCAAATCTGGAATGCCCAATCAATGAACTGCATGCTCGTATGCGACTCCTGCTGCCATCTCAGGAGAGTGTAGACGGTTCACGATTCTCCTCCGAGACACGCGCCTGTCACCGATTCTTCTCACTCAATTTTACAAACCTCAATGACAAAAGAACGAGAGCGGAGTCCAACTGCCGAGCGCCTGGCTAGCCAACAGGAGGTGCATGAGCAATGAACAATGCTAACCCAAACCGACTGTATCCCTCCCATTTCCCAGAGCAGCACAAAGCTGCTCTCACAAGGCTGCTGACCACAGTCAGCTCTGGCACAGCTGGGTACAGTCTGTTGCCGTGGAGATCACTCCTACACCGCAGACAGTCCCTTTACTGAATGAGCTCCCAGCAGCTTCCAGGATGCGCTTCTTGGTGCTGGAGGGTTCAAGTGTTCCTCCAGTTCAGTAGGGGGCCTGGGGCCTACATCATGGGCCATGAAAAACCTAAACAGTTTTACTTACACACTGCACACTCAATAGCATCAAATGGCCCTGTAATCCTGAAATACAGTAATACTCACTCCTGGTCCTAAAGATGTACACCGTCAAAAACCACACTTTAATGACCAACATTGTTTTCCTGTGAGTCTTTTTCAGCAGAGAAACAACAGTACTGCCATTGTCTGAGCAGCCCTTCTAATAAAGGACTGCAGGATGGTCTCGCAGTGAGAGAAAACCTCATACCAGCCTTCTAATCAGCCACAGGCCTTTGTCCAAGAGCTGGTGTGTTGAGGCCGATTAGTGAAATTGTCAGTTGATTGAAGAGCGCGATTACTTGACCAAGACCATTTTGGATCATTTAAGCGTTAGATTAGGGCAGAAGGCTGCTGCCCTTCAGCAGACTTATTGTGGTTACAGCCGCAGTACGACCTACCAGAGACCCTTAGAGCCAAACCCGACAGCCCCAGCCTGAGAATACAGGCAAACAAGCAGCAAACATTTCAAACAGAGCCAGATAAAAGCCCCGCTTTACAAATATGAAAATGACAGTGTATTAGAAGTCTGCTCAATTCTCCGACACATCACAAAGCAAATTAAACATAAAAGCATTACGTTCCATATAAAATGAAACACTATCCGGAAAGTGAAGTAAAAAATTTAATTAGAATTTTAAAAACACCATATTGCTAAAGGAGCAAGGCGTTGTATTTCACTGCACTATGGTGTCGGCTTCAAAATGAATTTGCTATTTGAAGACGCATTTAATTGGGACAGAACATCATGAGTGACAACAGAGCAGCATTACCCGGTCTGCAGGAGAAATTGAAGCTGATCTGCAAAATTTTTGAGGAGCAAGACAAATTATGTCGCTAGGCAACACAAAGACATGGTACCATTGAGAAAAAAGCAATGATGGGTAATATTGAATTAACAGCCAGCATCCACAAAAAGCAGTGCAGTGTTGATTACAATGCATGTTAGCATTAGTGTAATAAAAAAAGGCGCACAGACGTCAGTGGGAATGATTGTTTAACTGCAGTTTATGGTGCAACTTATTTCTTCCTGGGAATTTAAATCACTCATGCAGCAGCTGCAATCAGCGCAATATGAAGGTAAAACTGCTCCTAAGTGTTTAAGAAACAACAATATTTAATGATAATATTTAACATTAATATTTAAAGCAGTTTTACTAACAGAGGCATCAGTTAAAAAAGAAAGTCAGATGATTAAGGCTCAAAGTTTTTTTCTTTGATTTTAACGGGATGCATCAACCTTTAGAGCACGGAAATAATTTTTTTAAAAATAGAAATTTAATCATCTTGTGTTGTTGAAAACCCACCATGTGGGACTCCCCCACAGAAGCTCTTTTAAACAAGTCGCCACATGATAGGTTTTCAACAGCTTTTATTTTGATGTATCGTTGAGCAACTATAGTTGCCTGTTGCGCTCAAAGGGTTAAGGTTTACGGGAAAAGCCAGCTCACCTTTGGACAGTGGTGACTCTCGTTTCCGAAGCCGGGCGTAACATTCCGCCTCATCTTTCTGAAGCTCCAGCCGAAAGTTACAATCCGGATGGCTTCCGCGCACCTGTGTGAAGGAAACTTTTTGAACAAACAGGCATTCCCATCCCATCCAATCCCATCCCATCCCATACAGTCTCTTCCCAACACCAATTCCATTCCAGCTCCAATCCATGCACGTGGCCAATAGCCTCCATTGCAGATGTCATGTGTTTCGCTTCCCTAACACCAAAATATGCGCACTCGGGCCGGGTTGAGATCCGTGACAAAACGGCATTTTTCGAAATAAGCTGATCAGAATGCTTGTAAAACAAGCATTCAGAGAATTCATAGTCTCGCCCAACAGCCCGAAATTTATGTCATGCCGTGAGGTCAGCCCAGGTGTTTACATGTGAAAGATGAGTGATATCAGTCAAGTGGTTCTGGAGATATCTGCCCGGAAACACACACACACACACACACACACACAGACAGACTAACACAGATTACAATAGACTCACCTTCGGGGCTCGACTAATGATAGTCCTTGCAGGTTTCCCCTGTCAACTATTGACCAACAAACCGGCAGGAACAGAAACTCCAAAAAACTTATGACATTTGTTTTGTATGAACAATAAGAATAGGATCGAAGAAAGAGAAAATATATGTATGGAAAAAGCCAACTCTATGTTCCTTCAATTATAGGTTGACCAACAAACCTTCAGGAACATTCCTGAAAAAACTTTGTACACTGACATTTGTTTTTTACTAGAAAAGTTCAATAAGAAAGCCATAGGATCGGCAGTTTTTTCAGAGAGAAAATATGCTACAGGGTTGCAAAAAAGGGACTGCCAAGTCTATGTTCCTTCAATTATGGCCGGTCGTGATTCTAAGCCTGGTCATGTCCATCCTCCGCCCTCGTTCTGAAAGTTTCAACCAATGATTTTGGTTGATAGGCTCAGGAGAGCCGCGAACTGTTTGTGAATTGGCAGCAAGGGGCCGAACGGGAAGCCTTGTACATAGTTTTGGGCATTCCAGATTCGGTGGGGATTGAGATGCCAAATTTAAAAAAAAAAGAAAAAAAAAAGAATAAAAAGCCAACTGGATGAGAACATGAAGGAACTCAAGCGACTTTACCATGATAGCGACCGGCCCCGCGTCAAACGTCTAACTACCAAAGCTCCGACCGAAGTACACTGCTCAGTGGCTTAAGAACTTGTGTTTGGGGAAACAGCAAGGAAACCGAGAGAAATTCCACCGCTTGAACATTTAACATGTTAGTGTTGGTTAGACTCCGTTACAAACATCTTGTGTGTTCGCTTTCCTCCCACAACAGTATGTGCCTATAGCTTCAGAAATTTCAAAGCTTCTCTCTGATTGGTTGAACACAAAACCCCGCTCAAATGGGCAGATGGTGTGTGAGGGAAGCAAACCACATAAGATGTCTGCAATGGAGGCAACATATCCACAGATTTAGCCAAAAAAATTCAGGAAACGGATTTTTGCACTACAAAAGCACTGCACTGCCCATTCCAGGAATCAAACCTGCAACATCTGTACTATAATAGGTGCACTCTAACTACTGCATGACTTGGCCAGCTGGGATTTTGTCATCACTGCTGAGCAAAGGGATGTGGCACCAACTCAATGGTGTGTGTGTGTGTGTGTGTGTGTGTGTGTGTGTGTGTGTGTGCAAAGAGACTTCAGGACAGTCTTGGCTGATTTGCTCGATACACGAGTTAAAGGATGATACAAGACAGAAAAAACCCCACAGCTCCGTAAAAGGAATCCTTCCCCACGGTCTCTCTCTCTCTCTGCCCACGCAAACGGACAAATCAGCAAGTCATTCATTTCCCGTCCCATCTGTGTTCGTGCGTGGCATACCCTACAATCTGCCCATCACGATCTTAGGACCTGAAACATGCTGTGGTCACCACTTAATTGACTGTGCCTTTGCTGATGGGGATGGTGGTTGCCGTAGAGACCAGCAGAGGCGGAGTGGACACTGATGCCGCAGCAAATCAGGGGGTGTCTGCAGAGATGATTTTTAATGAGGCTAAAAACACCAGACTCACTCAACAACAATCAGTCCAGCACCTCCATAAGTACTCAGACACTTTGAGGACTCGTTAGTTTGTGAACTTAGCCATTGTTTTCACAGCCTAAAAAACACAGCAGTTGGATATAAGGTTTGACAGATGGCTGCATTCTGTAGTGTTATAATGGTACCATTTGTTTTTGTTTTTTTTTTACATTTAAGTCCACTTACCAGTAAATAAGCCTTTGCATGTGCTTCCATTAGTTGTTTGTAGACAGTGAGATGACCTCAGGTGGTAAGGCACAAGGTCTTATGCATTGTACCAGACAGAATATAATATTGTTCAGAGTAAATGTAATCTCATTGCACATCCAATACTTCATAAGCATTGTTAGAAAGGATATTAAAAATTCACTGAAAAATGCTTGCTAATGTGGTTTATTAGGATTAACAGGTTTCATTTCAAAATAATTCCCGCATCCTCTGGACCACCCCTTACAGCCAGACAGAAGCGAGGCTTCCTTAACAGGAGAGATTATAACGGGTTTGTTGTTCCTTGAAAGAACTGTGTTGTATTAGGGCTGTACTGTAACAGAATTTACATTTGATTAACTGTTCAAGTAACCACAGTAATCAAATCTTTGTTTATGCATGTAGTTTTTCCATAATTTGTCTCAGGACTTCCTCACCTCACTGGTCAAGGGATGCAGTTTGCAAGGTCTATTGCTCTTGTAAACCAAGTCGAGGTCAAGATGTGCTTCTTTTGTGAGTTGCTTCAGAGTAAAGCGTTTGAGAAATTGGCATTAACATTCCAGCAAAATACTGTACATCTGCAACCCAGCGATCAATACAGAGGGATTTATCCACAGAGCTGAAATGATAAAGCCTAGACAAGCAAGGATCCCAACAGACATACAGCACTGACCCTCAGACCTGTTAAGCCTGCCCCAGACGGCGCAACTTTGCCTGAGGAAAAGTGACAGGCGTGTATACTGGATCAGGCAACGCTGCACCGTGTGAGGATGGTTTTTGCTGCGTAACTTCCTCGCATGTCAGTGCAGCAGCGTGTCTGGCATGCTAGATATTTTCACGTCACTCAAGGAAGGTACTCACCATGTGGGGGCTATCTGCTGCAATGTTACACGTGCTCGACCAATCACAACGTGCAGACCCGTCATATGATGTGCAGACGAAGTCACATGATACAGAAAAATGGCGGCACCCACTGAAACCGTAACAGACATCCTGGCCAGGATAAATTAGCTGAATTGTGGCCATTTTTCTGTATCATGTGACTCGTCTGCACATCATATGATGGGTCTGCACATTGTGATTGGTCGAGCACGTGTAACATTGCAGCAGGTAGCCCCCACACGGTGAGTAACGCGAAAATATCTAGCATGCTAGATACACTGCTGCACTGTTACGCAAGGAAGTTACGCAGCAAAAACCATCCCCACACGGTGCAACATTGCCTGATCCAGTATACACGCGTGTCATTTTTCCTCAGGCAAAGTTACGCCGCCTGGGGCAGGCTCTATACACACACAGCACAGACCCTCAGACCTGCCACTCAACTCTGTTTAACAGTCACAGCCTACTCCTTCAAAGTAAAAAATTAGTCAGTATATGAAGAACCTTCTGAATTCAAAAGCAGTTCTCAGTGGACAGAAAAACCAAGAATGATTCACACCCGCACTTTTCTTTTCAAAAATGGCACTGTAATTTGTCAAATTACGCAAGTGGCAATTCACATGAAGCCATGGTGACCGAAAAACATTTCTCATGCCAAAGCAAGAAGCCCATTCATCAAAAGTGTTAGACAGTGCATCATTTGCCATGTCAAAATGACGCTGTGATAAATACCATACCTGTCTGAACTATATCAAGAGCTCAGCAAGAATGATCACCAAGGGTACAATTTCACCTTCCGCAAGGAACAAAGGTCATTTTATTTTCAGCGAGCCATGATTGATATGTAAACATGAAATCTTCCAGTGGCCATCGACCTTGACCCAAAAGCAAAAATTGTCAGTTTCCAGTGGTGATAATGGTCATCTTCACTCTGATACAGAAATCCAGCTTAGATAGGTGCATTACACTGTAGTCCAAAAGTATTTGAATAGCAGTATAGTATGAGCAGGGTTACAGTTCTTTGTGGTTACAATGATATAGATGTAGAATAACACACAAATTAAAGCTCCCAGTCTGTTCACAAAGGGCTGGGTGATGTGGACCAAATCAAATCTCACAAATTTTTTTTTTTTTTTTTGACTGAATACCTCGATATCCAAATTGTGGCAATATTGTGGGGATAACTATGTGTGCTTTCAAAAAATATTTACACAATAACATTTTTGATGAACAATCATTAGTTATGTGGATATGATGACCACGTAGGTACTAGCAAGAGCCAGAGCAGCCCAATGAGTGCAGGACACTAAAATACAGCCTGTAACAGTGGAGTAAAAGATGCTGGTCATATCACAATATTACAATGTGCCAAATCCCAAATGATATCTTATATCACAATATGGATATATTGCCCTGTCCCATCTGCATTGACCTTATATTTATCAGTTTCAAATCCACAGTGATCAAGCAAAAATTGTGTTCGTTTCCATACACTTAGAGGCTGTACAGTATATAATGATGAAATGTTTGTTCCGCTGGCGAATGGTTTCATGACCCCAGGAGACAGCAGTCGCCGGAAGCTAACGGAAAATTAGTCAAAGATGAACTATGAGGTGTAACTGAACATGAGAAACGCAGGATCTCGGCTTACGGCTGTTTGAAAGGTACAGTTGGTGGATTTAAGCTCTCAAGGAACGGTTTAACCCTCCTACATAATGCTGAGTTAAGACTGGTTTACACAAGAGCTGTCGCAGGACAGCGTAACGGAAGTGTCTGTCCAACATAACACTTTGAACATTCGCCAAAAAATGCGTTGGAAGTCTTAGGGCAGTTCAAATCAAGCTCAACAGCGCACTGAGGTGTGAAAACAAGCCACAGCTTCCTGTGTCTTCACTCATGAGGTTAGAAAAACACAGATTTATTCAGCATCTGAGGCACCAATTCCAACACATCATGCATTTGAATGAGCACAACAGGACGCTGCGCAAATTATAATTAAGTTTGCATGCAGGTAGATCTCAGGGCAAACCGCCTGTGTCAGCATTCATAATGTGTGCATGCTATCGCATAATCGAGTCTGCCAGTTGGGACAAAGTGAAAATTATGATGCTTTGGCTCTGCAGACGAGCGTCACTCAATTTGAGCAAACCTTCGAGATTAACAGGAGCACTCTGTAATACATGCACTACCAGTCAAAAGTTTTTGCGCACCCCGATATTTTCTGTAATTGTTACAATTTTTTATATTTTGTTTTTCGTGTACGTTTGTAATAGTCTCATAACAGTTGAATAACAGAAAGGTAGGAAAATTGAAGCCCAGTGTATAAACCATGTATATAAGAAAACAAATTAAAAAAAAACCAGGATCAGTCATTTTCACCTCATTTACAGTACACCTGGTATTAAAATGTGATCCGTTATCCGGATAAGTTATCTGGATAAAAAACATTCCATTCTCACAGTGTATTTACACCTGGTATTTTAATGCGTTCTTGTTATCCTCATCAAGATTGAATTTCTGTCGTTCAGCTGCGCGTGAGTAATTTGAAGGTAAGGATGCCTGCAAGTTGCTCGGATTGCTTTACCTCTGACTGAGATCCGGACACAATGCAAGCCAGACTACCTCCAGATGTGGTCTGGACAGATCTGATCGCATTCCAATCGAGTTACGCCTTGCATTAACACACAATAGTCCTTATCCAGATAACTTATCCGGATACAGCTTGCATTTTAATACCAGGTGTAAATGGGGTGTTAGCCAATATTTAAGCAGATCAGTAAGGATGGTCTAATCCAGTGTTTCTCAAATCTCTCCTGGAGGCCTGCCTCTCCTGCATGTGCTAGATCTCTCCCTGCTCCAGCACAGGTGATTCACATGATCTACTCATTATCAAGCAGCTTCAGGGGGTTGATAACGAGCTGATCATCAGTCACCTGTGCTGGATTCCTCCGGATTTTTCTTGTAAATTTATTATTTGTAATAAACAGGTGTTGGGTTCCAGTGATTTCTTTGTTGTAAACATACATGTAAGATATAGACTTGACAAGATCTTAGGGTGTGCAAAAACTTTTGACAGGTAGTGTGTAATGACATGGTAATTTTTTAATGCAATAAAACCTGCTGTGATTCGGGTTATGGAGGTAATTCCCTCATCCAGCCCATAACCGCAGAGCGAAGCTCTCGGCTCCGAGAGAAAGAGACAGGAGGTTTATTTTAGCTCTTATCTCGGCCACTCAATGAAATGAACAGGCACATACATCACACAGCGACAGGGACGCGTGACCTGCAAAGCAGCACCATATTCCAGCAGGACACAGCATTCTTAATTCGCTAAATGGCCACACGTACAGGGAAAAAGCCTTAGGCTTTTCCATGGTTTGACCTCAGCCTCTTTGTTCCAGAAAAAGGAAATCACAGCTCTATAACATACAATAAGATTCTGGATGATTCTCTGTTTCCATAGGTTGTTGTAAAATGACAGTAACTCGGCTTGGCTTTCACTCGCTGACAAACACTGAAGGAGGAGATGGGGATGATCAGCAATGTGGAGTTGGCCTGTTTTCTGTTGGACAGGTAAGCTGCAGCGGTTAGCTTAGTTAGCTTCAACTATCTGCTTTTTCAAAGCAACAGACGTAATGTTCCAAAAAGAGTAGCGAACTACGTAAACATGACAAACAGGCAGTATACATACACACAAAGTCCATCAACCAGCACAAATAACTTCCCATACCGAGAAAATAACCCAACAGGTGTGTGTCTTGAGCTGATTTTGATCTCAGAATCATTTTCTGTCGAGCACAGAATTCACGCCGCTCGTGGCAAACTAGTGGTGCAACGGATCATCGTTGATCAGTAATCCATACGGATCCCTCGTCACGGTTCGGTACGCACACGATCAGCGAATTGGTTGATGAAAAAAAAAAAGGTTGTGCTAGGGGTGTGACGTTATCGAATCGCGATGATCGTAAAGCGAAATGAGACAACTTGCCGCTATGGGGTGTGTGTACACAGTTGCGTCCCATTTCTCCTTGAAACATACAAGCGGTCTGAAATAAATGGCAATCATTTGAAGTGCTTCCGGGAAGAAAATTCAGATTAGAACTCCTCCAATTGTCGGCGAGGTTGGCTCAAATGGCCAACCCTAAATCTGCTCCAGTATAATATGATCCAAATGAAAATCAAGCAATTCAGCCTGTTGCCAATAATGATCATGAAGTGATAGAGGGGTCATTCTACATGAAACCAACAAATACTGTCCCCAGAACTGAGAGCACTTTCCAAAGCTATACCAACATTGCATGTGCAGCCATTATTACAAAATGCAAAATTTATTCAAATCGCATTCAGATAATACACTGAAATCTATGATCAAAAAAATTCTTGATTTGCTTTTAGGATGACTATTATGACAAAGCTACCCCATTTCCTGTATCCCCAGATTAGAAGTTGAATAGATAATTCTTTTTTAAATCTGTTTTCTTTTCCCAATAAATGATTGTTTTTGTGTTCCTTGCACTGCACAAGATAATTATCTATATAAACAACACTTTTTCCCATCAATTCATGTTCTTTGTGTATTTTGGGGGGTATTTTTGTCTTGTCCACATTTTTTTTGTGTAACTTCTGTTACCCTGATTGAATCATAATGCCCACAGGTTTCAGTCTGACAGTTTTTTTTACAAGAAATCCTCTGGAGCCCATTAGAGGGCAGCACATCATTGTTTAGCAGTTTTCAAAAGGTGAGTCAGTGCCATGTGCTTTTATCTGTCTTTTTTAAGTTTTAACATTTTCAGGAGTACTGATATGACAAGGTTATGACCATATGTCATTCATAGATCATGGAAACCATAAATTAACATATTCTAAATAATTTGTTAATGAATTATGTTGTCATAAATGTGTTCATTGGGTGATAATAGAGGATTACTCCTCCATTTCTTAGAAATACCCTCTTAGAAGTAACTTATGTTACTGCATCTTCTGTTACCACTGGTATCTTCTGTTACGTACAAGTAATTTCTGTTACTCTACCCAAGGAGACCATTATGAAGGTACACTGAATATTTGTCATATGATGACTATTTTTCTATAATTAAGACCACTAGAAGCAACAGTTTTCTGGGCAGGTGGTAAAATTTAAGGGTCAGATTGTTACATTATGCCATATTTTCTGAATCTCAAGGAACAATTGAGTTTAGTGATCAGTATAATTTTTTGTTCTGAATGTTACCAATTCAAAACAAATTGGTATATTTTATTTAAATTACTTTTAGGACACATGAAGGAGTTAAATCTCGGTTAAGGTGTATAATATTTGATGATTATATTATAGCATAAAGGGAGTATTTGTCCAGTAACAGAAGTTACTTTCTGTCAAATTTATCTGTCCTGTTGTAATAAATATTATATATTATGAACTTGATTAAGCTTGCATACTCTGTCTGGTTGACCCTTGATATGTTAGCAATAAAATACTTTGAAATCAATTGTCTAGACTACGTCTTAATTTTTGTTAAGTACCCTACCCAAATTGTTGGTTGTGTGTAGAATGACCCAGAGAAGAGCTGACAGACGTAACTGTGCTACAATGTTAAATTGAAAGACTGCTAATAATCTAAAGAATTACACAAAAAAAAAAAAAAACCTTGGCCAAGCTCCATCTCTCATCATAGCGTTTTAGCTGATTTTTAAACTCTTGCACCCTGGACTTGCCATCGGAGGATTACCTAGCCATGCTTTCACCATACCCTCTCCAAACCTGTTCCAATTTACATTTCCCAATTAGCAACTTGGTGTTAATTCGTTTAGATGCTCGGTAGAATTACTGTCCCGCTCCCCTCATCTTGCATTGTTCATTGCAATTATCAAGCATTTCATCCATGTTAATTGACAGAAAACGGCAACGCCTTTTAGAAGCGCCTGAATTCATGTAGCTCACAAAATGGCATATTTTTTTTCTGTGTCCTGCTTGATACGCCTAAGAAAAATTTCTATTAAATGCTTTTTTGCGGCTGAGGTCCGAGGTGTTAAGTTTGCTTTAACCTCTGAATCTGTCAACAGCCAGTGACATGACCATAACAGAGATGCAAAGTCTCACGCATTCGGGCGAGGGTCTCACGATTTTTAGGTTTATTCACCGTAGTCCGCAATTATTCATCGAATGCTGAATGAGATTCTCACGTTAAAATCCTTGTGCATTGAAGTTCCAGTTTCACTTGCGTGGAGGTGGACCTCACCACATGTAACATGGAAAGCGATTATGACTCCGGACTTCCCGTGCACTAGTGGGGAAATCCACCGTAATGCCCGTGAAACTGATTAACTTGACGCACAATGACTTAAATTCTGCGAGTGAATTTCTTCAGTGCGCTTTGATAGAATAACTGTTGACTACGGCACAGGAACGTGAATGCCACTAAGAGGCAAGACGCTCAATGCGTGAGACGTGGAATCTCTGATTCTAGTAGAAGATTAAGTGGCAAATGCTGCTGAAGATGTTGTACAGATAAGGTGTAGATTGTGTTTATGATTAACAGGATAATTGCTGTTCATACAATCTCATATTGTAGCCTCCGTACAACTTTCCCAGAAGCCGGACTAGAAAGACCCCATAAATGATTTTGACAACATGAAAGTTTGATGCATAGCTTGCATTTGAATTGATTTTAAATGCATGTCGTGAGGTGAACTTTTACAGTGCACTAATAAACAATTTACTAAATTATTCAATTACCAACGCTTTGCGTTAGTAATTTAAAAGCCTACATTATTATCCCTTTGCGGCATAGTGTGCAGCTGCACTTCCCCGCAAAAGTAGCATATTCTTTTGGAAACATTTTGATGAAGTGCAATCTTAAAATAAATTAGGTTGCACTGCTGGGGAAAAAAAAAGGTTGAATTGAATTCATGCAAATATGTGCTGTTCAATGGCTATTTAAGTTTATAAATGTTTGGATGGTGATCCACTGACATGGTGGAAAAGCAATGAGTGTAAATACCCCCACACTGCCAAGATGGCAAGATGCTATCTCGCTGTGCCTGGCGCTTCAGTGCCTAGCGAGAGGGTATCCTCTACTGCAGGGGACATAGTGACTGCAAAGAGGTCTACACTCTCCCCAGACAATGTAGACATCCTTATCTTTTGAAAATGAATTTAAAATTATAAGCAGAGGTGTGCTTTGCTTTCTTTCTTTGCTTTTTTTTTTGATGATGTGGACATAGGCTAGTTTTTAAATCACTGTCCATGTTTAAAGAGAAGGTATCATGAAGTATCATGGCTTAGTGCACTTTAAGTTATTTTTCATTCATGGTCCATGTTTGAAAGAAGAAGGTATCATGCCTTAAATTGCACATTTTACTTTGTTTTTATATAATTTAAAGTTTTTAGTTTTTATTTAATGGGCAGAAGTGTTTTACAAAATAAATGGAGGACAAAGTTATATTTGTCTTGTCTTTTTTTTGCTGTTGTTGATCCGATCCGTGACTCAAATCCGTGATACGATCCGAACCGTGAGTTTTTTGATCCGTTGCACCCTATGGCAAACCCAAACCAACATAGCTACTAAGTTGACTGTGGGAAACTCAGGGCAGGTGTTTGTAATTAGCAGCTGTTTAGGCTAGCTGGCGATGGCCAATGTAGCATTTGGCAGCATATGTATTTAAAACCTTGCAAAACTGGTAGCAATGTTGACAGAGAGCATTGATACAGAATCATTGTGTGTTTTTTGTGCCAACTAGCCAAAATTACATTTGAGCTACCTACCAAATATTTGGACTGGATGGTAATGTGTAGCTAGCTCGCACCACAACTCAAATTACAGCTAGGGGGCGTGCACTTCTGATATGGTTGAGCTGCAGAGGAGGGGCTAACTTTGAATGTTGTGTTTACAAACAGCAAGGGACAAACCCTACCCAGTAAACCTTCAACAGATATGAAGATAATTTTGCGCACCAGCCCTGTGATTTGGATTTGCTCAAATTTAATGGGTTCTTTTTTGGCCCATGCTTGGCCCTTTGACCAATTTTCATGAAAATTGGGCTAGTAGTTTACCTGTTGTCCTGCTTACAACCAAATGAATCAGTCGTATCAACAGAGCTAGCAAAAAATATTTTAAATAGAATGTAAAATGAGGTTATAATGGCCATTGAAGGTGAAAATTAGACCATTTGTACCCATGGCCAATATCTATTGATCATTCACTGATATCTAAATGCCTCCTGAATCACAGCTTTAGTAAACGCTAGTACAAATCAGCAAATGTACCATTGTTAAGAGTGACAAAGTTTTGTTGTCATGAAAATTGAAAGTGAATAAACAGATTTCCAACATCTTTTATTAATCTGAAGATACCCTGATAAAATGTCATGTATCAAAGTTGAATACAATCCAGTGAATACTGATGATATTATGGACATTTGAAACTTTTTGCTTGAACCCCCACCCCTTTGACCTATATCTTTGTTGACCTTTGACCCACTACAACAAAAAAAAAAAAAAACAATAGACCAAAGCCTACTTGTTTGTGAAGTTTAGAGAAGATTATTTTTGTACTGAAAGCTAAAGTGGATACAAGCAAGGAAAAAAAAAACTGAACTGACCAATATACTAGTCTAACATTAAAATTTAAGTAAGTAACAAACAAACTGAATCTAAAACAACCTAAAACAAAGTAATAATAATATTAAGATCACCAAGTTGACTTTGTCAAGCCAAACTAACTACAACGATGTATAATAATGACTAACTCCATTAAGCATGATTGAGATCAACAGGAAAGTTGGCTTCGGCCAGGTCAAATTAACAACATCGCTGTCATGTCAGTCAAGATCAGGGTGTTCAATTGCTTGCAAAAACATACAAATTTGTTTCATTATTGAAGTAAAATTTAATGCCAATATGTGAAGATATATTCAGAGATAAAGTGTTCCCAATTTCAAGGTGTTATGGCAGATAGTTTTCAAGATGTGTAGAGTGGAACTGCTGAATGAACTATTTGTATGTGTTTCGGAAACCACACATTGTACACTGAACAAAACTATAAACGCTCCATGTCAAATATTGATGCCACATGGAGTTAACAACTCTAAGTGAGCATATGCTGACTTTTACTTGTACAATAGGGATATTTCTCTTGATTTGTGTACCATTTTTTAATCCATCTCTGTTAGTGAGCATTTGCTCAGTGATGCAGTGATTTCACTCAGTACATGGGTGTGGCATTTCCAGACGGTGATCAGACAGAATGAGCAGTACCCAGACACTCCTTATACTGGGGACCATAAAAGGCCACCCCAAAATGTCAAATTTTGTCAAAAGTCATCATGCCTCAGATGTCTCAGGTCATGCGGAACGCGTGCCATTGGCATTCTGGATGCAGGAATGTCCACCAGAGCGGTCGCTGTGCAGCTGAATGTTAACTATCGGACGATAGGCCGTTTTGAGAGTTCATTTCCAACAGGCGGGCAGTACTGCAAATCGACCTCATCCATGTCGCCCACGCAGACCACACCAGCACAAGATCGCTACATCCAGCTCGCCCACCTGCGGGATTGGCTCAGATCAGCGACATGCACATCGGATGAGACTGTTGGTCTGCACAACAGACGCATCACACCACAGACAGTCCGTAAACCTCCTGCGAGAAGCCAATTTGCACGCCGGCGTTCTCACCGTGGCCTGGATCTCACCGCTGTCTGGCGTCCGGAACCGACTTCGCATGGGCAAACGCACACGTTGGATGGCCCTTGGCACGCTGGAGAAGAGTGCTATTCACAGACGAATCCCGTTCCAGTTTTTTGTTAATAAAAACTAAAAAATTTGACATGGGGCGTTTATATTTTTGTTCAGTGTACATATATGGCACTTATTAACATATGAGATCATTTATTATCAATATCTGCAATACAAATGTTATTAAGTTGTTTGCTTTGTGGCCTAATTATACCAAATTTAATTTTAATTTGTTTGAAACCTTGTAAAATTGAAATTAAGATGCAATTTTATTTTAGATCAGCACAGGGATGGAAACTCACCATCTCCAAATTAGTTTATATCTCACAGTTTTGAAGTTCTATGCCTGGAAAAGAAAAATCACCCACATCTGTTCCAATAACCCCTCCCCTGCCGCGGGGGCCACGCCCATTTTTTTGGATAGTTTAACAGCCCCAGCTGTTTGAAAACATTCTATTTTGAACAGAACTGTTGGCCCATGGTTTTCACTGTTACGGGGCACTACCACAGCCAAGGTGTACTGTCTCTACTAAAAAAATTTGTGGGCACGTTTCTGCCTGAAGCTAGCGATACCTGGATTACAAAAAAAACGTGAAAGTGTATCCAAGATATTTGGCCCTAGCTCAAGACAGAATGGAGTGCCCATGGAATTTATGACTATTTCTCATTAAGGAAGTGTCCCTGAATAATAATAATGGGTAAGTACCTTGGGCCACCCATTCTGTAAAGAGAAAACGGATTTCAAACTAGGATGATAGGCAACCACGCCCAAGTGTGGACCACGCCCATTTTCAGCAGAATCACCACCCGCCAAAAATTTAAGTGTAGGATGCAGCCCTGATGTCAACATTTTTAATATCAACTAAAAAATCTCTGAGCAATCCATAGAGAATGCCATTTTAATACTTTTAAGACCATGATGTTTCACCACAGCATGTGAATGCAAATGTACAGGAGATGTACTCAGAATACACTGGTAATATATAGCCAAGACAACTAAATGCAAAATACAAGTTGCTAAACTATTTTCATCAACTTTAATGATTTTCTTCCGGGATGAACATCTCTGCTGACCTTCAACATGTAAAAATTCAACAGTTTTCAGCCTTTCATGTTGCCTTTTGGGAGGTTTATGCGACCCAATTAAAGTTGTAGAACATGATGTAGCATACACAGATTCTGTGCAGTATCCATCATGTTTATTTACTTTATCTGGTCACAGGGTAAATCATTAGCCCAGACAGTACTTTTCTGTGCCATGTGCTCTACTTTCTTTGACATTTTCTTCCTTGATTTGATTTGAATTTGATTTGAATTCATTTAGTAAAATAGTGCACAAAATACATGAATATTGTGTACACTAAAAAACATGGATAACACAATAAAGTGAAAACACTTATTTCCATTGTGGTCCAGTATAAGTCAAATGACAAAACGAGTAAAGAGAGAACTAATAACATATAGGTTTAATAATAGCAGTAATAACAGTAAATAATAATAATAATAATAATAATAATAAATAATAGTAATAATAATAAATAAATAATAATAATACTAAAAAAATAATGATAATTAAAAAATGATAAAGTAGTATTGATGATAATGATGTTGTAAATAATACTTATAAATACTAACGATGTAAATGATACCAATATTGTAAATAATAATAATAACAATAATAATGAAGTAATACTGACAAACATTTCTTAAAAATGAGATAAAAGGGTTAAGTGACTGTTGATAAAATTGGTCAAATAAAATATGTTTAACACCAGACTTGAAAACACCTTTGGATTCTATTGACTGTAAATGACTAGGTAGTTCATTCCAGGCAAGAGCACCAGTATATCTGAAAGAGGACTGACCGAAAGAATTTACTTGGGGATAAATAGGGCCAGGGGCCAGATCGAGTATTGTGGGCGGAATTACAAATACTAAAGGATGAGGTGAGGCAGTTAGGGGCGTTACCATGGATAATGTTATGAATGTTGTTAAGTTTTAGTTGTTTAACACAGATATCCACTGGCAACCAGTTAACCTGCCTGAACTCAGCATACCCTATGTGGATTCTAGGGGGAACATTCAAAACAAAGCGGATAACTTTGTTCTGAGTAGACTGAAGATGATTCTTATATCTCTTGGTAAGGCCAGAGTACCAAGAGATGCTGGCATAGTCAAAGTGACATTGAATAAGAGCTGATGTCAGAAGTTTCTTGGTGTCCTTATCAAGACTCCTGGCCTGTCTATATAGAAACTTCAGTTTGGCGTTGGATTTCTTTATGACATTGTCAGCTGTTTGGCTTCCACTAAGCGATTGGTCAAGTTCAACGCCCAGGTACTTAACACAAGATTTACTGGTAATTTTTTGACCATCGCAGGTGACGTCTATGAACTCCTTGCGCATTTTAACCAAGATCATTGGAGGAGGAACATGTTAGCCTCTGATTTTACATTGTGTTTCATCTTTCCCATTTTTCAGTTTTTGGTGAGTGTAGTTCCAGTTTGAGGATTTCCAATTACATGTACATTATTTATTATTTATTACTGATTGAGTGCTTGAATAATTGATTGATTGAGTTAACTTTGGTTTTAGATAAACAGGACCATTTCATGAATTTTACCTCCTACAATTTCCTAAACAAAATTCTGTGTTCGCCATGTGTTTGCGGTTGACCAACTTGGACTGCAGGATCGAACTCTTCAAAAGGTCATGTAAAATTGTCTGTGGGAAAGAAACAAAATCATGGAGGTGGATTTGAGTTTGTCAAAGATCTGCCCCTGTGGTTTTGTTTTTCAAACTGTCATCGAATGTGATCAGACTAGTGCAGCACAACCCATCATTAATGGGGCCATTTTCACCCATATAGCTCTTTTTTTTTTTTTTTTAACTGGTGTGACACAATGGCAGAGTACAGACACTGCATCCTACACTATGGACACTTTGGTCCCTGTGGGACATACGGTCCATGCCCCCAAGAAGCTATGATTGAAATGCAAAATGGACAATACATTGGTCCATTCTCTGTGTAAATTGATTTATTTCTTGAACAGTTTTTCAGAACACACACAGAACCTTCTTACACTAAAGGTCTCTACAGCAGTGGCGGCTGGTGAACTGGCAACTAGGGAGGCTCAAAACAATCCCTTAAAATTAATGATTGGTCACAACCTGTTTTCAATCATTCATTTAAATTACCATTACAGAAACTCTGAAAACTCTCAACATTATCAGGTGTGGCCAGTTTTCATTAATAACGCATACCTGTCAACTACATGCATTCGGTGTGAATTTAAGATGCATATTTACGTTCTTCTGCTGTAGTCAGCAATTATTAAATCAACCCTTATGTAGGAGATTCTCGCGCGGAATTGAAGTCCTGTGCATAGAGGGGTTGGAAGCAATGGAATTGCATAAAGACGTTTCAAATGATCTAATTTCATTTAAACAATCGCGAAACACATGGATTGCTTCTTACCGCTGAGTAAAGAAAAGCGCGAGAAGTCCGGAGTCGTAATCGGTATGTGCGGTATAAATGAAAACTGCCCACACCTGATGATGTTGAGAGTTATCGGAGTTTCTGTAATGGTAATTTAAATGAATGATTGAAACAGGTCGTGACCAATCATTAATTTTAAGGGATTTTTTTGAGCCTCCCCTATCGCCAGTTCACCAGCCGCCACTGCTTCACACTGATTTTAAAGTCCGACAGCATTACGATGTATTTTTATATGTTCACATACATGCTCACAAGTAAGACCTGGACATAATTCTATCTTGTAAAATCAGAGCATAAAATTTGTACAAAATGAAAATTGAAATCAATTAAAATAACCTCAGCTATAGGCCAAGCTTCTGAGCAATTTAATATCAACTGAATATTGGAAACATTAGAGATACAGATGTGGAAAAATATAACCAGGTGTTTCTTTAGAGTATGCACTTCATGAAACACTGACATGACCAAAGAAAATCTTTGATCGTTATGGCCAATTCCAGCGTTACATTACATTTACTGCATTAGGCTATAGTATAAAATTGTTTCACTACTTATTCAATGGACAGATATTCAAAACTTCTATATTGTGGCAACCTCTGACCATAATCAACTTTACTAGAGAAAACCCACAATGAAGCCCTCAATGCTTATGCCGGCAGACTGGAGTTTAAGGGTTACTCACATTACTCAAAAGTAACATGGCTTTTTTTTTTTTGCTTAAGTTTGGTCCAATCTTATTGATCAATGATGCATTACAGAATAATTTGGATAATGTATGTTTGAACCTTTATTACTGAAAATTCTAACACATCAAGGATTTCAACTTAATGCAACAGTAATTTTCTGCAACGGGCCCTAAAAACAAAAAGTCCTGTTACTCGCGTTACGTGCTTGCGTTACAAGTAGGTTTTAAGCATCTGGAGGCTCACCATACTGCATTTTACTGATCATTCACAACGTTTCAACCATGTCAGCCTTTTCTATTCAAGAGGTCTTCATGATTTCCAATTTCTAAAGCCCCAATCTGCAAGTCCATCCTCCAGCCACTGAGTGCCCCCCCTAACCCCTGGACAAATGTCACAAATGGTGATATTTTCAAACAACAAACATTTCTGCAATCTCCTGATGCCTAAAATCTTACTGTAAACTCAATTTGGACACCATTACTGCATATACTCCATGCATTCGAAGTTTACTTGGTTATAATATGACACTGACCAGACCATAAATTAAGTAACAGTTAAAATGCAATGAATATAATTTAAAAAAGATATATGAATTTTTTTGAAACTTCATTTCAGTTACCAATCAGAAATGAGTTATTTTAACATGTAACAGCAAATTATTATAATTTGCGTTTTGGACACTACAAAAGTTCATATCAATGTGGATTATCTATGTAAACAAATCCATCAGAGAAATAAAATGAACATCATTTAATAGGTACAAATGAGTCCCATCATAGACACACAAAAATTGTTTGCAAATGCATCTTTTGACCTCGATGCTGGACATGTTGCGGACACTACAAAAATTCTGTTAAAACAATGAACTGTATTTGAGCATACACCAGGCCCATAAGATGTTGGCAAATGTGCTAAAGAACTATTTCAGCTTGAAAACTAATTAAAGCTTTACTGTAACCAGCACAAACTGCATACAAAATGTTCATTTTGTTGTTTTTATTGCCTTTATAATGATACATCATTTTTATATTTTATAACAACTGAGATGGTTCATTCAAAGGTTCATGGTTGTATCAATTTTCTTCGTATCGATATGACATAACCTGCAAAACAAACTATGAATAATCCTTTGAACCACATCACACTAAAACATCGCCAAAAAACAAGAGAGACAAATTGCAAATTCATAACACTATTATATGTATTGTTTCCACAACTATAAACAGGTGTCTTTTTTATAATTATCATCAGTGATGGAATTTTAGTGTTTATCCAATACATTACAAAGATTTATAAACTCAAAGTCAAGTTTTGTTTTTCATGACAGTCTGTAATGTCGCACAACAAAAGCATAACAAGACATAATACAAATGGACACCCTGATGTTGACGGACATCTGTGAAACTTAGTCAAGTTTTTCTGGCTAAAATGGAAACACATTCTTGCAGAAATGTTCAAACATCTAGTGGAAAACCTTCACAGAAGAGTGAAGACTGTTATAGCAGTAAACGGGTACCGGTACCAACTTTATATTAATGCTGATGATTTCAGAATGAGATGTTAGAGGAGTAGGTGCCCCTAGACTTTTTTAATTTTCAGCATTAGTTGTCATAGCAAGACTGTGCTGGGAGCTGATCTCTTCTGATTGGAGTTTAGAATTTTGACTTTTTTCCCCCCAAAATAGTGCAGGGACATAGAGCACGTTGTTTTGGGAAGAGTTGCGAAGTCATGGGCCGTAAAATGGTTTAGCCCGTCTACTCATCTTTCAGAGGGGCATTTATAACTGAAACTGATTTAGATGGGTTTGTGTTTCTACGTGACAAGTTTTATTGGATTTTTACATGTCTAAACCAGTATAAATTTAAACATGCCCATCTAAGGCCCCTTAAAAAAAACTTTGTTTATCATCCTTTTCATCTGGAAATTGTGATGCGGGCAGGTGGATTTTTTTTTTTTAATTGTATTTTTTAGTGAATATATTTTAGATAGAGTTTAAATATGTGTTCTTGGCAAGTTTTTCTAGGTTTCGACATCCGTTTATTTTCCGGTACTTGACTGAGAACAGCACAGGAACGTAACTTTTCAAGGTAAACAGCTTGTGTCCGTCTATGGGTACATTCACACTACTCGCAAAGAGCAATACACTAATTTCCTTTTTTTTTTTTTGATACTAAAAACACTTTTGAAAAAAATTGATGTGGTCATTATCTTCAGATGCAGGCAGGGATGATAAACAAATATATATTTTAATGGGGTCTAAACGAGAGGTAGACTGGTGCCAGGCTAAACCAGCTGGGCCCTGGCCATTTCCCAAAGCTATGCCAGTAATGCATCCCTGGCACACTGATGGCTCAGTGAGGCCCCGCCATTTCAGTTCCCAAAACAACTGAAAACATCAGGCCACTTCCATGGTGATGTCAGGTACAACAGCGTTAGGTGTAGGCAAGCCTCCAGGCCTGCAGAATACAGTACTATCAAATGAGACATCCATTATACTCGCCAAAAACTTTTTGGAAGCCAGGCTGAGTATGACAAATGCTCTTATTTCACAAACTGTGAAAATAAATGCTATCAAAAACAGTCGGACTCAGAGAGCGTGTACCGCCGCCAAGGCCCAGCAGTCGCTCACGCGTCTGGGACACATACGGTGAGCGCCATTATGGACTACCACTCAAGTAAACAGTATTAAAGGCATGGCATTGAATCTAGGTTAAGTTCTCATATCTGGCAGCCCTTATCAAGAGAGGGTTCCCCTGAATTTAAGTAAAATGAAATCACTTCTGAGTAGAGTCAGGAGACACCTCTGGTAAATATTTAATGAAAATCTGTCCATAACTTTTTCCATAATGTTGCCAAACAAACAAACAAAACAGTCGGTAAAACATAACTTTCTTGGCGGAGGTAAAAATATTGCACACAAGTGAAATCTTCACAAAATCTGCCCGTGAAAATTTGCTCAACAACTGCAAGCATGCCCCTCTAAAATGGTTTTCCCTGAGTGAGCACACACCTTGAGTTGCACATTTTGGCTGTTTTTCCATTTTTTTTTTTTTTTTGCTTTCAGGAATGGGTGAAATAATGGTGAAAAGTACAACCCCAATTCCAAAATAGGTGGGACAAAGTGTAAATTGTGAATTAAATCAAAACACAATGACTTTCAAATCACACCAGCCAGTATTTTATTCACAATAGAACAGAGATGACATAGCACATGTTGAAACTGAGAAATTTGACAATTTTATCCACAAAATGAGCTCATTTCAAATTTGACGGCAGCTACAGATCTCAAAAAAGGTGGGACAGGGGCCTGTTTACCATGGTGTAGCATCCCTCTTCTTTTTAACACAGAGTGGAGGCATCTGGGCATTAAGGAGACAAGTTTCTTGAGTTTAGCCATTGAATTTGATCCCCTCTTGTTTAATACAGGCTTCCAGCTGCTGGAGAGTTTTGGGTCTCCTTTGATGGACTTTTCGCTTAATAATGCGCCAAATGTTCTCAATCGGTGAAAGATCAGGACTGTAGGCAGGCCAGCTCAGCACACGGACTCTTCTACTACGGCCATGCTGTTGTAATAGCTGCAGTATGTGGTTTTGCATTGTCCTGCTGAAATACACAAGACCTTCCCTGGAATAGATGTCGCCTGGAGGGGAGCATATGTTGCTCTAAAACCTTTATATACCTTTCAGCATTCATGGTGCTTTTTTAAAACATGCAAGAGTCCCACACCATATGCACTAATGCATCCCCATACCATCAGAGATGCTGGCTTTTGAACTGAATGCTGATAACAGGAGGGGTGGTCTTTCTTCCTCTTTAGCCCAGAGGACACCACGCCCATGATTTCCAACAAGAATGTCAAATTTGTACTGCGTTTGACCACAGGACACTTTGCCACTTTGCTACAGTCCATTTTAAATGAGCCTTGGCCCACAGAACACAGCAGCACCTCTGGATCATGCTTAACAATGGCTTCCTTTTTGCATGATAGAGTTTTAGGTGGCATCTATGGATGGCACGGCAGATTTGTTTACAGACAGTGGTTTCTTGAAGTATTCCTGGGCCCATTTAGTAATGTCAATGACAGAATCATGTCGGTGAGTGATGCAGTGGCATCTGAGGGTCCGAAGATCACGGGCATCCAGTAAAGGTCTTCGGCCTTGTTACTTACGCACAGAGATTTTTCCAGTTTCCCTGAATCTTTTGATGATTTTATGCACTGTCGATGATGAGACCTTCAAAGCCTTTGCAATTTGACGTTGAGGAACATTGTTTTTAAATGTATTCCACAATTTTTTTATGCAAGCCTTCACAGGTTGGAGAGCCTCTGGCCATCTTTACTTCTGAGAGACCAGCCTCCCTAAGACATCTCTTTTATAGCCAATCATGTTACACACCTGATGCCAGTTAACTTAATTACTTCCTAAATGATCTTTCAGCTGATTCTCTTATATATTAATTGCTTTTTCAGCCCTTTTTGCCTGTGTCCCAACTTTTTTGAGACCTGTTGCAGCCTAGAAATTTGAAATAAGCTAATTTTGTGGATAAAAATTTAAAATGTCTCAGTTTCAACATTTGAAATGTTATCTATGTTCTATTGTAAATAACATAGTGGCTCGTGATCTGAAAGTCATTGCATTTTGATTTTATTCACAATTTACACTTTGTCCCAACTATTTCGGAATTGGGGTTGTTTTATGTTTTAGCTCCAATACCTCTATTTAATGATAAAATGATAATATACGGCTCAAGAGTATTTTCGGGATGATCCTTTTGATCATTTCACGCATATACGGTACATTGCATCAATCCAGTTACTGCAGATAGGAACCTCCGAGTTCATGAAGAATGAATGCTATGAAATTGCACTTATATAAAAACACCTGATAAAATGTACCTGGCTTTCTATCTCTGGTCGTAGCGTCAACAACACAGAAACATTAAGCTAGTATCTCACTTAGCGGCGAATGCTTACGAATGTAGCAAATTTTGAGTTTCGTCAGAGTTCGTAAAAGGGCGCAAAGCAGTTCGCTAAAAGTTTTTAGGATCGCAAACAGTTTTTCTTGTTGCAAAGAAATTTTGAGCATTGTAGGAGCCATATTGTTATTTTTGAGTTTGCAGTGCCACACTAATACTTTTTCTTTGAGTTCAACTCCTTCTAGTGGCCGGATAAAAAACAGGTGAATCCACCTGGGGGGTGTGGTCCAAGTGGAATATAAAGGGCAGACCATTCTACCTGGAGGTGTGGCCAGAGCAGGAAGGACAGTCTTTGACCAGTTACCCAACATATCTCCATGCTGCTTCTGCAATCTTCTTTGTATCTTGCCCATCCTAATTCTGTTTGTAAAATTGCTCCTGCCAAAGTCATATTTATTTATTACTTATATTAAATACCACTTTATTTTTGAAGGCAACTTTGTGTACGTGGAGAATTTTTGGGTATAAAGGTGCAGACATCTTGCTCAGCCACCACAGTGGTTATCAAAAGGCCTGGAAATAACCACTACAACAAGTCAAAGACTGCTTCCAGCAAGTCAGGAACAAAGTAGGGATTCCATCCAGCAAGGATCTAAAGAACTCCACCAACTAAGACTGAACTGGAAAGGTAGAGCTGGATGGGTGCTCTTGAACACATGGCTGGATCAAATGTGGGCAGGTGATGTACTCCCCTCAATGAACTTGTTAAACTGCTTTGATGTTGGAAACTAGAAGAGGAAATCTACTATAGGAGGGATTATACTGTGAATGCATTCAAATGTTAGAGTCTGCTATAGGAGTGATTATTGGATTGTTTGAATTACTGCAGGAACAGTAAACAAACAAACATGGAAGATGCTTTTAAGACAAGTGAAGAGGGGGTAGTCAGGCCCCTCAAACACAGGCTCAGGTTTGGAAGAAAGTGCATCCAAATTAAGAAATGCCAGGAAGGGAAAAACTTGCTCACTTAACAAGAAGGAAGAACATAATTGTACAACTAATGGAAGATGTGTCATGTGCAGGAAGTCAAGGAAAATCTGTCAAAGTATACACAAATGTTGAATGACTTTAAATCTGTACACAGAGCTTACCATGAACTGTTGACAGTGGAGGAGGCAAAAATAGATGAATTGGAATGGGCTGAACCCAGATTTGCTGAAATTAACAGTTTTCTGTCTTTTTGTGTCTGAGTGGCTATGTGGAGCACCCAAGTCTCAATCTGTTGAACTCACTGAAACCCCAGAGATGGAGGTTGGCCCTAAGGACAGTGCATCACAAGTCTCCAGTTGTGGGTCCAGATCAAGTGCATCGCAAGCTTCCAGTCGTAAGTCCAGGTCAAGTGTAATGGCTGCGAGGGTCCGTGCTGAGGCGGAAAAGGCAGCCATCGTGACCCAGGTGGCAGTACTTAAAAAAAAGCATGAACTTAACAAAGAAATTCAAGTTTTACAGGAAAAACGTGAAGCCTTGGAGCTGAAGGCTCAGCTGGCAGCTTCAACATCAAAGTTAGCAGTGCTCATGGCTGCTGAGGAACGACAAGGATCCATGTTGTTTAAACCCACAGCTAAGCCGCCTTCTGAGGGACATCAACCAGGCCCTGGTGAGACCCATGCTGACACCCCCTGCCAAGTGAAGGTAAAGATGAAGATGGAATGAATGCCTACCTTGCTGAAGCTAAAAAATTGGGGAAAAGTGATACTTCAGAGGTTGCATTTCTTTCATTGAGGGAATGAGTAAGGGCCCTTCCACATTACAAGGCCCAAGTGTTTGTCCCAGGGAGGGTGTTCACTTTCAGCCAGTCCCTTTGCAACCAAAGACAGACAGGGCTGACAGTAAAAGCAGTTCAGTTCAAACATTAAGTCCTCTCAAACCTGATGCAGGGACTATTGTATTTCAAACCTCATACAGATCTGACAAGGCCTCTGATCAGCCCTTAATGACATCACAGAGCAGTTCAAGCCAAGCAGGTTTGGTAGACATCCTGCAACGTCAAAATTACATAACATCTACTCTAGTAAAGCAGCAGCAACTCTCTGATCTCCCACAAAGAGAAATCCCAATCTTCAGTGGTGATGTTTTGTTGTACCGGCCATTTATCAAAGCTTTTGAGCATATGATTGAACTTAAGACTGATAGCAGTGCAGATAGGCTGTACTTCCTTGATCAGTACACTAGTGGCCACCCCAAAGATCTTGTCCGGAGTTGTTCCATATGAGCCCAGATAGAGGTTATGATAGAGCTAGGGCTTTATTGCAGGACCATTATGGAGACGAATTCAAGATCTGTTCTGCTTATATGAAGAAAGCATTAGAATGGCCTTTTAGTGAAAGCAGAGGACTCAAAAAGCATTAGAAGCTTTTACAATATTTTTTAAGAAGTTGCTGTAATGCAATGGAGGAAATGAGATACTCACATGAAATCAACCTGTCCTCAAACATGAAACTCTTGATCATGAAACTTCCTTCAAACTTAGAGAAAGATGGCAAAACAGCAGACCTCAATTCCGGATCTCGCTTTCATTCCTGGAGAGGCAAGTTAAAGTCATCTCTGACCCAGTATATGGGGACATTCAAGATAAAGTCCCCAGAGGTAAGCCTAAGCCTAAGTCCACTGGCAGCAGCAGCTTTGCAACAAGTGTCTCCACCACTGCATCTCAGCCACAAAACCATGACAGTAGTCACTTCCAAGCCTCTTGCCTCCTATGTGGCAACCAGCACACATTGAAACAGTGCAGTTCATTTAGGAAAAGGCAACACAGGGACAAAATACAGGCAATACAGGAAAACAACAGAGTCAGGAGAAAAGCTGAGTGATAAACTTTCTCCAAACTCTGTAATAGAGCCTTTTTTTTTTTTTTTTTTCTGAATTAAGAAAATGGTTAGAACGGGAAAAAGCGACAAACCAAGCGACAAACCAAGCCAGCCGGATCTTGCAACAATTGTGGAGACCTCAAGAATTGAGAAATGAAATGAGGGAGAAGCTGGACCAGCTTTTGAAGGAAAATGGTGATCTCAAAAAGGAGATTGCCAAGAAAGACGCACAGATTCAATCTTTATCAAGCAAACTGGAGGAGCTGGAGCAACAAGAGAAACGTAATGATGTAATCCTGACAGGGCTCAAAATCAAACCCAGGAGTTATGCCAGGGCAGCAGCGAAGGACTACGATGGAGGCGGAGGAGGAGAATAAATCTGTGGAAATGCAGGTGATGGAATTCCTTCAGACCAAAAGTATTTCTCTGGACCCCAGCAATGTGGATTCATGTTATCTGCTACCGAAAAGGAGGAAGCGGAGACCGAATGCAGCAAGAGCTGTGTTACTACGACTTACAAGCAACAAGCACAAAAATCTCTTTTTGTTGAAGCAAGGGAGAAATCTCAAAGGATCCAATGTTTTCATAAATGAAAACCTCACCAGGCACAATGCAACCATCGCATGAAAAGCTCGTCAACTAAAGAAAGCGGGGAAGATACACAGCACTTGGACGGCTAACTGCAGAATTTTCATCAAACCAAATGGGTCACCGGAAACTACCAGACCGGTGCTGATCAAGATGATGCGGATTTGGAGAGTTTTGACCACTGAGGCAGGTTAAAATCCCTGACAAATCTCTATGAGCAGTTATCTGATAAACCAAACTGCAGATCAGAAACTGGCTTTTCAACAACAAGTCGCCAAAACTCAGGAATATACCCTAATGAAGAAATTGACCCGGACAAACCATTTTTTTTCTACAACGAAACAAACGCATGCGGATACTTTTTACTTTAGACGAATTTAACAAGAACATTAAAATGGAAGGGAGTTTGTCCATTATCCACTTCAATAGTAGGAGTCTATATGCAAACTTTGACCAAATAAAGGAATACCTTCATTTGCTAATCCGTTCAACATCATCGCACTATCGGAAACTTGGATTAAAGAAGAAAAGGGCAAGGACTTCTACATGGAGGGTTACAACTTGTGTGTAAGAGCAGACTAAATAAAGCTGGTGGGGGTGTTGGACTATTTATTGATGAGGCCATAAACTTCCAGGTACTAGAATGCAAAGCAATTGTTATGGAAAATGTAATGGAATGCCTTACAATTGAGATTCCTAGGTTGAAAGGTAAAAATACGGTTATTTGTTGTGTGTACAGAGCACCGGATTCACAAATTGATGTTTTTAGTAAATGTATGGGTGAATTACTTGTCAATATGAACCAGAAAATGTTTTTTTATGTGTGGGGACTTTAATATTGACTTGATAAATCCAAATAATAGCTCTATAATAGAGGAGTATATTGACACCATGTATGCCATGGGTATGCAACCATTAATCACAAAACCAAGCAGGATTACTATAGACACAGTGCCACCTTGATAGATAATGTGTATACTAATGTATTAGATTCTGAAATATTTAGTGGCATTATGATAAATGATATTACTGATCATCTACCAGTTTTTGCTATTTGTAACTGCAAATTAGATATAAGGGACCAGGCTAGATTGAAAACCCTGGAACACACAGAAATCAGAATTAAAAGCGAAAAAAGGCTAAAGAAACTAGAATCAGATATGTTGAACCAGAATTGGGATCATGTATTAACAGAGAAAGATCCAAATCGAGCCTATGAGGCTTTTCTACGACAGTAAACTCCTGTATGATAAACACTGTCTAGTCAAAATAACTAACAAACTGAAGCAGAACAAAGAGAGGAAACCTTGGGTTTCAAAAGTACTGGCAAATGCCTGCAAGAAGAAAAATATATTGTATAAACAGTTTCTGAGAGAAAGAACTGAGAAAGCAGAAATTAGGTACAAAAATTACAGAAACAAAATGACAAATTTACTAAGGAAACATAAAAAAGAGTATTATGAAAAGCTTTTATTAGAAAATAAACATTACACCAGAAATCTCTGGAATATAATAAAGAACGCCTCTGGGAGGACACCGAGGAGGAGTACCCTGCATTCTTTAATATAAATGGCAAAAAGGTAGAGGACAAGGAATTGGTTGTGGAGAATTTTAACAGTTATTTTGTGAATGTTGGGCCAGAACTAGCAAAGGGTATTAAATCCTCACACCTATGATGGGACTACCTTGACAAGGATGAGGAAATCCAAGACACAATGACACTAACTCCTGTTACCGAATCTGAAATTAGATCAATTCTGAAAAATTGTACAGCTAAGACATCTGTTGATGTAAAACCAATTAGATATGAAATTACTGAAAACACTAACTAACGCAATTGTAACTCCACTTACGCATATATGCATCTATCCTCCCCCTGCGGAGTGTTTCCAGATAAAATGAAGATAGCGAAAGTTATCCTCTATACAAAAAGTGGGGATAAATATGATTTCTCAAACTATCGCCCTGTCTCGATTTTACCTCAATGCTCAAGGTCCTAGAAAAGCTCTTCAATGACAGATTGGACAAGTACATTGATAAACACAAAACTACTGTGTGACAGCCAGTATGGGTTCAGGAAAAAGCATTCGACAGCACTAGCCCTAACAGAATTTATTGAAATGATTAAAGATTCACTAGATTCAAACCTATATTCTATAGGCATATTTATTGATCTGAAGAAAGCATTTGACACTATAAATCACGATATATTGATTGAAAAAAACTTTTAAAAAATATGGATTAAGAGGGACCGTGATTAAAATGGATCAAAAATTACTTAACAAGTAGGACGCAATTTGTGCAGATGGGCAATAGCAAATCGAATTGTTTGGACATTACCTGTGGAATTCCTCAGGGCTCGGCCATAGGTCCCAAGTTGTTCATAATTTACATAAATGACATTGTTAAGGTGTCCGATATCCTAAAACTAATTTTATTCGCAGAGACGACACGACTATTTTTTGCTCAGGTGTCGATCTCAAGCAATTGGCAAAAGTGGTTAATAAAAAATGTCTAAACTTCACACGTGGTTTAATGTAAACAAATTGTCATTAAATCTTACAAAGACCAAATTTATGATATTTGGGGAAAAAGGCCTAAAGGACTATATAGACTTAAAGGTAAATGGTACCAGCATTGAAAGGGTAAACGAATATAAAGTCATGGGAGTTATGTTAGATAATCTCTCTTAAGCTGGAAACCACATGTAAACTTGGTTCAAAGAAAGTTGGCTAAAAAAGCGTGTCTATTCTTTTGAAAAATGCAAAAATTATTAAAATGCAAGTCTCTTAAAATAATCTATTCAGCACTCATAGCACCCCACTTACACTACTGCGCTGAAGTATGGGGGACACACTTATAATAATACAATAGAATCATTGTTTAAACTCCAAAAAAGGCCCTTAGAATTATTCATAACGCTCCCTATGGAACCTATACAAACGATTTGTTTATTAAGGCAAAGTTTAAATTGCAGGATATAATAAAATCAACTCCTTGCAAATTGTGTATTTAGGATACCACAAAGAATTGCCTAGAAATATACAATGCCTGTTTTTGGAACGTGAATGTACCCATGATCTAAGAGGCAGAATGTTGTTGCAGAAGAGAAGGGTCAAGTCGACTCGAGTGAGCACTCCTTATCGGTGGCTGGAGTCAGTGCATGGAACATACTTGAACACAAGGTCAGAGGCAGACAATTTGAAAGACTTTAAGTATCTTCTGAAATGTGCATGTTTGAATAACTATGAACTTATCCAACAAAATGGCATTGATAAATTAAACAGAACCATAGCGGCATAAACAATAGGGGTTGTTTATAGACACCAGCTATACTGTGATTAAAACTCTTCATGACTGTCATAAATGTCTATGATTTTATGTTGTGACGTTTAAATCGTAGTGTAAATAGACACTCAGCTCTGTTGTGATTTATAAATCTTTATGATATCTTACCCATAATCAAACTGTTTTTCTGGGAGTTGGGGGCGGACTTTGACAAGCGATTTCGCTTTCTCCCGCTGACCTTCGGTCATGATACATGTTGTGTTGAAATTGTCATGGAATGACTGTACAATCATGCCGAAAATGAAAAAAACAAATAAATAAATAAAATAAAAAATTGATTTCTTAAAGAACAGGGAATTTGCTTTGGCTGTCTTCAACAAGGCCACATTGGCAAATACTGTAGACAAAGACTTTCCTGTACAGTGTGTTCTAAGCAACATCCTACTTGCCCTCCATATTGATCAAAAACCGAAATGCGACACTTGGAGGTCAGAACACTGTAGTCATGCACCCCAAAGCATGTGGGAGACATTGGGGCCGGAGCCAGGCCCGCAGTATTCTCTCCGTAGTACCAGTGAAAGTCAAAGCCAGTAAAGGAGACAAAGTTATTCAAGTGTATGCCTTCATTGACCCGGTAGCACTGCCACTTTCTGCACAGAACACCTTATGTCTCAGTTGAATATCAAAGGCAAAAGATCAAACATCTTGTTGCAAACAATGAGCCACACAAAGTCAGTACCAACATATGTTGTCTCGGCCTAGAAATTTCTGGATTGGATGTAAGCAATTTTTGAAGGTACCAGATGTTTTCACCCAAAAGGAGATGCCAGTCACCACTGACAACATTGTGACAAGACAGGATCTCTAGATGGCCATACCTGCAAAACATTGAGATGCTAGAAATAGACAGCAACATTGAGTTGCTGATAGGAACCAATGCATCAAAGGTTATAGAACCCTGGGAAATTATCATTAGTCAGGGTGAGGGACCTATATGTGAAGACCCTAGTGGGGTGGGTAGTAAATGGGCCCTTAAGAGGTGGTGAGTTCAATGCCAACAATGACTCTCAATGTGCCACTGTCAATAGAATCTCTGTTGCAAAACCTAGAAAAGTTGTTGATTAGTCAATATAATCACGAAGCTTCAATGAAAAAGGCAGCAGAAGAAAAACGTGAATTGTCAATTGAGGATAAAGAATTCCTCAGAATTGCAAATGAATCAGTCTCACTTACAGATGGACACTACACCCTTGATGTGCCCTTCAGGAATGATAATGTGCAAATGCCCAACAACCGCCACATAGCCATACAACGCCTCCTGAGTCTAAAGAAGAGGTTGAAGAGTAAGCAGTCTTTCCACAGAGACTACACAACCTTTCTCAATGACATGATTGCTGATGGATATGCTGAGTTGGTCCCACAGGAAGAGGTGAAAGAAGCTGAAGGAAACACCTGGTATATCCCACATCATGCGGTCTATCACCCCAAAAAAGAAGACGGTGAGGGTGGTTTTCGACTGTGGTGCAGTATCTCAAGGTACATCCCTGAACGCTGAACTTTTACAAGGCCCTAACCTTACAAACTTATTAATTGGAGTCCTGCTCAGGTTTAGACTAGAGCCCATTGCACTAATGGCTGACATCAAATCCATGTTCCATCAAGTAAGGGTCTCTAAGTCAGACATAGACTTCCTGCGCTTTCTGTGGTGGCCGTAACATTGACCAGGATCCAGTTGAGCACCGCATGCTGGTACACTTGTTGGAGCTGTCTCTTCCCCAAGTTGTGCTAATTTTGCCCTGCGAAGAACTGCTGAGGACAATCCCCACATCAGACCACAGGTGACTAATACCATAATGAAAAAACTTTATGTGGATGACTGTCTGACCTCTTTTGCCCACAGTCCAGGAAGCAGTGCAGTTGAGATTGGACTTGGTAGAGCTGTGCAGCAAAGGAGGATTTCAACTCACCAAGTGGGTGAGTAACAATAGAGCTGTACTTTCACCATAAAGGAGGAGGACAAAGGGAAGGACATCAGATCCCTGGACCTAGACAAGAGCAATTACCAGTGGACCCGGCACTTGGACTTCAATGGGAGTGTGGAGGACGACACCTTCAGGTTTGACATCAAGGTCACTGAAAAGCCCCACACACGGAGAGGAATTTTGTCAATGGTAAGCCCGTGTAATGATCCACTGGCATTCTAGCACCTCTCACTCTCCCAACCAAGCAACTATTGCAAGAGCCTCTGTTAGCAAGGCTATGGGATGGGATATGCCAATACCCACAAATAAGTCTAGGCAGTGGACCAGCTGGATTCAAGACCTTCCTAAATTGACTGATTTCAGTGTACCACGCTGTATAAAACCAAATAACTTTGGAAAGCCACAAACCTTTCTAGTTGCACCATTTCACTGATGCCAGTGAGACGGGTTATGGAGCAGTAAGCTACTTGAGGATGACTAATGAGAGAGGAGACACACACATCTCTTTCCTATTAGGAAAGGCAAAGTTGCCCTTTAAAGCACATAACGATACCAAGACTTGAACTGGCAGCTGCAGTACTGTCTGTTAAGGTGGACAAGATGCTCAGGACAGAGCTGCAGCCCCCTTGGAGAATTCCTTTGTTTTGACAGATAGCCAGGCAGTATTAAAAATACATTGCCAATGACAGTGCAAGATTCCTGACCTATGTGGCAAATAGAGTATCTGTCATAAGAGGGAACACCAGTGTCCAACAGTGGAGGTACATTGCCAGTAAACACAACCCAGCAGATGACGCCTAGGGGGGCTGACTGTACAGAAGTTCCTTGAGAATAGGAGATGGATGCGTGGTCCCGAATTCCTCTGGGAACCAAAGCACAACTGGCCAGTGGAACCTATCGATCAAGAGTCTCTACCACAAGATTTACCCAGAAGTCAAAGGTTACCCTGTTGTGTGCAATGTTGTAATTCCGGATGATTCTATGCCAACTCACAAACTAATCTGTTTTTCTCAGACTGACCAAATTGGTAAAAGCTGTTGCTTGGTTTCAAAAGCTTGGAGACACCCTGTTAGTTCTGGCTGCCAAAAGGAAACAAAGTACCCCCAGTGTCAACACCCGTGCACACCAGCAGAAGCGGAGTGCATTCCTGTCAACGCCAGTGGTCAGTATGTTTCCTGAAAGATTTTTGACCGGGCTGAGAAGGCAATATCCTACACTTAGAAGCAGGCATTCCCAAGTGAGTTTGCTGCCCTTGGAACAACACCACCCAGTGTTCACAAAAAGAGCACAATCTACAAGCTAGATCCAGTTCTAAAGGATGGGCTATTAGGGGGGGGGCGATTGACAAGGTCAGCCATGTCTGAGTCCGGTGAAGCATCCCATCATCCTTCCCAAAGCAGTCTCACATCTCAAGTTTGTTGCTTCACCACATTCATTTAAAGGTATGGACACTACGCAGAAATTACATTCTCGCCCAGTTAAGAAAGAAGTACTGGATTGTCAGTGGCAATAGTGCAGCGAGAAGAATCATTGCAAAATGTGATCTGTAAGCGCTTGAAAGGAAGGACAGGAGAACAAAAGATGGCTGATTTACCACTGCAAAGAACACAACCAGACCTCCCACCATTCACCAATGTTGAATGGACTACTTCGTCCAATAGGAACCAAAAGAGAAGGAGTCTGGTAAAAAGGTATGGTGTTCTTTTTACATGTGTCTTGCAGAGCGATTCATCTCGAGATGGCCTACCCCCTTGACACGGACTCCTGTATCCACGCCGTTAAAGATTTATCTGCAGGCGAGGCTGGTGAAGCACATCTGGTCTGACAATGGCACCAACCTGGTAGGTGCAGAAAAGGAGTTAAGAAGAGCTTTGTCCAGCATCAATGACAGTAAAGTCCAAAGTGCTATGCTTGAGAGGGGAATAAGCTGGAGCTCAATCCGCCAGGGCGTCCCACCATGGTGGAGGTGGGAGAGACTGATCAGGTCTGTAAGATGGGTCCTCAACTCTCTTCTACACCAACAAACATTAGATGATAATAGTTCAGACACTATTTTGTGAAGTTGAGCAATCCCCCAACAACCGCCCAATCACCCACCACATCATCTGACTGCTCAGATTTAGAACCTCTTACCCCCAAAAAACCGTCCTTTCTGCTTAAATCTCAAATCAGTTCTTCCTCCCGTGAGTTTTCCAGGCTGACTCGTATACCAGGCGCCCGGTGGAAACAAGTGCAGCATCTGACCAACTTGTTCTGGAGGAGATGGACACAAGAGTACCTAACACTCATGCAGGAAAGACAGAAGTGGTCCAGTGTTCGAGAGAACTTCAAGGTTGGTGACATCGTGATGGTAGTTGACCCATCCTCCCCACCTTTGATCTTCATGGCCTCTGAGAAGAATCCTGGAGACAAAGGCTGATTCCAAAGGACTGGTCAGGCGTTAAGCTGAAAGACCAAGACGGCATCTTGGAGAGGCCAATTACAAAGTTTGTCTCCTGTTAAAGACCAAATGTAATGCTATGTCTTTATGTATAGATATATAATGCACTGGCTCCATTGATACTATTGTGAGTAATTGTTTTATGTTGCCTAAAAACATTTAGGGGCGGATAAGGGGGAGCCAAATTGTTATTTTTGAGTTTGCAGTGCCACACAAATACTTTTTCTTGAGTTCAACTCCTTCTAGTGGCCGGATAAAAAACAGGTGAATCCACTTGGGGGTGTGGGTCCAAGGAATATAAAGGGAAGACCATTCTACCTGGAGGTGTGGCCCAGAGCAGGAAGGACAGTCTTTGACCAGTTACCCAACATATTCTCCATGCTGCTTCTGCAATCTTCTTTTATCTTGCCCATCCTAATTCTTGTTTGTAAAAATGCTCCTGCCAAAAGTCCATATTTATTTATTACTTATATTAAAATACCACTTTATTTTTGAAGGCAACTTTTGTGTACGTGAGAAATTTTTGGGTATAAAGGTGCAGACATCTTGCTTTCAGCCACAGTATATTATCAAAAGGCCTGAAATAACCTACAAGCATGTTCAAAAATTTCTTTGCGAATTTATTTCTCACAACAGTTGCAGACGTTTGTAAAAAGAGTTGTGTTTATTGCAAACGGTTGCAATCTGTGTCACTAAAGTTCTTTTTTGGTTCTAAGTATTGATCACTATACAACAGAGCTACGAATACTGATGAATGTAGACTAATATTAGGTTTCGTGAGGATATACCATCAAGGTTTAAATCAAGATTGCAAAAGAGTTTGCAAACGGTTTTAGGTCGCAAAGAGTTCACTTTCATATTCTAGAAAAAGCCATTTCCTATTCTTTTTCGCAAAACAGTTACGCCGATTGTTGCTAACTTTGTCAGAAAAGTTGGCTAATCCAAAATTTGCTAAATTCGTTGAATATTCGCCGCTCAGTGAGATACTAGCTTTAGCCTCTTCTCACCAATAGAGGGTGTGTTTCATTTGCCCAGGTACCATTGTTGCCTAGTGTCAATTTAACAAACCAATGAGAGACAACCCCACAGAGCTGGGGGTGAACAGCAGAGTGGACGTCCGTTACTGGCTGAACCAACCACAAACGTGAGATGTGTCTCCATCTTGTGTAATGAATCAAGGGGGAATTGCGCTTATCAAACGCTTGCGTGTATATCGCTAGATAAAAATGAAATGAAAACACTGGACTGGTGACAAACATCAACCGGTTACATGACTGACCATTATTCTATAAGTTATCTTTGTTTACAGGTGTTTGTTGTCAGGAAATTTTTAATTGTTAGTTGAAATTCAAAAAAATTAAATTCAAATTAGCTCATATATATAAAAAGAATAGTATATGTCTAAGGAATTTTTTCATAGTTTCAGCACATAATCCGAATCCATTCATTATTCTAATAATGGCAATTTTTATTTTAATATTTAAATGTTTCATTTTTGTTCAAACCAGTATTAATTTCTTTCACAGCAAAAATATTATGTATGATAAAAATTTAATCTCTGTATTCCACCTCTGAACTAACTTCCTAAAGTTTCCTCACAGTTCCATCCATATCCTTCAGTAAGATGGTGGGCGCAAATCTGATAAACTGGTCTCGTGTCCAAGTGTTTTCTTTTGCTCTGTGGAAACCTCTTGTGCATCATTGCTCAAATAAAAATATGTGAAACCCATTCAAAAATATTAACTTAATTTACCTCGTTATATATATTTTGGGCCTTAATTTTCAATTACAAAAATGTTTCCAAAACTTACTTTTAAGTTTCTCATGCCAAGTTTGTTTCAGTCCCATTCGTCTTTGGTCTGAAAACTCTGGTGACAAAAGGGCAAATATGACAGCCTGTGGGGTTTCATCAATGTGCAGCTCAAATAAAAATATGTGAAACTGTAAGGCAGAAGCTGTCTCATGCTGTTCCCTTGCTCCCGAGGCATCAGACAAGGGTTCCTCTCAGGCACGATTCCTCAGGTGGATTATACGTTGATTTACCACCTATATAGCTTGCTTTGTGAACAACCAACTAAATGCATATTACCAGTCTTTATTCATGACATTAATTTTAATAATTTAAATGGAGCTTATTAAGAGGAAGGGTGCTTGTGCCATTTTCACTCAGGTAGCGGATCTTGCGTTTGCACTATGTCTTAAATGCAAAAATACAGAAACAAATAAAGACTGAAATAGGCGATCACTTTCCCCAACATTGACAAATATTTCTGAAATAATTCACAGTATGAGGAGTGATGTGATTTCACAAAGATACCATCCCAAACAGTAGTACAGATTTAAGTTTGTAATGCTGCTTGAAAACACTTCAGTGAAGGCAAGAATCATGCACCTAAGAAAATAACCTTAAAGATTTGTGTCCTGTTACCCCTGACATAAAAAGGGAATTCCCCCCCCAATCTTAGCGTTCCTTCCATCTTCTGTCCACTCGTTTCTGGGCGGCTTGCGGATGGGTATCCGACCTGACCGTGTCAATTTCTGCAATTAATAGTTTCACCGAAGCTTTTCGGATCGGAGATTAACCCTGTGGTGTGCGCGTAGGAAACGCGCTCGTCTACCCCAGGATCCTGCTCTTCTCAGGTCTGCGGTTCATCAGTTAGAGGCTGCAGGTTTGCCCATTCACGAACGCGGAAAAACTACGGTCCACATTGCCCTCGCGCACGTAAAGCAGTGTCCTGCGCTCCAGAATAAGATAAGCATGTACTATTGCATGATGATCAATCGACTTTACTAAATATTCGTCGGTTAAAAGCAAACAATAATGATAGCTAACGCGAATGAATTCCGTAATTGGTCCAGTGCGTCATTTGTTGACTTGTGTTAGAGAAGACGCTTCATCATTTTCAGAGAAAATATGGAATACGCTTCGGTTGCGAGCACTGCTTTGTGACCAATGCTGGAAGAACCAATATACAACAAGAATTCCTCAGAGAGCATATTTATTGCTTTTTAAAAGCTAAACAGTGACTGAATGTAGGCTAATTGATTCATGGCCAATCATGTAACTTGAAGCATAAATGGAAGTGGATGATTTCATCGCTTTAAACTCTAATTTTCTTATTTTATATTAAAAATGAAATCAGTAGATATGATAAACGAGAAGAAAAAGATGGCATGTACTTACAAAAGATGTGCAGGAAAATATGAGCAAAACGAACCAGAGAAAAATTCTCATTTTCGTGTGAAAATCAGCTTTAGGCTCGAATCAACGACCAACTTCCCAAAGAGCCATAAATCCTCTCAGAGCTCGTATGGGACGACTCATGAGGATCGTCGCGCAAATTTCCAAGGAACAAAAAAGCTAAACATGAATTATGCTCCCCTTCCGTTTTTATACACACTGAAAAATATACAAAAACAATGTCCCTGAAAAAATTCCAACAGCAGGCACTTAAAAATCTATAGTGCAGCGAGGTGACAGTTGAGTCAACGCAGCTTTAGACTGGGTGCTTGCGCGCGTCAGTGATCAAATGTTGCACTTCAGACAGGAAATGCGCGGAGCTGCGCGCCTTCGATTTACACCATCTGTAGCGGAGAGCAAAGGACTGTGGCAAACTACTCGGGCTGGGAATCACCACTAGACGGGTACCCTCAACTTTCTAATCGTCACTACTTGACAGAATTATTTCAGAGAGAATGAATTACATAATTTAATCTGCTAAATTAGGTTAAACGCTTCAATTTTTGCACTTTACCCGATTGCATCATTCCAAAATGTTTGCACCCACTTGCTCCACTCCCTGATGAACAACGTGGACGGAGAAAATGTTTTAGCCCTCGTTTATCTGGTCCGTCCGGCTGTCTGTCCGCAGGATTTTGGAAAAAGTTTTGGACCATTTAATACTTTTGTAGCACTGGTTAGCCAGCTATCTTAAAACCTTTGCTAGTGTACGGCTGAGCTCCCATGTTAATGAGGCAAATTACAGCTGTGAACAGGTGTGTGTGTGTGTGTGTGTGTGCGCGCACGCGTGGTTTTATTGATTTAAAAATACAAAGTATTTTAAAAATCCTTCATTCACATATTTGAAATAAATTGTTCACACCTGCATAATTTTTACGTGTGTTAGGTCTTTAATTTCAATATAATTGATACTGAACTTATATTTTTAAAATCTCTCCAACTGTGATTTGTCTTAGGCCCATCAATTTGAAATCAACCTGCAATAATCAAACTGTTCTCAAAAAGAGTCAAAAATCATATCTGTATGTTTTCCAAGATTGATTTTTCAGTCAGAGTAAGAGCAATGTTGAAACTTGAAAATAAAGCTTATCTTATCCATGAATACGAAGTCTGTATAGATTAAAACGACTCATGAGGCATTTTGCAGTGTCCTGAAGCAAATGCCCCTTTACAGGATTTCACGCATAGTTTTATTATGACAAAGTTGTAGTCTGTTATGATTTAACATCAAAACGTGTTTACTTAAGCATACTTCTGCACGTATTATATTGATATTCAGATCACATAAAAGAAAATAAATGTTAAGGGGGGCATCTTACCCCATTTTACACAAAATGCGAGTGCAAACAAACTTTTAGTTGTTCATGATAAATGCATTTTGAAATTCATCTGAACTGGGTAAGGAAGAAGAGGATTTGTATCGGGAAATTTAAAGTTGACCTCTCAGTGATATTGAATGGAGATATGAACACAGTACGCAGTGCTCCAAGCTGAGCACCAAGGTGATTAATGAGGTTAAGAATCTCTCTGACCCAGTTTACACAAAACTCATGTGTAGTGAAGCCTCCTTTGATTTAAGCGACCTTCCACTCCTGGTCTGTCAAAGGACCAACAGTATGCAGCTCTTTCACAAATACCACCCTCTCAAGTCCTATAAATACTGATGCCAAAGAATCCACATTGACATACAACACGCTGCATGGTTGTCATAGTAATGTGATTGGATGTATTGACTGAAACAAAAATAATCTGAAGAAATGCAGTTAGATTCTAAAGGCAGCATATTTTTAATTTCCACATCATGAAGTCTGATGATCCACGAGCAGTTGATCAAGGAACCAGAATCTGGGATTAAAATGGCAGATCGTGTTGAATTATTTTTTACAAGATTAGGTGATACACGCATCTCTTCGGCGTTATTCTCTAGAGAGGACTGAGTGTTTGGCTATGGGTCCTCATGTCTGTGAATCTCAGTTCCATGAAATAACCATGAGCATTGCTGATGACCTCCCACCCCATATTAGCATTGCTGATGACCCCCCACCCCATATTAGCATTGCTGATGACCTCCCATGACCCTTGCTGATGACCCTCCCACCCATATTAGCATTGCTGATGACCCTCCCACCCCATATATTAGCATTGCTGATGACCCTCCCACCCCATATTAGCATTGCTGATGACCCTCCCACCCCATATTAGCATTGCTGATGACCCTCCCACCCCATTTAGCATTGATGACCCTCCCACCCCATGTTAGCATTTATGATGACCCTCCCACCCCATATTAGCATTGCTGATGACCCTCCCATTCCATATTAGCATTGCTGATGACCCTCCCACCCCATATTAGCATTGCTGATGACCCTCCCACCCCATATTAGCATTGCTGATGACCCTCCCACCCCATATTAGCATTGCTGATGACCCTCCCACCCCATATTAGCATTGCTGATGACCCTCCCACCCCCATATTAGCATTGCTGATGACCCTCCCACCCCATATTAGCATTGCTGATGACCCTCCCACCCCATATTAGCATTGCTGATGACCCTCCCACCCCATATTAGCATTGCTGATGACCCTCCCACCCCATATTAGCATTGCTGATGACCTCCCACTCCTAGATTACATGACTGATGACCCTCCCACCCCATATTAGCATTGCTGATGACCCTCCCACCCCATATTAGCATTGCTGATGACCCTCCCACCCCATATTACATTACTGATGACCCTCCCACCCCATATTAGCATTGCTGATGACCTCCCACCCCATATTAGCATTGCTGATGACCCTCCCACCCCATATTAGCATTGCTGATGACCCTCCCACCCCATATTAGCATTGCTGATGACCCTCCCACCCCATATTAGCATTGCTGATGACCCTCCCACCCCATATATTAGCATTGCTGATGACCCTCCCACCCCATATTAGCATTGCTGATCCCACCCTCCCACCCCCCCATATTAGCATTGCTGATGACCCTCCCAACCCCATATATTAGCATTGCTTGATGACCCTCCCATATTAGCATTGCTGATGACCCTCCCACCCCATATTGACCTGATGACCTCCCACCCCATATTAGCATTGCTGATGAGCATTTGCTGATGACCCCTCCCACCCCATATTAGCATTATGACCCTCCCACCCCTGATGACCCTCCCACCCCCCACCCCATATTAGCATTGCTGATGACCCTCCCACAACCCATTACTAATGACCCTTTATGATATTAGCATTGCTGATGATGACCCTTAAATGACCCCATATTAGCATTGCTGATGACCCTCCCACCCCATCCCATTACCATATTAGCATTTAGCATTGATGACCCTCCCACCCATATTAGCATTGCTGATGACCCTCCCCCACCCCATATTAGCATTGCTGATGACCCTCCCACCCCTATATTAGCATTATTGACCCTCCCCACCCCATATTAGCATTGATGATGACCCCCACCCCATATTAGCATTGCTGATGACCCTCCCACCCCATATTAGCATTACTGATGACCTCCCACCCCATATTAGCATTGCTGATGACCCTCCCACCCCATATTAGCATTGCTGATGACCCTCCCACCCCATATTATATGACCTCCCAGCATTGCTGATGACCCTCCCAATCCACCCCATATTTAGCATTGCTGATGACCACCCCCATATTATTAGCATTGTGATGATGACCCTCCCACCCCATATTAGCATTATTGCCCTCCCATTAGCATTGCTGATGATGATATTAGCATTGCTGATGACCCATTGCTGATGACCCTCCCATATATTAGCATTGCTGATGACCCTCCCACCCCATATTAGCATTGCTGATGACCCTCCCCCCATATTAGCATTGCTGATGACCTCCCACCCCATATTAGCATTGCTGATGACCCTCCCACCCCATATTAGCATTGTTGATGACCCTCCCACCCCATATTAGCATTGCTGATGACCCTCCCAATCCCATATTAGCATTGCTGATGACCCTCCCACCCCATTTTAGCATTGCTGATGACCCTCCCACCCCATATTAGCATTGCTGATGACCCTCCCACCCCATATTAGCATTGCTGATGACCCTCCCACCCCATATTAGCATTGCTGATGACCCTCCCACCCCATATTAGCATTGCCCTGATGACCCTCCCACCCCATATTAGCATTATTGATGACCCTCCCACCCCATTTAGCATTGCTGATGACCCTCCCACCCCATAGCATTGCTGATGACCCTCCCACCCCATATTAGCATTGCTGATGACCCTCCCACCCCATATTAGCATTGCTGATGACCCTCCCACCCCATATTAGCATTGCTGATGACCTCCCAACCATATTAGCATTGCTGATGACCCTCCCATTTAGCATTGATGATGACCCTCCCAATCCATATTATTATGCCCTCCCACCCATATTAGCATTGCTGATGACCCTCCCACCCCATATTAGCATTGATGATAACCCTCCCACTCCATATTACCATTGCTGATGACCATCCCACTCTTTATACCATTGCTGATGACCCTCCCACCCCATATTAGCATTGCTTGATGACCCTCCCACCCCATATTAGCATTGCTGATGACCCTCCCACCCCATATTAGCATTGCTGATGACCCTCCCACCCCATATTAGCATTGCTGATGACCCTCCCAATTTCCATATTAGCATTGCTGATGACCCTCCCACCCCATATTAGCATTACTGATGACCCTCCCACCCCATATTAGCATTGCTGATGACCCTCCCCCCATATTAGCATTGCTGATGACCCTCCCACCCCATATTAGCATTGCTGATGACCCTCCCACCCCATGATTGACCCCTCCCATCCATATTAGCATTGCTGATGACCCTCCCACCCCATATTAGCATTGCTGATGACCCTCCCACCCCATATTAGCATTGGTGATGACCCTCCCATTCCATATTAGCATTGCTGATGACCCTCCCACCCCATATTAGCATTGCTGATGACCCTCCCACCCCATATTAGCATTGCTGATGACCCTCCCACCCCATATTATGACCCTCCCACCCCCATATTAGCATTGATGACCCCCATTCCCCATTTAGCATTGCTGATGACCCTCCCACCCATTTACCATTGCCCTGACCCTCCCACCCATATTAGCATTGCTGATGACCCTCCCACCCCATATTAGCATTGCTGATGACCCTTACCCCATATTAGCATTGATGATGACCCTCCCACCCCATATTAGCATTGCTGATGACCCTCCCAATTCCATATTAGCATTGCTGATGACCCTCCCCACCATATATTAGCATTGCTGATGACCCTCCCACCCCATATTAGCATTGCTGATGACCCTCCCACCCCATATTAGCATTGCTGATGACCCTCCCACCCCATATTAGCATTGCTGATGACCCTCCCACCCCATATTAGCATTGCTGATGACCCTCCCACCCCATATTAGCATTGCTGATGACCCCCCCACCCCCACCCCATATTAGCATTGCTGATGACCCTCCCACCCCATATTAGCATTGCTGATGACCCCCATATTAGCATTGCTGATGACCCCCCACCCAATACTATGATTCCCACCCCATATTAGCATTGATGACCCTCCCACCCCATATTAGCATTGCATTGACTGATGAGCCTCCCACCCTCCCACCCCATATTAGCATTACTGATGACCCTCCCATGACCCTTGCTGATGACCTCCCCCATATTAGCATTGCTGATGACCCTCCCACCCCCATATTAGCATTGCTGATGACCCTCCCCCCATATTAGCATTGCTGATTACCATTGCCACCCCATATAGCCACCCCCATATATTAGCATTGCTGATGACCCTCCCCCCCCATATTAGCATTGCTGATGACCCTCCCACCCCATTAGCATTATGATTGACCTCCCACCCATATTAGCATTGCTGATGACCCTCCCACCCCATATTAGCATTGCTGATGACCTCCCACCCCATATTATTAGCATTGCTGATGACACTCCCACCCCATATTAGCATTGCTGATGACCCCCCCACACCATATTAGCATTGCTGATGACCCATATTAGCATTACCCTCCCACCCCATGAATGACCCTCCCACCCCATATTAGCATTGCTGATGACCCTCCCCACCCCATATTAGCATTGCATGATTCCCAGCCATATTAGCATTGATGACCCTCCCACCATATTAGCATTAGCATTGCTTAGATGACCCTCCCATTAGCCCCCATATTAGCCCTCCCATTATTAGCATTGCTGATGATGACCCCCCATTGGTGATGACCCTCCCATATTAGCATTGCTGATGACCCTCCCACCCCATATTAGCATTGCTGATGACCCTCCCACCCCATATTAGCATTGCTGATGACCCCCCCACCCCATATTAGCATTGCTGATGACCCTCCCACCATATTAGCATTGCTGATGACCCTCCCACCCCATATTAGCATTATGACCTCCCATTAGCATGCTGATGACCCTCCCCCCCATATTAGCATTGCTGATGCCCTCCCACCCCATATATTAGCATTGCTGATGACCCTCCCCATTGCATTGCTGATGACCCTCCCACCCCATATAGCATTGCTGATGACCCTCCCAATTCCATATTAGCATTGCTGATGACCCACCCCATTAGCATTGCTGATGACCCTCCCACCCCATATTAGCATTGCTGATGACCCTCCCACCCATATTAGCATTGCTGATGACCCTCCCACCCCATATTAGCATTGCTGATGCATTTAGCATTGATGATGACCCTCCCCACCCCATATTAGCCCTGATATTTAGCATTGCTGATGACCTCCCCATTGCATATTAGCATTGACCTCCCCATATTAGCATTGCTGATGACCCTCCCACCATATTATTGCTGATGACCCTCCCACCCCATATATTAGCATTGCATTGATGACCCTCCCACCCCATATTAGCATTGCTGATGACCCTCCCACCCCATATTAGCATTGCTGATGACCCTCCCACCCCATATTAGCATTGCTGATGACCCTCCCACCCCATATTAGCATTGCTGATGACCCTCCACCCCATATTAGCATTGCTGATGACCCTCCCACCCCATTTGCTGATGACCCTCCCATATTAGCATTGCTGATGACCTCCCACCCCATATTAGCATTGCTGATGACCCTCCCATGATATTAGCATTGCTGATGACCCTCCCACCCCATATTAGCATTACTAATGACCCTCCCACCCCATATTAGCATTGCTGATGACCCTCCCACCCCATATTAGCATTGCTGATGACCCTCCCACCCCATATTAGCATTGCTGATGACCCTCCCATTCCTATTAGCATTGCTGATGACCCTCCCACCCCATATTAGCATTGCTGATGACCCTCCCACCCCATTTTAGCATTGCTGATGACCCTCCCACCCCATATTAGCATTGCTGATGACCCTCCCACCCCATATTAGCATTGCTGATGACCCTCCCACCCCCATATTAGCATTGCTGATGACCCCCCCACCCCATATTAGCATTGCTGATGACCCTCCCACCCCATATTAGCATTGCTGATGACCCTCCCACCCCATATTAGCATTGCTGATGACCCTCCCATTCCATATTACATTGCTGATGACCCTCCCACCCCATATTAGCATTGCTGATGACCCTCCCACCCCATATTAGCATTGCTGATGACCCTCCCACCCCATATTAGCATTGCTGATGACCCTCCCCCCCATATTAGCATTGCTGATGACCCTCCCACCCCATATTAGCATTGCTGATGACCCTCCACCCCATATTAGCATTGCTGATGACCCTCCCACCCTATATTAGCATTGCTGATGACCCTCCCACCCCATATTAGCATTGCTGATGACCCTCCCACCCCATATTAGCATTGCTGATGACCCTCCCACCCCATATTAGCATTGCTGATGACCCTCCCACCCCATATTAGCATTGCTGATGACCCTCCCACCCCATATTAGCATTGCTGATGACCCTCCCACCCATATTAGCATTGCTGATGACCCTCCCACCCCATATTAGCATTGCTGATGACCCTCCCACCCCATATTAGCATTGCTGATGACCCTCCCACCCCATATTAGCATTGCTGATGACCCTCCCACCCCCATATTAGCATTGCTGATGACCCTCCCACCCCATATTAGCATTGCTGATGACCCTCCCACCCCATATTAGCATTGCTGATGACCCTCCCACCTCATGTTAGTGGTACTGATGACCCTCCCACCCCATATTAGCATTGCTGATGACCTCCCAATACCATTGGATGACCCTCCCATATTAGCATTGCTGATGACCCTCCCAATTCCATATTAGCATTGCTGATGACCCTCCCACCCCATATTAGCATTGCTGATGACCCTCCCACTCCATTAGCATTGCTGATGACCCTCCCAATTCATTGCATTGATGACCCTCCCACCCCCATTATTAGCATTGCTGATGACCCTCCCACCATATTATATTGCTGATGACCTCCCACCCCATATTAGCATTGCTGATGACCCTCCCACCCCATATTAGCATTGCTGATGACCCTCCCACCCCTATATTAGCCCATTGCATTGGTGATGACCCTCCCACCCCCATATTAGCATTGCTGATGACCTCCCATATATTAGCATTGCTGATGACCCTCCCACCCCATATTATTATGACCCTCCCATTGCATTGCTGATGACCCTCCCACCCCATATTAGCATTGCTGATGACCCTCCCACCCCATATTAGCATTGCTGATGACCCCCCCTCATTTATATTATATTAGCATTGCTGATGACCCTCCCAATTCTATATTAGCATTGGTGATGACCCTCCCATATTAGCATTGCTGATGACCCTCCCACCCCATATTAGCATTGCTGATGACCCTCCCACCCCATATTAGCATTGCTGATGACCCCTCCCACCCCATATTACCATTAGCATTGCCACCACATGATTACTAATGACCCTCCCACCCCATATTAGCATTGCTGATGACCCCCCCACCCCATATTTAGCATTGCTGATGACCCTCCCCATTATTAGCATTGCTGATGACCCTCCCACCCCTGATATTAGCATTGTTGATTGCTGATGACCTTTCATCCCATATTAGCATTACTAATGACCCTCCCACCCCATATTAGCATTGCTGATGACCCTCCCACCCATATTAGCATTGCTGATGACCCCCACCCATATTAGCATTGCTGATGACCCTCCCACCCCATATTAGCATTGCTGATGACCCTCCCACCCCATATTAGCATTGCTGATGACCCTCCCACCCCATATTAGCATTGCTGATGACCCTCCCCCCCATATTAGCATTGCTGATGACCCTCCCACCCCATATTAGCATTGCTGATGACCCTCCCACCCCATGTTAGCATTTATGACCTCCCACCCCATATTACCATTGCTGATGACCCTCCCAATTTATATATTAGCATTGCTGATGACCCTCCCACCCCATATTAGCATTGCTGATGACCCCTCATCCCAGCCCTTATATATAGCATTGCCATGACCCTCCCACAATATATTAGCATTTTAGCATGATGACCCTCCCACCCCATGTTAGCATTGCTGATATCCCCACCCCATATTAGCATTGCTGATGACCCTCCCACCCCATATTAGCATTGCTGATGACCCTCCCAATTCCATATTAGCATTGCTGATGATATATAGCATTGCTGATGACCCTCCCCCCCCATATTAGCATTGCTGATGACCCTCCCACCCCATATTAGCATTGCTGATGACCTCCATATATTAGCATTGCTGATGACCCTCCCACCCCATATTAGCATTGCTGATGACCCTCCCCCCCCATGTTAGTATCCCACCCCATATTAGCATTGCTGATGACCCTCCCACCCCATATTAGCATTACTAATGACCCTCCCACCCCATATTAGCATTAGCATTGCCACCCATATTAGCATTGATGACCCTCCCACCCCATATTAGCATTGCTGATGACCCTTGATTACCTCCCCAATAAACCCCATATTACTTACTTGATTATATTAGCATTGCTGATGACCCTCCCACCCATATTAGCATTGCTGATGACCCTCCCACCCCATTGCTGATTACCATTGCATGATGACCTCCCACCCCATATTAGCATTGCTGATGACCCTCCCACCCCATATTAGCATTGCTGATGACCTCCCACCCCCCACCTCCCACCCCATATTAGCATTGCTGATGACCCTCCCACCCATATTAGCATTGCTGATGACCTCCCACCCCATATTAGCATTGCTGATGACCCTCCCACCCCATATTAGCATTGCTGATGACCTCCCACCCCATATTAGCATTGCTGATGACCCTCCCACCCCCATATTAGCATTGCTGATGACCTCCCAGCATATTAGCATTTATGATGACCCTCCCACCCCATATTAGCATTGCTGATGACCCTCCCACCCCATATTAGCATTGCTGATGACCCTCCCAACCCATATTAGCATTGCTGATGACCCTCCCACCCCATATTAGCATTCCCACCCCATATTAGCATTGCTGATGACCCTCCCACCCCATATTAGCATTGCTGATGACCCTCCCACCCCATATTAGCATTGCTGATGACCCTCCCACCCCATATTAGCATTGGTGATGACCCTCCCACCCCCATATTAGCATTGCTGATGACCCTCCCACCCCATATTAGCATTAGCATTTAGCTGATGATGACCCCCCCCCCATATTTAGCATTGCTGATGACCCTCCCACCCCATATTAGCATTGCTGATGACCCTCCCACCCCATATTAGCATTGATGACCTCCCACCCCATATTACATGGCTGATGATGATGACCCTCCCACCCCCATAATAGCATTGCTGATGACCCCCCCACCATTGGTGATGACCTCCCATATTTAGCATTGTTGATGACCCTGATGACCCTCCCCCCATATTAGCATTGCTGATGACCCTCCCACCCCATATTAGCATTGCTGATGACCTCCCACCCCATATTAGCATTGCTGATGAGCCTCCCCACCCATATTATTGCTGATGACCCTCCCACCCCATATTATTAGCATTGCTGATGACCCTCCCACCCCATATTAGCATTGCTGATGACCCTCCCCACCCATATCCCATGACCCCACCCCATATTAGCATTGCCCTGACCCTCCCCCCATATTAGCATTGCTGATAGCCCATTTAGCATTACTGATGACCCTCCCACCCCATATTAGCATTGCTGATGACCCTCCCACCCCATATTAGCATTGCTGATGACCCTCCCACCCCATTTAGCATTGCTGATGACCCTCCCACCCCATATTAGCATTGTTGATGACCCTCCCACCCCATATTAGCATTGCTGATGACCCTCCCACCCCATATTAGCATTGCTGATGACCCTCCCACCCCATATTAGCATTGCTGATGACCCTCCCATTTAGCATTGATGACCCTCCCAATTTATATTAGCATTGCTGATGACCCTCCCCACCCATATTAGCATTGCTTGATGACCCTCCCACCCCATATTAGCATTGCTGATGACCCTCCCACCCCATATTAGCATTGCTGATGACCCTCCCACCCCATATTAGCATTGCTGATGACCCTCCCACCCCATATTTGCTGATGACCCTCCCATTGCATTGATGACCCTCCCCCCCATATTAGCATTGCTGATGACCCTCCCACCCCCATATTAGCATTTGCTGATGACCCTCCCACCCCATATTAGCATTGCTGATGACCCTCCCACCCTATTAGCATTTACTGATGACCCTCCCACCCCATATTAGCATTGCTGATGACCCTCCCACCCCATATTAGCATTGCTGATGACCCTCCCCCCCCATATTAGCATTGCTGATGACCCTCCCACCCCCATATTAGCATTGCTGATGACCCTCCCACTCCATATTAGCATTGCTGATGACCCTCCCACCCCATATTAGCATTGCTGATGACCCTCCCACCCTATATTAGCATTGCTGATGACCCCCCCCAATTGCCATATTACCCATTGCATGATGACCCTCCCACTCCATATTAGCATTGCTGATGACCCTCCCACCCCATATTAGCATTGCTGATGACCCTCCCACCCCATATTAGCATTGCTGATGACCCTCCCACCCCATATTAGCATTGCTGATGACCCTCCCACCCCATATTAGCATTGCTGATGACCCTCCCACCCCATATTAGCATTGCTGATGACCCTCCCACCCCATATTAGCATTGCTGATGACCCTCCCACCCCATATTAGCATTGCTGATGAACCCCCACCCCATATTAGCATTGCTGATGACCCTCCCACCCCATATTAGCATTGCTGATGACCCTCCCACCCCATATTAGCATTGCTGATGACCCTCCCAATTCCCCATGACCCTCCCACCCTCCCACCATATATTAGCATTGCTGATGACCTCCCACCCCATATTAGCATTGCTGATGACCCTCCCACCCCTATTAGCATTGCTGATGACCCTCCCACCCCATATTAGCATTGCTGATGACCCTCCCACCCCATGTTAGCATTAGATGACCCTCCCACCCCATATTAGCATTGCTGATGACCCTCCCACCACATATTAGCATTGCTGATGACCCTCCCAATTCATATTAGCATTGATGACCCTCCCAATGACCCTCCCATATATTAGCATTGCTGATGACCCTCCCATTCCCATATTAGCATTGCTGATGACCCTCCCACCCCATATTAGCATTGCTGATGACCCTCCCACTCCATATTACATTGCTGATGACCCTCCCACCCCATATTAGCATTGCTGATGACCCTCCCACCCCATATTAGCATTGCTGATGACCTCCCCCATTTTAGCATTGCTGATGACCCTCCCACTGCATATTAGCATTGCTGATGACCCTCCCACCCCATATTAGCATTTATGATGACCCTCCCACTCCATATTACCATTGCTGATGACCCTCCCACCCCATATTAGCATTGCTGATGACCCTCCCACCCCATATTAGCATTGCTGATGACCCTCCCACCCCATATTAGCATTGCTGATGACCCTCCCACCCCATATTAGCATTGCTGATGACCTCCCACCCCATATTTAGCATTGCTGATGACCCTCCCACCCCATATTAGCATTGCTGATGACCCCCCATTATATTAGCATTGCTGATGACCTCCCACCCATATTAGCATTGCTGATGACCCTCCCAACCCCCATATTAGCATTGCTGATGACCTCCCACCCCATATTAGCATTGCTGATGACCCCCACCCACCCCATATTAGCATTACTTGATGACCCTCCCACCCCATATTAGCATTGCTGATGACCTCCCACCCCATATTAGCATTGCTGATGACCCTCCCACCCCATATTAGCATTGCTGATGACCCTCCCACCCCATATTAGCATTGCTGATGACCCTCCCAATTCCATATTAGCATTGCTGATGACCCTCCCACCCATATTAGCATTGCTGATGACCCTCCCACCCCATATTAGAGCTTCGTGTTGCCCTCCCACCCCATATTAGCATTACATCCCACCCCCATATTAGATTGACCCCACCCCATGTTAGCCCATTAGCATTGCTGATGACCCTCCCATTAGCATTGCTGATGACCCTCCCACCCCATATTAGCATTGCTGATTACATTATTAGCATTGCTAATGACCCTCAAACCCCATATTAGCATTGCTGATGACCCTCCCACCCCATATTAGCATTGCTGATGACCCTCCCACCCCATATTAGCATTACTGATGACCCTCCCACCCCATATTAGCATTGCTGATGACCCTCCCACCCCATATATTAGCATTGCTGATGACCCTCCCACCCCATATTAGCATTGCTGATGACCCCTCCCAATATTTAGCATTGCTGATGACCCTCCCCATATTAGCATTGCTGATGACCTCCCACCCCATATTAGCATTGCTGATCCCCCCCCCATTAGCATATTAGCATTGCTGATGACCCTCCCATATTAGCATTGCTATATTAGCATTGCTGATGACCCTCCCACCCCATATTAGCATTGCTGATGACCCTCCCACCCCATATTAGCATTGCTGATGACCCTCCCACTTCATATTAGTTGCATTCCCACCCCATGATGACCCTCCCACCCCATATTAGCATTGCTGATGACCCTCCCACCCCATATTAGCATTGCTGATGACCCTCCCACCCCATATTAGCATTGCTGATGACCCTCCCACCCCATGTTAGCATTTATGATGACCCTCCCACCCCATATTACCATTGCTTACCATTGCTGATGATTGATGACCTCCCTGATGACTCCCACCCCATATTAGCATTGCTGACCCTCCCCCCATCCCATTGCTGATGATATCCCACATTATTAGCATTACCCCCCACCCCATATTAGCATTGCTGATGACCCTCCCACCCATATTAGCATTGCTGATGACCCTCCCACCCCATATTAGCATTGCATGACCCTCCCACCCCATATTAGCATTGCTGATGACCCTCCCACCCATATTAGCATTGCTGATGACCCTCCCACCCATATTAGCATTGCTGATGACCCTCCCACCCCATATTAGCATTGCTGATGACCCTCCCACCCCATATTAGCATTGCTGATGACCCTCCCACCCCATATTAGCATTGCTGATGACCCTCCCACCCCCATATTAGCATTGCTGATGACCCTCCCACCCCATATATTGCTATGACCCTCCCACCCCCATATTAGCATTGATGACCCTCCCATGACATTGCTGATGACCCTCCCACCCCATATTAGCATTGCTGATGACCCTCCCACCCCATATTAGCATTGCTGATGACCCTCCCACTCCATATTACCATTGCTGATGACCCTCCCACTCCATATACCATTGCTGATGACCCTCCCACCCCATATTAGCATTGCTGATGACCCTCCCACCCCATATTAGCATTGCTGATGACCCTCCCACCCCATATTAGCATTGCTGATGACCCTCCCACCCCATATTAGCATTGCTGATGACCCTCCCACCCCATATTAGCATTGCTGATGACCCTCCCACACCCCATATTAGCATTGCTGATGACCCTCCCACCCCATATTAGCATTGCTGATGACCCTCCCACCCCATATTAGCATTGCTGATGACCCTCCCACCCCATATTAGCATTGCTGATGACCCTCCCCACCCCATATTAGCATTGCTGATGACCCTCCCACCCCATATTAGCATTGCTGATGACCCTCCCACCCCATGTTAGCATTTATGATGAACCCCCACTCCATATTACCATTGCTGATGACCCTCCCACCCCATATTAGTTAGATGACCCTCCCACCCATATTAGCATTGCTGATGACCCTCCCACCCCATATTAGCATTGGCTGATGACCTCCCATTCCATATTAGCATTGCTGATGACCCTCCCACCCCATATTAGCATTGCTGATGACCCTCCCACCCCATATTAGCATTGCTGATGACCCCTCCCACCCCATATTAGCATTGCTGATGACCCTCCCACCCCATATTAGCATTGCTGATGACCCTCCCACCCCATATTAGCATTGCTGATGACCCTCCCACCCCATATTAGCATTGCTGATGACCCCCCCACCCCATATTAGCATTGCTGATGACCCTCCCACCCCATATTAGCATTGCTGATGACCCTCCCACCCCATATTAGCATTGCTGATGACCCTCCCACCCCATATTAGCATTGCTGATGACCCTCCCACCCCCATATTAGCATTGCTGATGACCCTCCCACCCCCCATATTAGCATTGCTGATGACCTCCCACCCCATATTAGCATTGCTGATGACCCTCCCACCCCATATTAGCATTGCTGATGACCCTCCCACCCCATATTAGCATTGCTGATGACCCTCCCACCCCATATTAGCATTGCTGATGACCCTCCCACCCCATATTAGCCCCTCCCCCCCATATATGAGCATTGCTGATGACCCTCCCACCCCATATTAGCATTGCTGATGACCCTCCCACCCCATATTAGCATTGCTGATGACCTCCCACCCATATTAGCATTGCTGATGACCCTCCCACCCCATATTAGCATTGCTGATGACCCTCCCACCCCATATTAGCATTGCTGATGACCCTCCCACCCCATATTAGCATTGCTGATGACCCCCACCCCATATTAGCATTGCTGATGACCCTCCCATTAGCATTGCTGATGACCCTCCCACCCCATATTAGCATTGCTGATGACCCTCCCACCCCATATTAGCATTGCTGATGACCCTCCCACCCCATATTAGCATTGCTGATGACCCTCCACCCCATATTAGCATTGCTGATGACCCTCCCACCCCATATTAGCATTGCTGATGACCCTCCCACCCCATATTAGCATTGCTGATGACCCTCCCACCCCATATTAGCATTGCTGATGACCCTCCCACCCCATATTAGCATTGCTGATGACCCTCCCACCCCATATTAGCATTGCTGATGACCCTCCCACCCCATATTAGCATTATGACCCTCCCACCCCATTAGCATTGATGACCCTCCCACCCCATATTAGCATTGCTGATGACCCTCCCACCCCATATTAGCATTGCTGATGACCCTCCCACCCCATATTAGCATTGCTGATGACCCTCCCACCCCCATATTAGCATTGCTGATGACCCCCCCACCCCATATTAGCATTGCTGATGACCCTCCCACCATATTAGCATTGCTGATGACCCTCCCACTCCATATTACCCCATATTCCCAGCAATGCTGATGACCCTCCCACCCCATATTAGCATTGCTGATGACCCTCCCACCCCATATTAGCATTGCTGATGACCCTCCCACCCCATATTAGCATTGCTGATGACCCTCCCACCCCATATTAGCATTGCTGATGACCCTCCCACCCCATATTAGCATTGCTGATGACCCTCCCACCCCATATTAGCATTGCTGATGACCCTCCCAACCCATATTAGCATTGCTGATGACCCTCCCACCCCATATTAGCATTGCTGATGACCCTCCCACCCCATATTAGCATTGCTGATGACCCTCCCACCCCATATTAGCCCCATATTAGCATTGCTGATGACCTCCCACCCCATATTAGCATTGCTGATGACCCCCCCACCCCATATTAGCATTGCTGATGACCCTCCCACCCCATATTAGCATTGCTGATGACCCTCCCACCCCATATTAGCATTGCTGATGACCCTCCCACCCCATATATAGCATTGCTGATGACCCCTCCCACCCCATATTAGCATTGCTGATGACCCTCCCAATTCCATATTAGCATTGCTGATGACCCTCCCACCCATATTAGCATTGCTGATGATGATGACCCTCCCACCCCATATTAGCATTGCTGATGACCCTCCCACCCCATATTAGCATTGCTGATGACCCTCCCACCCCATATTAGCATTGCTGATGACCTCCCACCATATTAGCATTGCTGATGACCCCCACACCCATATTAGCATTGCTGATGACCCTCCCACCCCATATTAGCATTGCTGATGACCCTCCCACCCCATATTAGCATTGCTGATGACCCTCCCCCCATATATTTACATTGCTGATGACCTCCCACCCATATTAGCATTGCTGATGACCCTCCCACCCCATATTAGCATTGCTGATGACCCTCCCACCCATATTAGCATTGCTGATGACCCTCCCACCCCATATTAGCATTGCTGATGACCCTCCCACCCCCCATATTAGCATTGCTGATGACCCTCCCACCCCCATTATTAGCATTGCTGATGACCCCTCCCACCCCATATTAGCATTGCTGATGACCCTCCCATTAGCATTGCATGACCCTCCCATTATATTAGCATTGCTGATGACCCTCCCAACCCCATATTAGCATTGCTGATGACCTCCCACCCCATATTAGCATTGCTGATGACCCTCCCACCCCATATTAGCATTGCTGATGACCCTCCCCCCCATATTAGCATTGCTGATGACCCTCCCACCCCATATTAGCATTGCTGATGACCCTCCCACCCCATATTAGCATTGCTGATGACCCTCCCACCCCCCATATTAGCATTGCTGATGACCCTCCCACCCCATATTAGCATTGCTGATGACCCTCCCACCCCATATTAGCATTGCTGATGACCTCCCATATTAGCATTGCTGATGACCCTCCCACCCCATATTAGCATTGCTGATGACCCTCCCACCCCATATTAGCATTGCTGATGACCCTCCCACCCATATTAGCATTGCTGATGACCTCCCACCCCATATTAGCATTGCTGATGACCCTCCCACCCCATATTAGCATTGCTGATGACCCTCCCACCCATATTAGCATTGCTGATGACCCTCCCACCCCATATTAGCATTGCTGATGACCCTCCCACCCCATATTAGCATTGCTGATGACCCTCCCACCCCCATATTAGCATTGCTGATGATCCCACCCCATATTAGCATTGCTGATGACCCTCCCACCCCATATTAGCATTGCTGATGACCCTCCCACCCCATATTAGCATTGCTGATGACCCTCCCACCCCATATTAGCATTGCTGATGACCTCCCACCCCATATTAGCATTGCTGATGACCTCCCACCCCATATTAGCATTGCTGATGACCCTCCCACCCCATATTAGCATTGCTGATGACCTCCCACCCCATATTAGCATTGCTGATGACCCTCCCACCCCATATTAGCATTGCTGATGACCCTCCCACCCCATATTAGCATTACTGATGACCCTCCCACCCCATATTAGCATTGCTGATGACCCTCCCACCCCATATTAGCATTGCTGATGACCCTCCCACCCCATATTAGCATTGCTGATGACCCTCCCACCCCATATTAGCATTGCTGATGACCCTCCCACCCCATATTAGCATTACTAATGACCCTCCCACCCCATATTAGCATTGCTGATGACCCTCCCACCCCATATTAGCATTGCTGATGACCCTCCCCCCCCATATTAGCATTGCTGATGACCCTCCCACCCCATATTAGCATTGCTGATGACCCTCCCACCCCATATTAGCATTGCTGATGACCCTCCCACCCCATATTAGCATTGCTGATGACCCTCCCACCCCCATATTAGCATTGCTGATGACCCTCCCACTCCATATACCATTGCTGATGACCCTCCCATATATTAGCATTGCTGATGACCCTCCCACCCCATATTAGCATTGCTGATGACCCTCCCACCCATATTAGCATTGCTGATGACCCTCCCACCCCATATTAGCATTGCTGATGACCCTCCCACCCCATATACCATTGCTGATGACCCTCCCACCCCATATTAGCATTGCTGATGACCCTCCCACCCCATATTAGCATTGCTGATGACCCTCCCAATCATATTAGCATTGCTGATGACCCTCCCACCCATATTATTCCATTACTGATGACCCTCCCACCCCATATTAGCATTGCTGATGACCCTCCCATTCCACATTAGCATTGCTGATGACCCCCCACCCTCCCACTGCATATTAGCATTGCTGATGACCCTCCCATTCCATATTAGCATTGCTGATGACCCTCCCACCCCATATTAGCATTGCTGATGACCCTCCCATTCCATATTAGCATTGCTGATGACCCTCCCACCCCATATTAGCATTGCTGATGACCCTCCCACTTTATATTAGCATTGCTGATGACCCTCCCACCCCATATTAGCATTGCTGATGACCCTCCCACCCCATATTAGCATGGCTGATGACCCTCCCACCTCATATTAGCATTACTGATGACCCTCCCACCCCATATTAGCATTGCTGATGACCCTCCCACCCCATATTAGCATTGGTGATGACCCTCCCATTCCATATTAGCATTGCTGATGACCCTCCCCACCCCATATTAGCATTGCTGATGACCCTCCCACCCATATTAGCATTGCTGATGACCTCCCCCACTCCATATTAGCATTGCTGATGACCCTCCCACCCCCCATATTAGCATTGCTGATGACCCTCCCCACCCCATATTAGCATTGCTGATGACCCTCCCACCCCATATTAGCATTGCTGATGACCCTCCCACCCCATATTAGCATTGCTGATGACCCTCCCACCCCATATTAGCATTGCTGATGACCCTCCCACCCCATATTAGCATTGCTGATGACCCTCCCACCCATATTAGCATTGCTGATGACCCTCCCACCCCATATTAGCATTGCTGATGACCCTCCCACCCCATATTAGCATTGCTGATGACCCTCCCACCCCATATTAGCATTGCTGATGACCCTCCCACCCCATATTAGCATTGCTGATGACCTCCCACCCCATATTAGCATTGCTGATGACCCTCCACCCCCATATTAGCATTACTAATGACCCTCCCAATTAGCATTGCTATGACCCTCCCCTCATTACTGCATTGCTGATGACCCTCCCACCCCATATTAGCATTGCTGATGACCCTCCCACCCCATATTAGCATTGCTGATGACCCTCCCACCCCATATTAGCATTGCTGATGACCCTCCCACTCCATATATTAGCATTGCTGATGACCCTCCCATTCCATATTAGCATTGCTGATGACCCTCCCACCCCATATTAGCATTGCTGATGACCCTCCCACCCCATATTAGCATTGCTGATGACCTCCCACCCCATATTAGCATTGCTGATGACCCTCCCACCCCATATTAGCATTGCTGATGAACCTCCCACCCCCATATTAGCATTGCTGATGACCCTCCCACCCCATATTAGCATTAGCATTGCTGATGACCTCCCATCCCCATATTAGCATTGCTGATGACCCCTCCCACCCCATATTAGCATTGCTGATGACCCTCCCATTACATTGCTGATGACCCTCCCACCCCATATTAGCATTGCTGATGACCCTCCCACCCCATATTAGCATTGCTGATGACCCTCCCACCCCATATTAGCATTGCTGATGACCCTCCCACTCCAGATTACATGGCTGATGACCCTCCCACCTCATGTTAGTGGTACTGATGACCCTCCCACCCCATAATAGCATTGCTGATGACCCTCCCACCCCATATTAGCATTGGTGATGACCCTCCCATTCCATATTAGCATTGCTGATGACCCTCCCACCCCATATTAGCATTGCTGATGACCCTCCCACCCCATATTAGCATTGCTGATGACCCTCCCACCCCATGTTAGCATTTATGATGACCCTCCAGCTCCATATTAGCATTGCTGATGACCCTCCCACTCCATATTACCATTGCTGATGACACTCCAGCCCAGAGCAATACAGAGATACAGGAATATTCCAGCCCAGAGCAATACAGAGATACAGGAATACTCCAGCCCAGAACAATGACAGAGATACAGAAATACTCCAGCCCAGAGCAATACAGAGATACAGGAATACTCCAACCCAGAGCAATACAGAGATACAGGAATACTCCAGCCCAAAGCAATACAGAGAATGCTCCAGCTCAGAGCAATACAGAGATACAGGAATACTCCAGCCCAGAGCAATACAGAGATACAGGAATACTCCAGCCCAGAGCAATAACAGAGATACAGGAATACTCTAGCCCAGAGCAATACAGAGATACAGGAATACTCCAGCCCAGAGCAATACAGAGATGCAGGAATACTCCAGCCCAGAGCAATACAGAGATACAGGAATACTCCAGCCCAGAGCAATACAGAGAGTCAGGAATACTCCAGCCCAGAGCAATACAGAGAGTCAGGAATACTCCAGCCCAGAGCAATACAGAGAGTCAGGAATACTCCAGCCCAGAGCAATACAGAGATGCCAGCCCAGAGCAATACAGAGATACAGGAATACTCCAGCCCAGAGCAATACAGAGAGTACAGGAATACTCCAGCCCAGAGCAATACAGAGATACAGGAATACTCCAGCCCAGAGCAATACAGAGATCAGGAATACTCCAGCCCAGAGCAATACAGAGATACAGGAATACTCCAGCCCAGAGCAATACAGAGATGTGTACAGGAATACTCCAGCCCAGAGCAATACAGAGATGCAGGAATACTCCAGCCCAGAGCAATACAGAGATACAGGAATACTCCAGCCCAGAGCAATACAGAGAGTCAGGAATACTCCACCCCCCCAAAAAAAAAAAAAAAAAAAAAGGGGAAAAAAAAAAAAAAACCCAAAAAGGAAAAAAAAAAAAAAAACCCGGAAAAGGAAAAGGGGGGGGCCCCCCCCCAAAAAAAAAAAACCCCCAGGGGGGAATGGAAAAAAAAACCCAAAAAAAGGGGAAGAAAAAACCCCCCAGAGAAAAAAAAGGGGAAAAAAAAAAAAAAAAAAAAAAGGGGGAAAAAAAATTAAAAAAAAAAAAAAAAGGGAAAAAAAAAGGGAAAACCAAAAAAAAAAAATTTTAAAAAAACCCCCCCGGGGGGGGGAAAAATTTGGGCCCAAAAAAACCGGGAAAACCAAAAAAAAAAAAAGGGGGGAAAAAAAAAAATTCCAAAAAACCAAGAAAACCCCCAGAAAAAAAAAACCCCCAAAAAAAAAAACCCCCAAAAACAAAAAAAACCCAAAAAAAAAAAACCCCCGGGAAAAACCCCCCAAAAACCCCCAAAATAAAAAAATCCCCCCAAA
>CM056197.1:4595567-4750567 GCA_029692085.1 Gymnothorax javanicus
CCATGTGGAATAATGGGGGGGACGAGAGGTGTGGAGGATGTTTTTGTCAGGATGGGTGTATCTGAGTGCTCCCCTTATTCAACAATTGCATTCCTCCAGCTCATACACAACCTTAGGTTTTCACTATTAACAGTCATCCAGAGCAAAACTGCCACATCAAACAGAAACAGGTGAATGTTGTAATATTATAACATCACAGGCAATAAAAACTTTTCAGTTTAACTCAAAGACAAATCCAAAAAAATAGATCACTGAAATTCAAAAGGAAGCAGTATTGCCCGTTTTGTGACATAACTCCAAATTGCTCTCGACTTTTCTCTTAGTTACTGTGGCTGTACGCACAACTTGCAAATTCCGCAAACTGTACCTAACCCACTGGGAATTAGTCTGGAGAAGGATTTCTCTCTGAAATGTCCTCAGGGTATCCAATTAAGGATTTCTTTAAAAGCTTCAATTCCCCTTTGCGAGTTCCATTATTTTCCCTTCTACTGCTTCAGAACTGACGGAGGGGAATATTTATCCTACACTGAGCATGCTCTGTTCATGTTAATTTCTTCCTTTGTCTCGCAATCCATTCAGCTCACACACTTTTAAATGCTCAAACAGAGCCCATCAGGATTAATTTAACTTAAACAATGTCCACAGAATCCAATTTGCTCCCATATCTATAATCATGCATACTTCAATGTCGTATTTTTCCATTTCAGTTTCTTTGTGTAATAAGTAGCCTCCGGTGACATTTCGTCTTGCCAGGATTCCAAGTGTAGCCACCGGGTTGGCAACTCCAGTGCTGCTATGTTAATACCACATTTCATTTAACAACATCCCAAGTTAGGACCTCATATACAATACAAACAATTACCAAACAAGGCATTGGAATTAAAATGCTTGTGGAAAGCATGACTATGCAGTGACAGTTAATGATTTGTTCTCTCACTACAGAGAAAAGAATCGCGCGCAGCTGTAAAACACTGTTAACAGTGCCACTCTCTCCCTAAACAATACTCTTGTTTCTCTAAGCAAAGGAACTGAGCTTTAAACAAGTTTTAAACAGGAAAGCATCTGCAACTTCTTCAGTGCAAATTATAAAAAGCATGTTTTTATGAGGGCCCTTTCAAAATTCTCCCAGTAACTAGCAATATTTATATCAGCATTGGAATCCTGAGAAGGGAAAATTCAAATCACGATTTTGATCTCACGAAATGGGTTTAGTGCAGGAAAATTTTGTCTCTTTTAATAAAATAAGCACAACATTCAGCAGGTCACACAGTGGTGCAGTGAGGAGCACAACATTCAGCAGATCATGCAATGGTGCAGTGGGGAGCACAACATTCAGCAGGTCACACAATGGTGCAGTGAGGAGCACAACATTCAGCAGGTCATGCAATGGTGCAGTGGGGAGCACAACATTCAGCAGGTCACGCAATGGTGCAGTGGGGAGCACAAAATTCAGCAGGTCACACAGTGGTGCAGTTGGGAGCACAACATTCAGCAGATCATGCAATGGTGCAGTGGGGAGCACAACATTCAGCAGGTCACGCAATGGTGCAGTGAGGAGCACAACATTCAGCAGGTCATGCAATGGTGCAGTGGGGAGCACAACATTCAGCAGGTCACGCAATGGTGCAGTGGGGAGCACAACATTCAGCAGGTCACAACATTCAGCAGGGTGCAGTTGGGAGCACAACATTCAGCAGATCATGCAATGGTGCAGTGGGGAGCACAACATTCAGCAGGTCACACAATGGTGCAGTGGGGAGCACAACATTCAGCAGGTCACGCAATGGTGCAGTGAGGAGCACAACATTCAGCAGGTCATGCAATGATGCAGTGAGGAGCACAACATTCAGCAGGTCATGCAATGGTGCAGTGAGGAGCACAACATTCAGCAGGTCACGCAATGGTGCAGTGAGGAGCACAACATTCAGCAGGTCACGCAATGGTGCAGTGGGGAGCACAACATTCAGCAGGTCACACAATGGTGCAGTGAGGAGCACAACATTCAGCAGGTCACGCAGTGGGGAGCACAACATTCAGCAGGTCAGGCAATGGTGCAGTGGGGTGCACAACATTCAGCAGGTCACGCAATGGTGCAGTGAGGGAGCAAAACAATCAGCAGGTCATGCAGTGGTGCAGTGGGGAGCACAACATTCAGCAGGTCACGCAATGGTGCAGTGGGGAGCACAACATTCAGCAGGTCACACAATGGTGCAGTGGGGAGGACAACATTCAGCAGGTCATGCAATGGTGCAGTGGGGAGCACAACATTCAGCAAATCACGCAATGGTGCAGTGGGGAGCACAACATTCAGAAAATCACGCAATGGTGCAGTGGGGAGCACAACATTCAGCAGGTCACGCAATGGTGCAGTGGGGAGCACAACATTCAGCAAATCACGCAATGGTGCAGTGAGGAGCACAACATTCAGCAGGTCACACAGTGGTGCAGTGAGGAGCACAACATTCAGCATGTCATGCAATGGTGCAGTGAGGAGCACAGCATTCAGCAGGTCACGCAGTGGTGCAGTGAGGAGCACAACATTCAGCAGATCACGCAATGGTGCAGTGGGGAGCAAACATTCAGCAGGTCATGCAATGGTGCAGTGGGGAGCACAACATTCAGCAGGTCACGCAATGGTGCAGTGAGGGAGCACAACATTCAGCATGTCATGCAATGGTGCAGTGAGGAGCACAACATTCAGCAGGTCATACAGTGTGCAGTGGGGGGGAGCACAACATTCAGCAGGTCATGCAATGGTGCAGTGAGGAGCACAACATTCAGTAAATCACGCAATGGTTCAGTGGGAAGCACAACATTCAGCAAGTCATCCAGTGGAGCAGTGAGGAGCAAAACATTCAGCAGGTCATGCAATGGTGCAGTGAGGATCACAGCATTCAGCAGGTCACGCAGTGGTGCAGTGAGGAGCACAACATTCAGCAGGTCATGCAATGGTGCAGTGAGGAGCACAACATTCAGCAGGTTACGCAGTGGTGCAGTGGGGAGCACAACATTCAGCAGGTCACGCAGTGGTGCAGTGAGGAGCACAACATTCAGCAGGTCATGCAATGGTGCAGTGAGGAGTACAACATTCAGCAGGTCACACAGTGGTGCAGTGGGGAGCACAACATTCAACAGGTCACGCAGTGGTGCAGTGGGAGCACAACATTCAGCAGGTCACACAATGGTGCAGTGGGGGAGCACAAAATTCAGCAGGTCACGCAATGGTGCAGTGGGAGCACAACATTCAGCAGGTCATGCAATGGTGCACACAATGTGCAGTGGGGAGCACAACATTCAGCAGGTCATGCAATGGTGCAGTGGGGAGCACAGCATTCAGCAGGTCATTTAAGTGGTGCAGTGAGGAGCACAACATTCAGCAGGTCATGCAATGGTGCAGTGGGGAGCACAACATTCAGCAAATCATAATGGTTCAGTGGGGGAGCACAACATTCAGCAAGTCATCCAGTGGAGCAGTGAAGAGCAAAACATTCAGCAGGTCACGCAATGGTGCAGTGAGGAGCACAGTATTCAGCAGGTCACGCAATGGTGCAGTGAGGAGCACAACATTCAGCAGGTCACGCAATGGTGCAGTGAGGAGCACAACATTCAGCAGGTCACGCAATGGTGCAGTGAGGAGCACAACATTCAGCAGGTCACGCAGTGGTGCAGTGAGGAGCACAACATTCAGCAGGTCATGCAATGGTGCAGCAGGGAGCACAACAACATTCAGCAGGTCAACATTCAGCAGGTCACGCAATGTGCAGTGAGGAGCACAACATTCAGCAGGTCACGCAATGGTGCAGTGAGGAGCACAACATTCAGCAGGTCATCGCAATGGTGCAGTGAGGAGCAAAACATTCAGCAGGTCACGCAATGGTGCAGTGAGGAGCACAACATTCAGCAGGTCACACAATGGTGCAGTGAAGAGCACAACATTCAGCAGGTCACGCAATGGTGCAGTGAGGAGCACAACATTCAGCAGGTCACGCAATGGTGCAGTGGGGAGCACAACATTCAGCAGGTCACGCAGGTGCAATGGGGAGCACAACATTCAAAATGTCAGGTGCAGTGGGGGAGCACAACATTCAGCAGGTCATGCAGTGGTGCAGCGGGAGCACAACATTCAGCAGGTCATGCAATGGTGCAGTGGGGAGCACAACATTCAGCAGGTCACGCAATGGTGCAGTGGGGAGCACAACATTCAGCAGGTCATGCAATGGTGCAGTGGGGAGCACAACATTCAGCAGGTCATGCAATGGTGCAGTGAGGAGCACAACATTCAGCAGGTCACGCAATGGTGCAGTGGGGTGCACAACATTCAGCAGGTCACGCAATGGTGCAGTGGGGAGCACAACATTCAGCAGGTCACGCAGTGAGGTGCAGTGGGGTCATGCAACATTCAGTGAGGAGCACAACATTCAGCAGGTCAGTCAGTGGGGAGCACAACATTCAGCAGCAGGTGCAGTGGGGAGCAAACATTCAGCAGGTCATGCAGTGGGGCAGTGGCACAACATTCAGCAGGTCACGCAATGGTGCAGTGAGGGAGCACAACATTCAGCATGTCATGCAATGGTGCAGTGGGGAGCACTACATTCAGCAGGTCATACAGTGGTGCAGTGGGGAGCACAACATTCAGCAGGTCATGCAATGGTGCAGTGAGGAGCACAACATTCAGCAAATCACGCAATGGTTCAGTGGGAAGCACAACATTCAGCAAGTCATCCAGTGGAGCAGTGAGGAGCAAAACATTCAGCAGGTCATGCAATGGTGCAGTGAGGATCACAGCATTCAGCAGGTCACGCAGTGGTGCAGTGAGGAGCACAACATTCAGCAGGTCACGCAATGGTGCAGTGGGGAGCACAACATTCAGCAGGTCACGCAATGGTGCAGTGAGGAGCACAACATTCAGCAGGTCACGCAATGGTGCAGTGAGGAGCACAACATTCAGCAGGTCACACAATGGTGCAGTGAGGAGCACAACATTCAGCAGGTCATGCAATGTCAGTGGGGAGCACAACAGTGGTGCAGTGAGGAGCACAACATTCAGCAGGTCATTCAGTGGGGAGCACAGTGGTTCAGTGAGGAGCACAACATTCAGCAGGTCACGCAATGGTGCAGTGAGGAGCACAACATTCAGCAGGTCACACAATGGTGCAGTGGGGAGCACAACATTCAGCAGGTCATGCAATGGTGCAGTGAGGAGCACAACATTCAGCAGGTCACACAATGGTGCAGTGAGGAGCACAACATTCAGCAGGTCACACAGTGGTGCAGTGAGGAGCACAACATTCAGCAGGTCACGCAGTGGTGCAGTGAGGAGCACAACATTCAGCAGGTCACGCAGTGGTGCAGTGAGGAGCACAACATTCAGCAGGTCACGCAATGGTGCAGTGGGGAGCACAACATTTAGCAGGTCATGCAATAGTGCAGTGGAGAGCATTGTCGGGTCACAGCCAAGAGGGCTGTGGGCTTGGATCCAGCCTGGATCCTTTCTGTGTGGAGTCTGGATGTTGTCTCTGAGTTTTAGTGAGTTCTCTCCCACCTCCGACCACAGTCCATAGACATGCATGTCTGGCTGATTGGAAGCTGTGTATTACTCACAGGTGTGAACCGGTGAGCCTGAGATGGACTAACCAGCTGTCTATGCTCTGCTCTGCCGCTCTCCCATTGAATATTGGAATGGGCTCCACCCCCTTTGCCCCTGACAAGTCAGGAATGAGAGAGAGAGACAGAGATGACTATCCAGTCCGGTGCCTGAGACTGCATGGGTGTAGCCCCGCCCCCTCGGGTACCCGCTTGTGACATCTTGTAATCTCAGACCTTTAGAGCGTTCACAAGCTACACACTGCAACAGGCACATCAGCATGAAATAGTGCTTTGTGGGGCCAGTTCAGTCGCCGTGGCAACCAAAATCAATAGGTGTCGTGAACTTACCATAGTCTAAGCCCACACCAAATATCAAAGGAATCGGTTGAAATTCGTGGCCTGTAGAACGTCCACAAGAAAATCTTTACAGACGTGGCGGCGGAGACGCCGACTATGGGTCCATAGCCTCCCAACTTTAGCCAGGGGCTACAATTATTCCCAGAGGTCAGATGAGGACAACAAGGGCCATATCTGTCGCTGGCTTTCACACCAGCCCTTACAGCACTATAGGCAACTATAGTTGCCCAGTGATGTAAGATATCAAAATCAGAGGCAGTTGAAAACCTAGCATGCGGCAACTTGTTTAAGAGCCAGTTTTTATAAGATTCAGGCAGATTTTTATTAGAGGGTGATTCATGATCCCTTCGGATTTGTCCGAAATTTTTTTATTGATAGATATATGTTCGAAACAAACAAAAATCACATTTTCTATCCTTAATTGGGTCTGCTTTTTTTTTAAGAGGGTCCTGGAATATTGGGGTCAAAATCAGCAAAAATGGCTAAATCACTAAAATTAGGTTTTTGAATGCCTGTATTTCTGTTCGCCCTAAGTGAGTCAAATTGATTTCCATTTCTGCAAGTCTATCGGGTATGGACTTTCCAAAAATGTGAAAATTTTGGCGGCTGACTTTGGGCGCAGCCCATAGGTGGCGCTGCAAATCACTACTTTTTGTAATTATGCACACTTTCCCAGGGGTTGTGTGGCTTGCGCCCTGAGTCAGCCAGGGTATTTTATACATGTCATGATAGATCAGCACCTCTTATTTGGATTTGGATGAAAATTACGGCAGCTGACTTAGGGCGCACAAGTATAGGGGGCGCTTTTTGCTGCCGAAAGGTGAAATTACCACATTTCATACAGCGATTTCTCCATGCGCCCCAAGTCAAAATTAATGAAATATGGCTCACGTTGACACTCAGCATCTCTTAGTGTCAGTTGTGAAGAGAGTTCCTTGGCTGGTTTCGGTATTAACCCTTTTTGCACCATTTTTGTTAGGCCACTTCATAAAATAGCCAAATATGGTAAACTGGGAACTTTCTCCAATTTTCATGAAACTTGCAGATATTCTGCAGCCACCGCGAGGCTTACCCTGTCCAGCAGCTGTTGCCAACTGCCAAAGCGGACGGGTCAACCGGTTTCCTGGGACCCTTGCCCTTTACTCACCTCACCAAGTGTAAAGGGCATCCCTGTCTTGCGCCGGTCAAAGGACACCTATTGGTGATTGCTTACACCAACATTGATTTCATCATACAAATCTTAGAACTGACTTTTGATTTGATTCGAAAACCCCTTAAATACATAGCAAAAAAAACTACAGCCAGGTTTAGCTTCATGGGTTCTTGTGAAAAATGTGCAACAAATTCAATGAAAATCACATAAATGGTTTATGAGATATAAGGTTATTTGAAAGTGCTACTTTTTGCAGTTTAGTTCAAATTTTGCCACCAAGTGGCGGCCTATAAACAAAGTGGCTTGCCACACTGCACTCAAACTTACAGAACACCTTTCTCCCAGTTAAGAAAGCAAATCCTGCAAGTTTCATGAAAATCGGAGAAAGTTCCCAGTTTACCATATTCGGCTTTTTCATGAAGTGGCCCAAGAAAAACGGTGCAAAAAGGGTTAATACCGAAACCAGCCACAAAACTCTCTTTACCACTGACACTAGAGATGCTGAGTGTCAACATGAGCCATATTTCATCACTTTTGACTTAGGGCGCATGGAGAAATCGCAGTGTGCAAATGTGGTAATTTCATCTTTTGGCGGGAAAAAGCACCCCCTCTACTTGTGCGCCCTAAGTCAGCCGCCGTAATTTTCATCCAAATCAAAGTAAGAGGTCCTAATCCATATTGACATGCATAAAATACCTTGGCTGACTTAGGGCGCAAGCCACACAACCCCTGGGAAAGTGTGCATAACTACAAAAAGTAGTGATTTGCAGCGCCACCTATGGGCTGTGCCCTAAGCAAACCGCCAAAATTTTCACATTTTTGGAGAGTCCATACCCGAAAGACTTGCACAAATGAAAATCAATTTGGCTCTCTCAGGGCGCACTGAAATGCATGCAATCAAAAACCTAATTTTGGTGATTTTGCCATTTTGGCTGATTTTGAACCCAATATTCCAGGACCCCCTTATAAAAAAGCAGTCCCTATTAAAGATAAAAAATGTGATTTTTGTTCGTTTCTAACATACATCGGTCAATAAAAAAAAATTTTGGACAAATCCGAAGGGGTCATGAATCACCGCCTGCCTGATTCTTATAAAAACTGGCTCTTAAAAAAGCTCCCCTGCAGGAGCTGTTTTAAACAAGTTGTCACATGATAGGTTTTTAAATTGGTCAAAAAGGGCCAAAAAAAGGGGTCACTGTAGCTCGGGCCAGAAGGGGTCAATAGAGGAACGGTTCTGGATTTGAAGCTTGGGTGCCATACCTATCTCAGAAATAAAATATCAGCCAAACCCACGGGGGTCAACAGGGGGGCTCCCCTGCAGGAGCTGGTTTAAACAAGTTGCCACATGACAGGTTTTCAACAGCTCAGGATAATTACATTTTTAATTCCTTGAAAATTTGTTCAGCGCTCTAAGGGTTAAGAGCAAATTTTTGAGAAGTTCATCCAGTCAGAATTGTTGACCCCCCTGGGTTTGGCTGATATTTTATTTCTGAGATAGGTATGGCACCCAAGCTTCAAATCCAGAACCGTTCCTCCATTGACCCCTTTTGGCCCGAGCTACAGCGACCCCTTTTGGCCCTTTTTGGCCAATTAAAAAAATTTGCAAGTTCCCACCTCTCTAATTCTGAACTTCAATGGTGTCCCAGCTCAAAGTCCATTGAAAGTGGGTCTATGGGGGGGGCAGATTACCAGATGAAGTTTGCCAATCGGGGGGGCTCAAAATGCTCCAAACCATTTTTTTCCTTAATTTTTGTCACGGATTTTCTCTCAACTTCAAAGGTATCCCAGTTGCCTTTTTGTAGTAATCTTTTAGTTGGAAGGACCTTTATTTAAATCTGTTACTTTTGTGGGACAACCTTGGAGTTTGGAGAAAAAAGGGCGAAAAAAGGGTCTCGGACCAAAAAAGGGGTCATTTTAGGACCCTTTTTCTCAAAGCTTCAAAGAGGTAGCCAAATGCTGATAATTACACAAGAAAGTCAAAGACCTATTTACAACCCCAATTGTGAATAAAATCAAAATGCAATGACTTTCAGATCACATGAGCCAATGTGTTATTTACAATAGAACATAGATAACATTTCAAATGTTGAAACTGAGACATTTTATATTTTTATCCACAAAATGAGCTTATTTCAAATTTCCTGGCAGCAACAGGTCTCAAAAAAGTTGGGACACAAGCAAAAAAGGGCTAAAAAAAGGAATTAATATATAAGAGAATCAGCTGAAAGAACATTTGGCAAGTAATTAAGTTAACTGGCATCAGGTGTGTAACATGATTGGCTATAAAGGGTCGTCTTAGAGAGGCTGAGTCTCTCAGAAGTAAAGATGGCCAGAGGCTCTCCAACCTGTGAAGGCTTGCGTAAAAAATTGTGGAATACTTTAAAAACAATGTTCCTCAACGTCAAATTGCAAAGGCTTTGAAGGTCTCACCATCGACAGTGCATAACATCATCAAAAGATTCAGGGAAATTGGAAAAATCTCTCTGCTTAAGGGACAAGGCCGAAGACCTTTACTGGATGCCCGTGATCTTCGGGCCCTCAGACGCCACTGCATCACTCACCTGCATGATTCTGTTATTGTCATTGCTAAATGGGCCCAGGAATACTTCAAGAAACCACTGTCTGTAAACACAGTCCGCCGTGCCATCCACAGATGCCACCTAAAACTCTATCATGCAAAAAGGAAGCTATTGTTGAGCATGATCCAGAAGCGCTGCTGTGTTCTGTGGGCCAAGGCTCATTGAAAATGGACTGTAGCAAAGTGGCAAAGTGTCCTGTGGTCAGACGAGTCCAAATTTGACATTCTTGTTGAAAATCATGGGCGTCGTGTCCTCTGGGCTAAAGAGGAGAAAGACCACCCCCTGTTATCAGCGTTCAGTTCAAAAGCCAGCATCTCTGATGGTATGGGGATGCATTAGTGCATATGGTGTGGGACACTTGCATGTTTTAAAAAGCACCATGAATGCTGAAAGGTATACAAAGGTTTTAGAGCAACATATGCTCCCCTCCAGACGACATCTATTCCAGGGAAGGCCTTGTGTATTTCAGCAGGACAATGCAAAACCACATACTGCAGCTATTACAACAGCATGGCTTTGCAGTAGAAGAGTCCGTGTGCTGAACTGGCCTGCCTGCAGTCCTGATCTTTCACCGATTGAGAACATTTGGCGCATAATTAAATGGAAAGTCCGTCAAAGGAGACCGAAAACTCTCCAGCAGCTGGAAGCCTGTATTAAACAAGAGTGGGACCAAAGTCCAATGGCTAATTTCAAGAAACTTGTTTCCTCAATGCCCAGATGCCTCCACTCTGTGTTAGAAAGAAGAGGGGATGCTACACCATGGTAAACAGGCCCCTGTCCCAACTTTTTTGAGGCCTGTAGCAGCCATCAAATTTGAAATGAGCTCATTTTGTGGATAAAATTGTTACATTTTTCAGTTTCAACATTTGCTATGTTTTCTCTGTTCTATAGTGAATAAAATACTGGCTGGTGTGATTTGAAAGTCATTGCATTTTGATTTTATTCACAATTTACACTTTGTCCCAACTATTTCGGAATTGGGGTTCTATTACAAATAAACAACAAAACAACAGCTGGGATCTTATCTTATTTGCTTATAATTAACAAAACCAAAATTCTAAAAATGGCATTTGGGTGGCAGCACTAACCCTTAAAAAACATGAACATTGTACTTTCATGGCCAGGCTCATAAAGCACAGATATGAGAGATGAGAGTAGAATAACAGTGAGCTGATATCCCGACTAATGAGCGAAAAGAAAATGTTCTGCCACATTTCAGAAGTCCTCTTGTCCATCACTGCAGGAGAGCAGCAGGAATGTATGCCTCTCCTGGCTAACTTCATACACCTCCTTGTGCTGCCCTTTGGTTCTGTTTGAGAGCTCAGATCTGGAGCAGTACAGTCCCAACAACAGAGGCAGTGGCAAATGAGACAAGATCCCAACTGATTTCTTCTTTTATTGTAATATATAGGTCTATGGCTTTCATGTGTAATAAGCAGCGTTGGGCTACCTCTCTGAAGCTTTGAGAAAAAGGGTCCCAAAATGACCCCTTTTTTGGTCCGAGACCCTTTTTCACCCTTTTTTCTCCAAACTCCAAAATTGTCCCACAAAAGTAACAGTAGATTTGAAATAAAGGTCCTTCCAACTAAAAAATCCCTGCAAAAAGGCAACTGGGATACCTTTGAAGTTTAGAGAAAATCCATGACAAACTCAAATTACAAAAAGTAGTGATTTGCAGCGCCACCTATGGGCTGCACCCTAAGTCAGCCGCCAAAATGGTTTGGAGCATTTTGAGGCCACCCAAGATCGTTGTGTCCCAAAATTATACATTTTACTATACTCTAACCTACCAGTAAACTCCCATTTTGGAGCATTTTGAGTTTTGGAGAACACTGTTAAAAGTGGGCTTATGATAAATGACATAAGATTTTTTACATATATGATTGCTTGTTTCCCAAAAATTATACATTTTACTATACTCTAACCTACCAGTAAACTCCCATTTGCATATACAGTCAATGTAATACATTATAATATCATTCATTTGGTCAAAACAGTAATTGGTGGAAGAATATTATAATAAAACATGTATGACCAGAACTTATTTATTAATGATAATAATCAAGTGTTGAAAAAATATGATAAAATATCTTAGGGTAATAGTTCATTTTTGCCTGGTACCTACTCAATGGTCTTGTTTCAGAAATCATTGTTGCATTATCTACCATCCAAGGTATGCAGAGGGCATGTAAGAAAAAAACTGGATTGTATAAGTTGTGTTTTTGTTCTCAAAGGTTATTCCACTTTTTAAAACAGGAGATAAACACAGCTGGAAAAGGCTAAAAATACTTTGAAAAGGTTTTATACAAAAATTTGATCCTTTTATTGAAAATAATAAATTATGCAGTGTGTATGCAACTTGTAGTGCTTCAGTTCTGCACTCAATAGGATAGATGATAAAACACCAGGTTGGAGAGAGAAGTCTGCTAAATATCAATGATGTCATTGAGGCCAACAGCACAGTGCCCGTTTGGTAATAACAATATGTACATGCTGGCCTCCAGTCATATGAAGATTAACCTGATTTCAGGCAGACACTCAGTTAAAACCTCCTTCACTAGGTAAAAACATTTCAACAGTCCAGCTCATCAACCTTCCCCTGTTCAGAACTGGATCAGCAGTTATTTGGGGAAAACCTTTCCAGATTCAGAACAGACAAGAATCTGCCACAAATTTTTTTTGTTCAGCAAACTCAAAAAATGGTTTGACCCTGAGGTCAAAGACACAATGAAACTGAAATCCTGGAAATATCATGTATCACATGTGAAAACAAAGTTAAAAAATTTCTTTTGAAACACACTTTAATTTGATTTGACCTTTTTTTTTTTTTTTTAAGAGCACAAATTTGTGGAGGACCGCAAAATGAAAATGTAACAGTACAGTGTCGTGTAAAACCGCATTTGATAACTTAATCTATATGACAGCGTCAGTGACTAATGACTTAAGCACATTGAGTATTTGCAGATTTATGGCTGGCCAGTGCATTCTCTCCTGAGATCTGAAACCATTGCTCAGTGAGAGGTGCACAATAAAAGCAGAGACAGGAAGTGGGGATGGTTGGGGGGGGTGATTTTCACAGCACTGTATTAATAATGTAAGGGGGTAGATGGGCACTGGGGTAGGACAGGTTGGGGCCTCAGCCTACCATGGGGAAGTGGATGACCCTCGCCCACCAGAGTTTGGGGTGGCACCTTTGGCAAGTGACGGTAATATTTAGCCCTTAAGCACATTGAGTATTTGCAGATTTATGGCTGGCCAGTCCATCAGGGTCATGGCTTTTCCAAGTCCCTAACGGCAAAGCGGGTGGAGGAGGAACCATCACATGCATTCCCAACGGCTGCGGAGGCAGTTGAGGGCAATGCCAGACGGACTGGCTATGAGACGCGACTCTGTCCAATCGAGTTAGATATGAGTCAGCAGCAGCTTGTGTAGTTTTAACGGCAGATCCTGCATGTCACATACTATGTGTGTCGCAGTGGAAGGTCTTGGAATCATGGCACGAGCGCCACCATCTTGCACGTTGAGTTTCGCCTTAAACAAAGCAACGTCTAGGGCTCCGCCTCCCAACCATCCCTTTACCATATTAAGAAGCCCGGCGGCAATGGGATATGGACGATGGGAGCAGGTTTTTCGCGAAACTGGGAACTTCCAGTCCAGATCTGCACATTGGTGCAGATGCGTGATGGCTGCCTTCCTGAGACCCTCCCTGGTGGGAATCCTCGCAATATCTATCGGGATCTATGAGGACCGTGAAGGATCCTGCAGGAATCCTGCACTTTTAGGATCCCTCAAGGATCCTTCAAGAAACCTTCAATCTGGAAAAACAAGGATCCTGGCAGGATCTTTCATGATGAACCAGGATCCAGAAAAAATTCTTGATGGATCCTTGAAAACAAAGATCCTTGCACCATCTTCCCTGGTGAGAATCCTGGCAATGAATCCCGTAAAGGAGTCTGACAGGATTCTTGAAAAGATCCTTAAGGACCCTGAGGAATCCTACATGGGATCCTTGAGGATTAAGGAGTATTCATGGAGTCGGCTTCGCTGTGAAAATATGTTGGCGAACGACCACCAAAATCACACTAATATCCATAAATGAGAGCCTAATGTCGCTGAGATTACTAATTACAGAAGCTAACTGTGCCACTTTATCTCTGCAAAAGCCCTCACCTGGGTCATTCCATGCCATGTGGAAACACACCTGGGCCATCATGGTCTTGGATTTTACTTTAACTTTGTCTATTTGTTCATTTTTGCCCAAATAAAGGATATCTCAGATTTTTTCGCTATCTGCCCTCTGGTATTGGTTTTATGGACCTCTGAAGAAATGGCCTGTAGAGGGCGCTTTTCAAAACATGCTGTAGAAAAACCCTTATATCTCCGGCCCTATTACTGATACAGGTTTGGGGTTTGGATGGATTTGTAATATAAGGCTTCCTCTAGCACCTCCATCATTTACAATGTTTGTATCTGTTCTGGTTTCCATGGAAACTGTTTGAAGTTGGGAAAATTTCAGATTTTTTCCACATTTTGGACCCTTATTACTCACCAATTACTGGTGATACTGAAGAAGCAACAAAAGAAACTTTTTATTTCAGATAGATCGTTGACACTTTAATTATAAAATTAAAGCAGAACATAATAGTTTATTAGATTAACCCTTTCAAAGTTGCTGACAACAGAAAAAGTCACAAGTTCATGGGGTCTGTCCATCCCCGGGGAAAAGTTGCATCATTATGAATTTGCACCTGCTGCATGTCAGGTGACCCGAATTATACTGGAAAGCACCATCGGTCCAGTATACAGGCATTTTTCTCCACAAAAAAGGACACAAAAGGTGAAAAAACTCAAATTTGCCCAAATTCAAACAGTTTCCATGGAAATAAGAACAGATACAAACATTGTAAATGATGGTGGCGCTAGAGGAAGCCTCATATTACAAATCCATCCAAACCCCAGACCTGCATCAGTAATAGGGCCAGAGATATAAGGGTTTTTCTACAGCATGTTTTGAAAAGCGCCCTCTACAGGCCATTTCTTCAGAGGTCCATAAAACCAATACCAGAGGGCAGTTTGCAAAAAAAAAATCAGAGATATCCACTATTTGGGCCAAAATAAACAAATAGACAAAGTTAAAGTAAAATCCAAGACCATTGTGGCCCAGGTGTTTTTCCACTTGGCATGGAATGACCCATCTATGATAAATGAAAATTTTCTGAACAGGTGTACACGGCTGTGCGCTTAATACAGTACCAAGAATTCCCTTTAACCAAGACTAGTTAAATTCATAAAGAGAAAGATTGTGGATTAAAAGTTCCGGATTAATGAAAAGTCTGGATAAAGTGGTTAACTAATAAGTTCACTACAATCGCAAAGAATATCAATATCAGGTTTTCAGCTCAAATTAAGTAACCCACATGATGTTCAAGCAGGTTTCTTTATTTCCAGCACATAGTAGTACATTGCCATGTACAAATCAATGCAAAGAAAAATAATGATTTTTACAACTTTTTAGGCCAGCTTTTTGGTGGGAAACAGGCGTATATACTGGATTTTTGGGCCATAGCAGTGTAATTCAGGTCATTAGGCACTGGTCAGGTGCAAAGTGGTGTCAGTGCAACTTTCCCCCGAGGGCGAGCCAGGCCCTTAAACTTGGGCTCTTTTCAGCTGCGACCAACTGTGAAAGGGTTAATCTGAAAAACTACGAAGTTGCCTTTCATTTTTTTGATAGAAATGGCAAGAATCTACCTGAAATAAAAGGTTCCTGGCATCAGTTGATCAATCCCTCCTACTACTGGCAAGTAATTAGGATTAAAAAAGTGGAAAATATTTTTGTGAACCCCAACTTTGACCTTAATTTCCATAGCATTCATCATTGATACAAGCAACCTTTAAGATTGTCAGCCTAGAGCAAGGTTCATGTCAAGGATCAAGCCACCTTCCAGATCTGTATCTGTCATAGAACCAAAGATATAAGACTTTTTCTACAGCATGTTTTGAAAAGCGCCCCCTACAGGCCATTTTTTCAGAGGCCCATAAAATCCATACCGGTGGGCCGTTTGTGAAAAAATTGGATATATCTATCAATGCAGTCCAACTTAACATACATACAAAGTTAGAGAAAAATCTGAGACCATGATGGCCCGAAAGGTATCTTAAGCGTTTCCACTTGGCATGGAATGACCCACCTTAGTTGCTGACGAGGAAACAAAAGACCAGTTTTGCCACGAGCTCAGCATGCTAATCCCAGCAAACAATAAACTTTATGGACTTGGGGACTTCAATGCCAGAATTTGAAAAGACAACCCACTACGGGCAAATGTCATGGGGAGGCAGGGAGCTGGAAACTGCAACACAAATGGGCTACGTCCTCTTGGCCTGTATGCAGAAAAAGAGCTGTTCATCACCAACTCTCAGTTCCAACTCCCAACCTGCTTTAAAACAACATGGATGCACCCCTGTAAAACACTACAACATGCTTGATTATGGGATCACTCAACAGTGTTACAAGAAGCAGGTGTCTATCATAAGCTACTTAAGAGCCATTGTCTGAGAAAATAGCACTTTTTGGACACTTTGTGGAAATGACCCCCCTAGATTTGAATGAAACTTTGCGTGTAGGTACCTACACATGTATCACGGAAAATCCCCAAATTTTTTTGCCATTGGTCACTTCGTTTGGTTGCAGCGCCACCTGGAAGCCGAAAAGTCAGGGCCAAAATAGGGAAAAAGAGGAAAAAACCAGTCTAATGAGATGCATTATAATGGGAAATCTGTTCAATCTGCCAAACTATTTCTGATGGGTACGTATACTTAAGTACTTGATCGTTCCCGTGAATCGGTTGCCTCCGAGCGGTCACTTTGAGAATCATGAGGGGCTAAAAGTTTAGGGAAAAAAGAAATGAAAATCCACTTTTTGGACTTAATCTTTATTTTACTCCAGCAACCTGCCTTGAGAAACTATGCTTTATGGTGAAGGTCTATGAACATGAAATAGCATAATGTGAGAACACCTCCGGTATCTTGCTGGAGTTTTGGGATATTTGGCCTTGAAAAATGAACTTCAGCTGTTTTGGCCCCACTTTGAGGTCAGATAACCCAATACTCCAGGCAAGAATGGAACTTATGAATAGGTTGATTTATACCTTCTTCCATGGTGTATGAAAGTTATCAAAAATTTCTTTGGAACTCCTAGGTATTTTAATGCTCTTAAAAACAACTTCAAGAACACATATGGGTCATTCCATGTCAAATCAACCAAATTTTAGGAACTTCCCCACCAAAAAAAATTTTTATTATATTCCCCACAGTGGAAGATTTATATATCTGGTGTGAAATGGTAAAATAATTAAGCTCAATTATTGCCAGTTCCTGAGATTTAGCTTCTTTTAGGGAAGGGGGGTCAGTTTTAAGAAAATCGTCATAATTTTGGAGTAAGTTTGAGGGCCTGAGATATGCATTTGCAGAGCAAACAGACCCATAAGTTTCATTTTGTCATCAGAATAGTTGCTGAACTCTTGGCTTAAGCTACTTTTTTTTACTCAGTGTGTTTAGTTTACCTGTACTGTGGCCTGGAAAAAGCAAAAAACACCAATCATACTTATTTTTTCCAGATTTAATGCATTTAATATTCTGTAACTAATTAAGATAGAGCCCTGAGACTTGGTATGCAAACTGCTGGTCAACTTCTCTGAAGGCCACAAAAAACATCAAAGTCACAATGGTTGTATCAAATGTTTTTATAACCTTGGAAGTTTGCTTCAGAATGAAAAGTGCGTATTTTGGGTCATTATATCTCAAAAGGGACACAAGTGATCAATGTCATATTTTTAGTGCTTGAGGGCAAAGGTCTTGGGTCTAACATATTAAAAAACTGGAGATGTAAAACTCTTCCTTTGGACTGTACAGCATGCCAATCATATTAGGTGATTATCATTGGCTGATGTAGGGTATTGTTGAATTCCACCACCAGGTGGCAGCAAAAGCACTGCCCATTGGAAAGACTTGAAATCTGCCAGCATAGCTGGATTTGAACTTTGGCCTATATCTCAGCTGTACTTTGGCCTAGATATGCCCAAATTTAAGCACTTGTTCCTCTTGTGCTATTCTAACATCCGGCAAAGTTTGGTTAAAATCTATGAGGCCGTCTTTGAGATATCCTGCTAACAGACAGACGGACAGACAGACAGACAACCAAACAAACAAACCAACCAAAGCCGGCAAAAACATACACCTCCTTGGCGGAGGTGTACAAGTGTATGTGTCACATTCATCTTTTCACTTACACTATGGCTAAGGTTCCCCGAAAATTAAGTTAGACACCTAATATGATTGGCATGCTGTACAGTCTAAAGGAAGAGTTTTACATTTCCAGTTTTTTAATATGTAAGACCGAAGACCCATGCCTTCAAGCACTAAAAATATGACATTGATCACTTGTGTCCCTTTTGAAATATATGCCCACTATAATGACCCAAAATACGCATTTTCATTCTGAAGACAACTTCCAAGGTCATTAAAACATTTAATACAACCATTGTGACTTTGATGTTTTTTGTGGTCTTCAGACAGTTGACCGACAGTTTGCATACCAAGTCTCAGGGATCTATCTTAATTAGTTACAGAAGAATAAATGCATTAAATTTGGAAAAAATTAGTATGATTGGTGTTTTTTGCTTTTTCCAGGCCACAGTACAGATAATATAAACTCACTGAGTTAAGAAAAGTAGCTTAAGCCAAGAGTTCAGCAACTATTCTAAAGACAAAATGAAACTTGTGGGTCTGTCAGCTCTGAAAATCTATTTCTGAGGCCCTCAAACTCCCTCCAAAATTAAGGCGATTTTGTTAAGATTGACCCCCCCTTCCCTAAAACAGGCTTAATTTCAGGAACTAGCAATAATTGAGCTGAAATATTTGACCCCAGTACTGCCAATGCATATCTCTTGAAATGTGCAAAGTTTAATCAAAATCAAAATTTTGATGTGGGGGGCTCTGGTTGAGTTGACACGGAATGACCCATATTGGCTTCAGCCTCATCATCAACACAGGCAAAACCAAAGTGCTCGCACGACTAACACCAAGAACTACACTCACGAATTTCACCATCACCTGCAATGACACCCCTTTAGGATCTGTAGAATATCTTGGGAGCATCCTGACCAGTCAATGCAAATCCTCAAACAATGTGGAAAACAGAATATGCCAAACCCACATCGTACATGGAGGATTGTTCAACATAAAATGCTCAGCGTAAAACGGACTCTGGTTGTGTTATTTAATGGAGGAACTGCAGTTTTCCAGTGACAACCTTGCAAGTCTCGGGGCTCCCTTTTACAAAGCCATTTCCAAAAAAGTTGGGACGCTGTGTAAAATGTAAAAAAAAAAAAAAAAAAATTGTAATGATTTTCAAATCATCTGAACTTTGTATTAATTCGAAAATAGTACAAAGATGACATATCAGATGTTGAAACTGAGATATTTTATTGTTTTTCGGGAAATATGAGCTCATTTTGAATTTGACGCCAGCAGCACCTTTCAAAAAGGTTTGCGCAGGGGTATGTTTACCGCTGTGTTACATCACATCTTCATTCAACACTCTGTAAGCGTTTGGGAACTAAGGAGACCAACAGCTGTAGTTTTGAAAGCAAAATGTTTTCCCATTCTTGCTTTATGCAGGGTTTCAGCTGCTCAATACTTCGCAGCCTCCTTTGTCATATTTTTAGTTTCATAATGCGTTAAATATTGTCAGTGGGTGACAGGTCTGGACTGCTTGCAGACCACTTTAGCACCCAGACTCTTTTACTACAGAGCCATGTTGCAATACATGCAGAGTATGGTGTTTGGTCTGAAATAGCTGAAATGACCAAGGCCTTCCCTTAGAAAAGGCATCTGGATGGCAGTAAATGTTGTACCAAAAGCTGTATATATCATTCACCATTAATGGTGTTTTCATGGATTCACAAGTTACCCATGCCCTGTGTACTAATGAATCCCCATACTATCATGGATGCTGGCATTTGAATTATTTTTTTTTTTTGCTGTTAAGTCGGATGGCCTTTTCCTCTTTAGCCAAGAGGATGTGGCATCTATGATTTCCAAAAAGATTTTCACATTTTGACTATTCTAACCACAGAGCAGTTTTCCACTTCATCTCAGCACATTTTAAATGAGCTCAGGCCCTGAGAAGGAGGCAGTGTTTCTGGATCTTGTTTATGTATAGTTTAATCTTTATATGGCAGAGATTTAACTTGCGTTTGTGGATACAGTGACAAACCGTGTTTACTGACAATGTTTTACAGAAGTGTTACTGAGTCCATGCAGTGATTTCCACTACAGAATCATGTCTGTTTTTAATGGAGTGCCGCCTGAGGAACAGAAAATCGCAGCCATTCAAAAGTGGATTTTGGCCTTGTCTCATGTGTGCAGAGATTTTTCTGGATTCTCTGAATCTTTGAGGTTAAAATCTCCAAACTCTTTGAAATTTCAAGTTGAAAACATTATTCTGAAATTGTTGAACCATTTCCCCAGGCAGTCTTTCATAGAGTGGTTAAACTCTCACTATATTTACTGATGAAAGACTTTTTATATCCAATCATGTTCCTAACTTGTTGCTAAATAATCTAATTAGCTGTGAGATGTTCTGCCAGTTGTCTTTTTTTGGCATCATGCAACTTTTCCAGTCTTTTATCGTCCCGTCCCAACTTTTTAAAAATCTTGCTGTCATCAAATTCAAAATGAGATTTTTTTTTTTTTTAAAAAAGTAATAAAATTTATCAGTTTCAACATCTGATATATTGTCTTTGTTCTATTTTCAATAACATATTGGGTTTTAATTGATTTGCAAATCATTGCATTCTGTTTTATTTACATTTTAGATTGTGTCTCAACTTTTTTGGAGATGGGGTTATACTAAGGAAACATAGATATTGTTGCATCAAATTTGTAATAATGTCAAGACAGAGAATAATTTGCCAGGATAACCACAATAGTGGGATATGTCATTTGTGAGCGTGATGTCACGCACAGCGTTGAACCGTTCACTTTTCGGTTTTTAAACGCGGATCAGAATGGGAGCGCGATCAGCAAACAGCACTGCTTACAGCATTGTTGCCCCGTGGGAATTCACTGAGTATTTTTTTTCTCATTAATTAGAGAAGTAAAAAATACCTCATCTAAAATGTGTGATCTCGTTAATTAACAGCAGAATGGTATGCTTGTCTGCTCTTTGGCATGTGTTACAATAACACCAGAGCCATTTCATTTTGAAACGTCACAAGCAGAGCTGCGGCGTGTTCTGTGAAATCGAGAGAATGAGAGAATAGCCTGGGAGCAGGGAGAGAGGGAGAGAACGGCGGAGACTGATCGATCAGTTAGCGCCAATTTCTTCTAACCAGGGGTACTTGGTCTGATACAGAATGGGCCGGTGTGGGTGCAGGCTTTCATTCAAGCCCTGCAGTCACACAACTGATTCCATTAACCCTTAGAGCACCAAATACAAAGAGTGTTGCTCAATGATGCAAGATATCAAAATCAAAGCTGTTGAAAACCTATCATGTGGTGACTTGTTTAAAAAGAGCTCCCCTGCGGGAGCTCTTTTTAAACAAGTCACCACATGATAGGTTTTCAACAGCACAAGATAATTTATTTTTTGAAAATTTATTTCAGCGCTCTAAGGGTTAATCAACGTCATTAGCAAAAACTATGAGGGTTGCTGCCCATAATCAGGTGTGTAACTGCTTGGTTGGAATGTAAGCCTGCACCCACACAAGCCCGGCCTGGAGAAGACTGCATACCTGAGTTAAATGCATGACTGAGAATGCTGAGGCTATCATGAGCATTTATCTCAGATAAGCTGTATACAAATACCTCACTGTAGGTGTGCACTGTTCAATTAATGTGTTCCCCTTGACCGTCTAATATCTCGTCACTCTAATCGGCATTTTGATATCTATGGTGCTTAGCAAATGTCACATTATTCTACCCGCTTCTGATTTCCCCATTATTGCTTATTTGTCAAAGCAAATCATGTGAATTCGATGGACAAAAAGCATTAGACAAAGTATGATGTAATTAGGAAAAGCAATTTGGAAACACTGAAGTTAATCATTAGATTGCTTTAATATTAAGCAGTCTCCTGCTTTGATTCGATCAAGTTTTTCTTCTTCTGAAACTGGCAGCAGTGCATTAATTTTGCTGGACTATGGGTCCAGCACTTCAGCGCTTCCACTTTCAGGCCCTGCAACATCTGTGGAGCAGAGGTGAATCATAATTTACTACATGACATTTAGATCAGAAGCAAATAACCGTGATCCTGTGATGGAGCAGGATTTAAGCCACTAGGAAAACAAAACATGAAAGAGAGAACAAGTTATTTATAGTACAAACCCCAATTCCAATGAAGTTGGGACGCTGAGTAAAACGCGAATAAAAACCGAATACAATGATTTGCAAACATTTTTGAACTAAATTTAATTGAGTACACTACAAAGACAAGATATTTAATGTTCAAACTGATAAACTTTATTGTTTTTTTTTGGTAAATATTCACTTATGTTGAATTTGATGCTTGCAACACGTTCAAAAAAAGCTGGGACAGGAGCATGTTTACTACTATGTCACATCACCTTTCCTTTTAACAACACTCAATAAGCGTTTGGGAGCTGAAGACACTAAATGTAGGTGGAATTCTTTCCCATTCTTGCTTGATGTACGACTTCAGTTGCTCAACAGTCCGGGGTCTCCGTTGTCGTATTTTGCACTTCATAATATGCCACACATTTTCAATGGGAGACAGGTCTGGACTGCAGGCAGGCCAGTCTATCACCTGCACTCTTTTACTATGAAGCCACGCTGTTGTAACGTGCAGAATGTGGCTTGGCATTGACTTGCTGAAATAAGCAGGGACGTCCCTGAAAAAGACGTTGCTTGGATAGGCAGCATATGTCGCTGCAAAACCTGTATGTACCTTTCAGCATTAATGGTGCCTTCACAGATGTGCAAGTTACCAATGCCATGGGCACTAACACACCCCCATACCATCACAGATTCTGGCTTCTGAACTTTGCGCTGATAACAATCTGGATGGTCCTTTTCCTCTTTAGCCAGAGGACACAACGTCCATGATTTCCAAAAACAATTTGAAATGTGGACTAGTCAGACCACAGCACACTTTTCCACTTTGCGTCAGTCAATCACAGATGAGCTCGGGCCCAGAGAAGCCGGCGGCGTTTCTGGGTGTTGTTGATATATGGCTTTCGCTTTGCATGGTAGAGTTTTAACTTGCCCTTGCAGATGTAGCGACGAACTTTGTTAACTGACAACAGTTTTCCGAAGTGTTCGTGAGCCCACATGGTAATATCCTTTACAGAATGATGTCGGTTTTTAATGCAGTGCCGCCTTAAAGACCGACGATCACAGGTATTCAATGTTGGTTTTTGGCCTTGCCGCTTATGTGTGGAGATTTCTCCGGATTCTCTGAATCTTTTGATGATAATATAACATGAATGACGAGAACAGGCCGTTCAGCCCAACTAGGCTCGCCAGTTTCTTTATACTACTGTGAATATATCACTTCAGATACTCAATGACTCAGTGGTGTCTAACTTTAAGTCAAGCCTGCTCTTGAAAACTCCCAAGGTCTCTGTCTCAACAATATGGTCAGGCAAGCTATTCCACATCGAAATTACTCTCTGGGTGAAAAAATATTTCCGAATATCAGTGCTAAATTTACCTTTGGTCAACTTCCATTTGTGACCTCAAATTCTACTAACAACACTTGGTTGAAGGAATCCTACATAATTCACTTTGTTGCTCCCTTTAACATATTTAATATAATATGATATTATGGACTGTAGAGAATGAAATCCTTAAATTTCTTGCAATTACACATTCAGAAATGTTGTTCTTAAACTGTTGGACTATTTGCTAACGCAGTTGTTTACAAACTGGTGAACCTTGTCCCATCCTTGCTTGTGAATGACTGAGCCTTTCGGGGATGCTCCTTTTATACCTAATCATGACACTCACCTGTTTCCAATTGACCTGTTCACCTGTGGAATGTTCCAAACAGGGATTTTTTGAGCATTCCTCAACTTTCCCACTCTTTTGTTGCCCCTGTCCCAGCTTTTTTGGAACTTGTTGCAGGCATCAAATTCAAACTGAGTGAATATTTCCAAAAAAACAATAAAGTTTATCAGTTTAAACATTACATATCTTGTCTTTGTAGAGTACCCAATAGGTCGAAAAGGATTTGCAAATCATTGTATTCCATTTTTATTCATGTTTTACGCAATATCCCAACTTCATTGGAATTGGGGTTTGTATTTTAATATAATTCAGAAGACATCACACTTGGTCAATTCAGATGTGGAAATGTTTCTGTTCCCTTGACGACATATGACGACCTTAACATCCATGAACATATATTACGATCAGTCGGCCCTTATGGAACTCTTTTGTTCCATGTATTCTTATGGTTAACGAGTGGAGACCAATTCCATTTCAAGTTAATGATTTCAAATGTATATCACTGGAAACTCCACAGGGCATTTTTCAAATGCCAGGAGCAGCACTTTTGTTAACTGGAGGCCGTTTCAGTTAATTCTGTGGATAGAAACAGCCTGAAACTAACCATCATGATTTCATGTTTTGAAGCCTAGGAGGGGATACTGAACTCAACTGTCGGAGGCAAAACAATAATCAGTCGTGGCAAATAGCAGAAAATTTGACAGTCCTGACACTTGCTGGATGCTGCATGGCCACAGCTCGAGTGATGAAACTATGAACCAAAAGTGAAAATATACCCAACACTTGTCAATATACCCAACACCTGTCACATCCAGTGATTTATTTTAATCAGATTTCTTCTGATGTTGACAATCAATGAAGTTCACCACTATCCTTCCAGGTTTTAATAAATTGTTGGACAATTCATGACCCAGTTCCTGTGATTTTAGCAATCTCCTTAGCTGTGCTCGCTGACAATTTGCCTCTCTTGAAACACAATAACATTTTCCGATGCCCATAAGATATGTCTTCCAACATGTTTGTGTAAGAAATGAGAAGTTACGCACAGTCGGGTCAGGTTTAAAACAATTATTGCCAGCTGAAAAATTTATTCTGATTCAATCATTGACTCTTGAGTATTTGCTTATTTAAATCCAAATGGAGACTTTTATAGGACGGGCAATGTGTAATCCGTTTCAATAGTTTTCATGCGCTGACGAAGGACGCAGATTTGAGAAAATGTAGCCCTCAGTCCGATGCGCTTTTCACGTACACAGCCGAAAGGTTGAATACTATGGAAACGGGCCGGAGGAAAAAAAAAGTCACCATCCCTCGTGCCCCCGCCTTCATATACTGTCCTTTGCGTTCTCTTTTCATCATAATGAGAAATATTTCTTTACTAAGTGAGGTATCGCAGTAAGAAACAGGACAACAAAACGATCCCGAGGCAGAGAGAGAGAATTTCACTTTTGAATACCACCGCTGAGATGAAAGGGTTTTGTCGGAAAAACAAAGCCAAGCGCGTGCCTTAGGTTGACCATCGCAATTACCCGTCCGGTTCCCTCATCAGAACAGCGCGAGGATAATAGGGCGACAGAGGAATTCAAAGACTCTGAAGCGATTTTGCTCATTTGTCGCGTCTCGAGTTTGTCTCACCAGGCTCCAATTAAGAGCGGTTTTGCAAGTCACTGTGTCCTAGTACGCCCACACCAATATCTTCACGCCGACGGACAGTTTAATGAAGGCATAGCCCTAATATCATCATCTTATAATGGCCCTACATTATAAGAACAAATAATCGAAATACGCATTTTAAATACATAAAATACAGGCCATCCTTGCTTACAGATATTGCGAGAAGTAAGAGCACGCGAGTCTCTCGTATTTCCAACATCGATCATTTGCGACGGCGCCACTTATTTCGGACTATTTCAATAGAACCTTTTGGAGACCATTATCCAAAATTCTTGCCTGTTTTACGCAGTTTAGCAAACATGTTATGCAGAATTCAGGTAACGTTTCGGCTGTAGGCCAATGGCGCATTTTTTTTTTTTTTTTTTTTGGGCTATATGAAATCTGGTACGAACCTAAAAAATAAATAAATAAATAAAAATAAATAATGATTAAAAAAATAAATAATAATATATATAGTTAAGGTGTTCTAACTCACTTTTAGAAGAACCTTTTCATAAAAACGTTGAGGCTGAAAATGCCCAGAAAGTAAGAACATGTTTTGCACAGAGGCTGAGAACGAGTTCTGAAGGAACTTGTACCAAGGTGGAAAGACTACATAAAACAGTAATATTCTTGAGAGTGCCAACTCAGCTACTTAAAAGGCTAATTATGCAAACAAATAAATAAATATAATGTCTGAAGCCATTATTAATTAAAAAACAATATTTTAAATCCGTTTTCTAAACGGAAAAGAGAGCCTTAAGAATATGAGGCTGAAATCCTCAAAAAATATAAGAACATCCAGGCTCAGCTCGAAAAATATACGTCCTTATAAATAGTGTACCTAACTTGTCTTTTGTCTGTTCGATCACAAAAAAAAAACATGGAAATCACCGCTCATTCATGGAATACATGGCCTAGTAATTATTTTTTCACGCGACAATATGTAGCTTTAAAAAAAAAAAAAAAAAAAAGAATTGACTGATAGAAATAATCGAGTAAAAGCCCAGGATTAGGGGCCTTAAAAGGGCCGCAATAGCTGGACTGATGAACTGCAGCCACAGTGAGGTTTGAATCAGTAACCTGCTGATTTTCAGCCAAGCACCATAGTCACTCTCCAGAAATTAGCCACTTGCTTGCAATATGAGATATTTTAAGTTAAACGATCAAAGACAACAGGGTGTAGGGTGAAAAGAGGAGGGTTTGGCCATTTTAGGGAAGAAAGCAGTGATATCGGGCTTCCTGACAGAGGAGATGCCAGATGCTGAGAAAAGAGAGAGAGAGAGAACCATCAGGAGTCGAGAAGGTCAACACTGCCACCTACTGGAAAGCAGCTGAAAATGAATGTTCCTCCGTCCGTTCATCGATTGGCACATCATGAAACCCACTCAATCCAGGTCACACAAGGTGGATTTGGGTGCTTTTTGGGCTCATTACTCATTGACAGAATTTGAACAATTCTGAGGTGTCTGTATGCATTCCACACACAGTGAGCACCATTCATTTTTAGTTATTTAGGCTTTGTTGGCTGAGTCAATCACAAGATCTGAGTACAACTGAAGGTGCATTTTAGCTGCTAAAGAGGAGACTGAAGGTGAAAAGTCCCTGAAACAAGCAGGAAGTGAAGATGCTGCAGTACAGGCCTGGCAGAGCATCACCGAGGAAGATACCCAGCGTCTGGTAAAGTCTGTGTGTCACAGACTTCAAGCAGCCATTGCGAGCAAAGAATATGCAACCAGTCGATTACCTGATTCCAAGTAATACACCACTGTCGAACAAAGTAATCATTGTACGGGGGAGGGGAAGGTATGTGCAATTAGTGGGCCTGCAGTCATTTCTAAATGGTTTGTCAGATATGGACGACAGCGCACTGAAAATAAAGCTGACAGTCTACACTTGCAGGGACTGTAATTGGATTCTTTTTCAGGTAATGTTGGCAAACAAAACCAAAATAAAAAGATGCCACCGCCAAATAAACTGTTGTTTTATCTATTGTGAAATATCTTATTAGGTAGTGCACAGAAGTTACCTTCATTTCCTTTTGCACCACATTATCATGTTCAATTTTGGAAAAGAAAACCCCAAAAAAAAAACTTGCGTACAAAATACAAAACAAGAGTCATCAGAGGATGACACATCTGCCCAGTCCCCACAATCTAATCTCAGAAATCCCAAAATATCAAAGGCATCAGTCTGAGACCTGATTAATACGCACAGCAAGTTTTGTTAAATATCGAGCGGTATTCGAGTTCTGCTCCACGAAATGATTACAGACGGACGGACATACTGAGGAGGGTATCCCCCCATATAATATACTGGGGGGAAAATAAACAGCCGGCAATTACCAGGACACTACATGACCAGTGCCACCGTCATATTCGGAAGAGAAACTTATCCCAGGACATAAACCCCATGTGAATTTATCATGCCTCTGAAGTTTGAGCACTCCACTTTATTGTCCCCGCAGGGAGAATTTCGGAAGGGGACTATGAAATGAGCAGCGTGTGTATCTGTCCGTCCATCCACACGCATGTCTGTCTGTCCACCAAAAATGTTTACCCTGTACATAATTGATCACTCTATCCCCATACTTCACTGCATTTTCATGAAACTTGGATGCAATGATCCTTAGGTCAAGTCACACATGCTCCCCCTACAGGTGGGGGTAAAAGGTCATCTAGGGGTCATTTGGGGTCATTGATCCAAAATGGTCAGAGGGTCATAGTATCAGAATAATTCAGTGGATTTTCATAGTTATTGGACACAATGATTGTTAGGTCAAATCACACGCGACCAACAGTTGTGGGGTCAAAGGTCATGTAGGGGGGTCAGTTATCCAAAATCTACATCATTGGTCACTGTATCCACATACTTCAGTGGATTTTCATGATATTTGGTTAAAATGATCCTTGGGTCAAGTCACACGTATGCCCCCTACAGGTGGGGGGGCCAAAGGTCATCCACCATGTTCAGCGGGGACATATTTTATGCATCGCGTAACTCTGAGCTCACCCTGTTCAAAGTTACAAAGCTTTAGAATACCGACTAAAGATTGTGATCAGGGACAGTAGAAGAAAACTTCAATGGTTTAAAATATCATGTTCACAGATAATACCCCATTTTTGCCACCGTTGGTCATATTCTTGCTTTGTCTTGTAACAATGTTCACATGAACAAAACTCAAGTTTCATAGTGCAAGATCATTGCATAAAATACAAACAGGATTGCATTTCACCCTCTCGATCTAAAGAAACGATGGGGAATTTATCAGTTTTATGGAGCGCATTATATTAAAATAACAGAACGAATCATCTCAACGAAAACTGCGATCAACCACGTATATTTAATATTATTTGGTAATCATAAAATCAATTTAGATGGGCATACAGGAGAATATTAAATTAGCGCCTTGATTTCAAACATGGACCAGAAAGGGTGTGACCGACGGCAGAACTGCGTACAAAATACTGTACAACAAAAGAACCAAAGCAGCAATCATTCAGTCTACCACACGAGGGCGCCCGACTTATGCACTGTGTAGACCGGGCTCTCATGTTTACCTCTGAAGTCTGGACTATGGATAGAGGGATAGCAAGCTTAACCACAAATTAGACACGGCAAAGAAAAAGAAAAAAAACTTATCCGGAAATGCAAATACAACATTTTTTCATTTGAATCCTACACGGGACACAAAGGCGTAGGGTGTGGAAACTAGGACAAAGGTAGGTTTGATCTTTCGAGAATAATGTAACGTTGACCTTATCTGTAAATGAGGCTTGATGCGGCTAGGGCAGCTTTGCTAATGGCTGTAGCCTTCCGTCTAAATTATTGGCTGGCGAGCTAACATGGCGCCTATCAAAAACTCATATTCGGGCACGTTTTTACGCAATGGAAACGCTCGTTATACGACAGTGGAAGCGTGCAGTTAGATAATCGACTCGTCAGCCAGGAAAATGAGCCAAGTTTCTGCAGTGGTGCGGATGGTTGAGGTATAATGTTAGCTTGCTGTGCATTAAAACCTGAGCGGAGATGCCCAAGTCAGCTGGACACGCACGATACATTCACGCTTGGTGAACGGTTCTTTGGCATTGAGCCGCTAAGGCATTACAGATAGATCTGGTTCGACTGAGATGTGCAGCTTATTACTGAATAACTCTACAATTTTAACTCCGTCTCGAAAGAAAGACTTGCAAATACAGCCAAGCAGAAAATGGTCTGGCGGCCTGGTTGGTTAGATCGGATTAGCATTCCTATACATTTTGCCCAGGATTCACTTCGGACCGCTAAAGCAGGCTAACCGGAGCTCAGCGACTGCCTGTGTGTGTGCATTAAGGTGCTTTCACACCGGACGCGAAACGAATTTTTCGCACGACAGATTACATTCAAAGTCAATGCAAAGACGCGAATAAAATGCGTGTATTTGCGTCTTTGCATTGACTTTGAATGTAATCTATCGTGCGAAAAATTCGTTTCGCGTTCAGTGTGAAAGCGGCTTTAGGCTGTGACATTTCAGTTGAGTTGCATTTTAAATTCTACGCTGATAGTCCTCTTGCTGGCGGTGCTGGACGGCTTATGTTGGCGTGGAAAATTCGAGTTCAACACGAGCCAGCCAACCCCAAATTACGTTTGCAGTCTTGAAACTCATGCTCAGTCTTTTAATATGCAAATGAACTAATTGAATGTTAAATTGGTAACAAAGCCAAAACACACCGCAGTTCAGTGAGTTTGCGTTGCTATCGCCTAATGCCAAACGTTCCTGGCAAAATGCTGTATGCAGTCAGCCCTCGCTTCTAAAGGCATTTTCAGCAGTTCTGTGGAAACGCGACTATCAAAGCGCTGTATCCAGGCTTGTATTACAATACAGTACAGCGCCGATTCATCGGACATGGCCCAACAGCGAGGGGCAGCTGTTCGAGATGTAGCTAGCTTCTTGTTGCTAAACTGAGTTGATTCTATATTACGCTGGTCAATGGCCACGTTGCCAAGCTTGAACAATGCCGTAGACTACTGCAGAATGTAGTCGTAAAACTGAAAGCTAGACTGTAACTTCTGCAAAGTGGGCAGAAGGCTGGTGTACACACTGCAGGAAATGCTGTTGGTCGCATAATGTCACTCATACGCAGAGCCGTGGGCAGAAGGCTGGTGTACACACTGCAGGAAATGCTGTTGGTCGTGTAATGTCACTCATACGCAGAGCAGTGGGCAGAAGGCTGGTGTACACACTGCAGGAAATGCTGTTGGTATTTGCGCCAAGTCAGTGATGCTACACTCGCAAGGTTATCTTTTGCACTCCGTCCTGTGGAACCATTAGTTCCGCTGTCAGCATTGAAGCAACCCGGAGGGGAAAGGGGCGACTCGTACCCTCGAATCATCAATAGGATGTATTGGGTTATAGGAGTATCGTTAATGTCCCCTCAAAGATGACCAAATAAAGGCAATTTCCTGTTTATTGTTTACGTTTGTATAGGTATTTATCAGTCTGTTAATATCAAAAGATTCACGTTTTTCAGGAATGTTTAGGCATACTTGATTGCCAAATATATAGCAACAGCCCAAGTATTACAGACTCAAAAGATGCATGATTATCGGGTTTACCGTTGATCCATCGTTTCATGTAAAAGCTTCAGGTGCTCTCCACTTAAGTGGAGACTTGGCTCTACTTCGATTTGCAGATGGTGTCTGACGTAACACTGTGGCAGCAAATAGAAAACATTCAGACGTGAACAGTGCGAAAATGTTGACTTTCCTCCCGACACTTTTCGCACTCAAGTGATGACACCATACGGTGATTAAATAGGATTTGAAAGCCGCCAGTGCGCCGGGCTCTATTCCTATAAATAAGTTCCCAACTTTTGTTGAAGTGAACTGAACTTTGCAGATAACCATGGAAAGGAATAGCCTTTACGGAAGAGAACATCTAACCCAGTGCTGCCCAATCATGTGCCACGGAGGGCCGCGAGTACGCAGGCTCTCATTCAGTGATTGGTGGGAATGAAAACTCGCATGCTGTCGGCCCCAAGTGGCACATGATTGGGCTCCACTGCTCTACCCTGACCTCTCTATTCCACGTATAAATAAACTGCACATTTTCCGATACATGCATTTGGAAAAAAGCACACAGTGCAGTTCAGCGAACACGAGGAATATAAGAATTGTTTGCAGGTGGTATGGGAAAAAAGATTGTTATATAGTCATGGGTGCGGTTGTCCGTCCGTCCGTCCGTCTGTGAACATTTCGTTATCAGAGCATAACTTGAAAGCCGTTCAATATTTCTTATCAAAACTCGGTGTGCTCATTAATCATGACCTTAAGTGGTGCCTTTTGCTAACCCAAAGATGTGGGGCCGGGGGGAATATGTTATCTGCTGATGGCTTTTGTTAAATTAGTTATTGCTTGGGGGGCAGTTAATCAACTCTGTTACACAATTCTTTGTGTATATTCGGATGGAAGGGATTTTAATTGGGGGAATCATTCTGTTTAAAGGGGGGAAAACCTGATTATTATTCAAACGGATGCCAAAGGCAGAGGCATTATTGCCATGGTGAAAAGTGAACATTCTGACTGAGGTCATTATTACACTGTTACTTGGAAATGCTTTGCGTACTTCGTTCTGACCAGGACTTAACCTGATGAATAGAAATTCCACGAGGGGTGCGCATGTTTTATTTGTAGGAATATCGTTAGCCCCCTCCTGCTGGAGGGGGGTAGAGGAGAACCTCGACAATCTTTGGGATGGGCCAAATTCTCGCACCATTTCTGGCCTTCATCAAATAAGAATGAGAGAAGTTCTAGCCAGGTACTCTCCAGACAAATCAATCTTTAATTTGTCCTGGGCTCGTGTGAACAGGCCTGGATGGGAGTGAGTCTCAAGGTTTGATTCAGCAGGCCTGTGGGCCATCTTTTCCTTCAGAGTTGCAAAATGTAGCTTCTTAATAATTAAATCCATTTAATTAACCCTTAAGAGCGCTTAAAGCAGCCATTGTTGCTCAATGATGCAAGATATCAAAATCAAAGCTGTTGGAAACCTATCATGTGGCAACAAGATTAAAAGAGCTCCTGCAGGGGAGCTCTTTTAAACAAGTTGCCACATGATAGGTTTTCAACAGCACAAGGTCATTTATTTACAACTGTTTGAATCTTTATTTCAGCGCTCTGAGGGTTAATGTGCTCCTGAACTGTTTTTCCAGGTTTGCTTAAGTTAATTTTCAGCAGCTAGTTAGCGTGTGTAAAATGCAGCCATGTCCCACGTCAGCCTGGCTTACTGGACTCTGGCGTGAGCTCAGCTACAGGCGTCCTCTGGCCCCTGTGCCAACGAGCCGCGATGTCTGTCAGTCAACAAACACACCAGGTGACCCCCTGACCCCTCCAGGACAGGTGGCCATTCTGCCCAAAGCTACTGGGCAGGTGGATTAGCAGGCTGTCACTAACTTTTCACCTCTGTCCACATGCCAGTCTACCTCCACCGCCACACATCCTGTACCCTCGTACGGCGTTTCCGAACCCTGCTCCTGGTGTATCCCTGCTCTGTACATTTCGTGTGTCCCTGATCTCTGACGCGTCTAGTTCAGCTCATCAGGTGCACAGCTAATGAGCCAATCAGCTGAATCAGTGGTGTTAAAATAAGGGCAGTAAACTGTAAAATGTGGAGGGCTGGTAAACACCATGCACTAGTGCATTTAAAATTACAGGCATAATGCAACCTTTTTAAAAAAAAAAAAAAAAAAAAAGGGAAGAGTTTGACAATCCTTTCATCCTGGGTGGGGTCTTCACAAGCCTGTCCTTTAACCTCGCAGCGATCTGCAGCCTACATCCACCGATCTGAAGACCAAGTCTTTACAAGGCAAACTGTTCGATTACTCAGGCAAAGTGCAACATTGCAGACAGAACAGAAGGTTTATGAAAATCTTTCAGCTGTCTGGCAATAAGCTGTAATTCGCCTCAGTGACCAGTCATCTTCAGTTTGTGCGTCAGGAAATCCCTCATTATCTCCCCACTCAAGTCTGAGAGTAGGCGAGCGGCTGGGCACTGGCTCTGTGATGACGAGTCATGACTAGTTATTGTGAAGTGAGGAAGGGATCGTGCAAACATACGCTTATCATCTCAAACGTATGACATCCCGCTCACTACAACACCTTACACCGGTCTTGGCACCGGCAGAGATGGGCTAACAGAGATCCACATGGGCACACAATCGATTCACCGAGTTGTGTGAGGAACAGCCTGCCAGGTGAGAAGAGACCCTTTGGGGTCTTCAAATCCTGACATGATGCGGTTCTGAAATTTTTCAAATCTGATGAGAAATTTCTTAGCTCATTTCAATTTGAAAACTAAAACAGAACACCATGCTCAATGTCACGCTACCTTATGATCTCAGAGATCCACATTCAAGCCACGTGTTTACTTTTTGTCCTCATAGAAAAAAAATGATTAAAAGTTTTTTCAGCTTGTATTGGCATGAATCTCAACCACATCACTGACAACCACAAACTCTCCCATTTCACGGAGTTCTGTCACTCAAATATGCAGCCATTCTCCTGTAGCCACTCAAGCTTGTTTTAATCAGTTTGCAGCTATGCTGACTGGAGAAATGTGCGGCCTCTAAGCCAATGAACAGTCAGAAATGCATGGCCTCAGCCAGTGGCAAGCCATCACAGTCAGTTATTTACAGGAAGTGATTTTGCGGCCGTTTAGTGATAGTTTGGGATTATAAGTAACTCTGATGTGAACAGAACATTCAGAGGTCTGTGGCTTTTCAGGAGCGTCAAGGGAAGTGTTCCTGGGCCTTCTGTCTTTGGGATGAACTTTGCAATGAATTTTTTTTCCCCAGATATTCAAATTTGGTCACAATTACTTCTTATTTTAAATGGTTCTACGTTTCAGTCTTATTCAGGCAGGTTTTTGGTGTGTTTTCACATGCGTTATTCATCACTGATTGGCTCATTCACAGAGTTTGGCCAACTCGAATCATGGGCGCCTTGTTTGCTACCAACGGCAGATGATTCTACGGCTTACCCGGGATTTACACCAGGCGCGCCTGCGCCGCGCCGCGGTTTTGTTCCGTCATGCTCGCTACTTCAATTTACACCAGCAGCGTCTCAGAAGCGGAGCGTCAGCGCAGCGTCCTGCCAGCTGATACAATCGACTTGCTCAGATTTCGCATATTTCGTCTTTTATACCGGCATATTTGTGCAACGACCTTAAATGCTTCGTGATTTTTTCTGCTTTAATTGCATTTAATGTCATTTCCGTCTTTGTTGTGCTTTAGAACCTACTACAGTCCAGCCGTGAACACCATAGATTAAAAAAAAAAAAAAAAAAAAACTGTGCCCGTGTTATAGTTATAACAAAATCACAAATTTGAAAAATAAGTTATAAATGAATTTTATGTCAAAGATTTGTGGCTGGTGTCTATTTGTTAAAAGCGTATTCCCCTTGATAGTTACTCCCTGCCTGGCACGATCTGGTGTGCGATTCCCATTAGCACAAATACTAACTAGTTGGATCCACTAAATGTATGTGGTCGAACTATGGGAAACGTATCCCTGCTATATTCAGATCAGCGCGACTGCGGCCCGCCAGCGGCAGAAATAGACTTGCTGCGTATTTTCAGCGGAGCGGAGCGGAGCGCCGAGCCGCTTCTGGGACGCTGCTCACACGCGCCGCGGCGCATCTGGTGTAAACTGGAGCATTGACTAGAATGGCTGCGTATTTCTCCGAGTGCCGCGGCGCGCCTGGTGTAAATTGGGGGTTAACCCTACGGGCCGGATACTATGGTCGCATAAAAATCGCTAGTTTTAAAATACTAAGAAGACTCGACATAACATGACACTTTGCTTGTAGTATTATCAGGGTCCCTACACATGAACTCGAACACTGAGAACATTGTTCGCATACAGAGTTTGCTTAAAAGACGTTTTTGTTAGTACGGGACCTACCTCGCGTTGTCTTCCGGGTTGTTGCTGTAGGTGAGTCCAGTGTTAAAAGCGGTACTTAAGTAAACTCCTTGTACACAAACAGTGTTCACAATGCTTGAGTTCATGTGTAGAGAGCCTGGTGATACTAAGAGCAAAGTTTCATGTTGGGTCGAGTCTTGGTGGTTTAAAAATAGCGATTTTGATGCGATCATAGCAGTGCCCGAGCGCTCCCATTCGACAGCCAGTTGACGAAAGGTCAATCTTAAAAGTGGCGCTTCCGTCGTAATTATGCTTTCAAACGAATGTTTGACTCGGGTACATTCACAAAAACACCCTAGGTTGCATTTTGGCGACAGTTTGGCTTTAATAGCCTATCCCAGCGTCTACTTGCCTTAAATATCTTAAATGAACCTGTAAAATACATTGCAGCCCAATCGCCTAATCAGTCACGGAACTTTGTTTAGCCTACCTCTCTCCTCAGTCTCCCGTCTCCATCCATCGCCGAAAAAAGGTTGAAATTACTCAAAAAAATTATAATTACTCAGAAATAGTGAAAATTAAACTAGTCTTACTGTTATTTATTGTTAGTGTGATCATTGTTAAACCCTACCCATAATGTAAGACGTTATGTGATTCTGATTAAAATTACAGGACCTACATAGGATAACAATCCTCCGTATGAGGATTATGAATATCCAGCGGTATTCTGCTTCCTGTTTCCCTGGTCCGAAAGCTCTGCACTGGAGCAGTGGATTCTCAATGGAGGTCCCTGAGAAACACTTGCTTGTGTTACGGGGTCTTGTTGGGATTTTCGGCAACTGGCTTGGCTCCAGCATGAGGGGCCTTTTTTTAGTTCGTGGTACTTGAATTAGCAACTTATGCTTACTGATTTTAATGCAAATTTAGCTAAGTTGCTGAAACGCGAACGCAAACTGTGCCCGTGACTAACGGAATACACGTTAGCTGCAGCCACACGAAGATCCAACTAGTCCTTTGAAAGTTTCGGCCGATGATGGTGAATCGAAATTGACTTGGAATAACCATACAAAAAACGACCGAAATGTAACTATTCCATCCTCTAATCAATCGATTTAATCCATTTTCCAGCGCATGGTAATATGACTGGCTTAATGGCGTTGGTATTTTAATTCCGTGTTTGGTAGAGCTATAATTAGTCTGTTTCCTGGTGTCAGGTGTGTTTAGCTGACGAAGTTACCAATAACTGAACGGAAAGAAGACCCCACCCATTCATTCAGTAATTATACTCTAGTACTGGCGGTGTCAGCGCACTTCCCTACTTTTGAGTACTGGCGTACAAGTCGTATCCAAGTTGCATACTCAGTAGTCGGCGAGTGAGTTCATTTTTGGACGTGTGAGTGATCTGGGGCTGTTCGTTATCAGATGGTGGAAAGGAACAGTTGCTTACATGCAGTCACTCAATTTTCAAATTTCTAAAACAGTGTCAAATATTTCCCTTATAAATGGTGACAAAAAAAAAAATGTTAATGAGAAGTTGCTATGGCAGGGATCTGAAATTTGGAGTGTCTTTTTTCACATTTTCCTTTCCTTCTGGAACAAATTTATGCCTGTCAGTTGAGCTTCATCAGGCAATGTTACACCAAATTTTATTAAGAATTTAAATCAGTGACAAAAGAAGCCCAGTGTTGTGAATAAATGCATTGCAACACATCAGGTGTACTGTCCTATCTTTCTGAAGTTTATCTGTTCATTTTTAAAACAAAGCAGAAAGCAGCAGTTACTGCATCCCTCCTGGATTTGAGATCGAGATTTTGGGCTCACTGAATTTCTCAGGGCTGCCCAACCCTGTTCCTGGAGATCTACCATCCTGTAGGTTTTCACTCCAACCCAAACAAAGCTCACCTCATTCAACAGCTAGAGCAGGGCTGCCCAACCCTGTTCCTGGAGATCTGAAAGTTTGCTTTGCTAACATAATACTTGGGACAAATGCAACATGACTCATCACTAACGGTTCCCTGCAACTGGTGTGTCTCAGGTGCGATGAATAAGGACATGATGTCGCGGGTGGAGAGGAAGAGGCTGGCAGACCCTAAAGTGGTGCAGTACGTGTGGGCCGCCATCGAGGTCATCCGCAACCAGAAACAGATCGCCAACATGGACCGGATTTCAAAGTAAGCTTGTTCGGCGATATACATGCATGACCATACGTCTGCATTTACATTACCAAGCATGTGCTGCATGTTTGACCTTACACATGTGCTCACATACATGTTGCAGGCATTCTCATTGTCACATGTACAGTACTGTAATTATGACCTTGTATCTTTGCGTTCATCTGCATGTGTGAATACGCTCAAATACATGCACACACTGGAACGAATGGGCATGCGGCTGAGTATATCTACTGAAATACATATATTCATGCATTCTGTCAAGGAGTTATGACTTTCATGCATATGTCTTGTATAATCAGTGAGTATTAACAGGAAAATGTTCAGTTTTAAATAAACTCAGACTACATCTGCAATTTAAAAAAAAAAACAATTTATTTAACCCTTATTTAACCAGGGAAGTCCCGTTGAGATTGAAATCTCTTTTTCAAGGGAGCCCTGGGCGTTTCTGGTGGAGAGGGAGAGGACGAATAGCACAGCCAATTAGATCAGGGGATGATTAGGTGGCAGGTCAAAAGAGCCAGGTTAGGAGTTTAGCCATGACACTGGGGAACCCCCTACTCTTATCGAAGAGTGTCATAGGATCTTTAATGACCACAGTGAGTCAGGACCTCAGTTTAACGTCTCATCCAAAAGACGGCGTTTCTTTCAGTACGGTTTCCCCATCATTTCACTGGGGCACTGGGTATTATTCCCACTGCCCACCAACACCTCTTCCAGCAGCAACTGGTTTCCCAGCTGGTCTCCCATCCAAGTACTGACCAAGTCCACGCCTGCTTAGCTTCAGCCATGGGTAGTAGTGGTATGGCTGCTGGGTAATCAGTAATCGTCAATCCTGACCCTGAGGTGCTGCAGTGTCTGTTGGTTTGTATTGTAACGCAGAGCTCTGTGGATCATTTAGTGCACCCTATTATGCAGGTAACTCACCTCACCTAGGTACCCTGGATCCATATTGGTCATTGATATCAAGGCCTGAACAAAAGCAGCCAACGCCATGGCTCTCTAGGACCAGGAATGAAGACCAATTGATTACATTGTCTCAGTTGTACTGGTATTTACTCTGTTTAGAGTTAAATTCTCACTGGACTGGACATACTGTGTGCCCATACACACTCAAATCCATACATATTTAGTGCACATACCAGGTCTTTAACACTCAGCATGTGCATGAATACATTTTGCCCAATGCAAAATTTTTGGTGCCTTTGATCTGAATGATCTGCATGGTGGTTTTCAGCTTTTGCGCGGGTGTGTCTGATTGGATGTGACGCTGCAGGTGTGTCTGATTGGATGTGACGCAGTTTACTGGAAGCGACTGGCGAGCAGTGTTTTGTATGCGAAGCTCCAACTGAGTCTGTTAAAATCTTTTTGTTCCGACGGCAGATTCCGGAATCTGGGAGCAGGAAAACTGCCCGAGTGTAGCTGTTGTCATGGAGACAATGAAGCAGCGGATTATTCAGTGGAAGTCTGTTTTCCCCAGTGAACATGTGAAATCTGAAATGCTTTTATTCTCGCTGAAGACGCAATGCTATCAGACGCCATATAAGAGGTGCAGAAAAGATGTAACAGGTCAACAGCGTGGATGCTTTTTAATATAACGATTTTTAATTTTTGATTTGTCTGTTAATTTGTTAATTTCTCCATGTTTTAACTGGGAACAGACACATAATATTTTCCTGAATGTTGCTGTTGGGGAGCATCATGTTATAACATTGACAGAACGTTTTATTGACGTTGTGAGAACATCATGCGTTAGCTGGGAATTTTCTCATGAATCATTGGCTGGTAACCATTACATTATATTAGTCATTTAGAAGACACTTATTATCCAAACTTACATACAGTCACATCACGTGGGCCAATCCCTGCTGAACAGTGTTGGGTTAAGGGCCTTGCTCAAGGGCCGAACAGCTGCACTGAGTCCTTACAGCTATTGCACTGGAACTTGAAACATCGGGCTTTCAAGAACCGTCAGATCTTTGCTATTTCCCTGCGAACAACCTGGCCTGAACTGAGGACATTTTGGTGCATTTATAACAGTGGCATTTTCATGACGGACTCCATAAGATTAGATTTTGCTGGGTGTTTTTAATTTGATCAGATCTAACTGTATCTTATGACAATATGTAAGAGTCTGCTGTGCGCTCTGAGCTTAATTGGATTTGGCTGTGTATTGTTATTGAATCAGTGAGGTTCAGCTGGGTATTTTGACTTAATCGTATGGATTCAGTTGGATATTTGTGACAGAGATGTGTATTTTTGGCCTTGTATTTGTTGTTTTACTGAATTTGTGATATTTGATTTAGTTTTCCTTTGACTGAATCAGTTGGTGGTGTTGTGAATCCCCTGACTGAATCAGTTGGTGGTGATCTCAATCCCCTGACTGAATCAGTTGGTGGTGATGTGAATCCCCTGACTGAATCAGTTGGTGGTGATTTGAGTCCCCTGACTGAATCAGTTGGCGGTGATGTGAGTCCCTTGACTGAATCAGTTGGTGGTGATGTGAGTCCCCTGACTGAATCAGTTGGTGGTGATGTGAGTCCCTTGACTGAATCAGTTGGTGGTGATGTGAATCCCCTGACTGAATCAGTTGGTGGTGATGTGAATCCCCTGACTGAATCAGTTGGCGGTGATGTGAGTCCCTTGACTGAATCAGTTAGTGGTGTTGTGAATCCCCTGACTGAATCAGTTGGTGGTGATGTGAATTCCCTGACTGAATCAGTTGGTGGTGATGTGAGTCCCCTGACTGCATCAGTAGGTGGTGATGTGAATCCCCTCACTAAATCATTTGGCGGTGTTGTGAGTCCCCTGACTGAATCAGTTGGTGGTGATGTGAGTCCCCTGACTGAATCAGTTGGTGGTGTTGTGAGTCCCCTGACTGAATCAGTTGGTGGTGATGTGAGTCCCCTGACTGAATCAGTTGGTGGTGTTGTGAGTCCCCTGACTGAATCAGTTGGTGGTGATGTGAGTCCCCTGACTGAATCAGTTGGTGGTGTTGTGAGTCCCCTGACTGAATCAGTTGGTGGTGATGTGAGTCCCTTGACTAAATCAGTTGGTGGTGATTTGAATCCCCTGACTGAATCAGTTGGTGGTGTTGCGAATCCTGACTGAATCGCCTCTCTCTGTCAGGTACCTGAGCCGGGTATTCGGGATGCACCCGAAGGAGACGGCTCGACAGCTGGCCCTTGCGGTGAAGGATGGGCTGGTGGTGGAGACTCTCACTGTGGGCTGTAAGGGCTCCAAGGCTGGCATCGAGCAGGAGGGATACTGGCTGCCTGGGGATGAGATGGTGAGAGCGCCCCCTGTCTACAGTTCACAACACTGCACCTCCCCATCTGCCCGATCCCAAACCTGGTGTTCTCTCAACATGTTGGTATTTCCCAAACCTGGACCCACTGTGTATATCGCAAATTCCTTTACCCTCAAAACCACCTTACATTAGGGCTCAGCAATGTCCCATTATACACCTTACCTTTTACACCAACACCTCGCGATTCTAGATTCCCAGTCGACACTGGGACCCCTCCAAACTTACACCCTCCTTTTTCTGGAATTGAGAACTCTTGCCTTCACTGGAGAATGACTAAATCTAGGGCCCCTGTCTTCTGTTCTGGGCTTTCCAAGCGTGTGTTAGCTCAGGGTGTGCTGGAAATGGAGAGAGTTCCTGTATCTCAGGAGTCGTCTCCCCAGGTTTCCAGAAGTGACTACAGCAGTGAGGATATTCTGTGTGGAAACAGGAGGAAACGGCCAAATCTCTGTTTTTACCGTACAGACGTTGGCTTGGCTTCAGAAGAATTAAGTACACTACCAGTCAGAAGTTTTTGCACACCCCAATATTTTCTGTAATTGTTACAATTTTTTATATTTTGTTCTTGTGTAATAGTCTCATATTGGTTGTATAACAGAAATGTAGGAAAACTGAAGCCTAATGTATAAACCATGTACTGTATATAACTAAACCAATTAAGAAAAACCAGGATCAGTCATTTTGTCGGTATTTAAGCAGATCAGTAAGGATGGTCTAATCCAGTGTTTCTCAAACCTCTCCTGGAGGACCACCTGTCCTGCATGTGTTAGATCTCTCCCTGCTCCAGCACAGGTGATTCACATGATCTACTCATTATCAAGCAGCTTCAGGGGGTTGATAACGAGCTGATCATCAGTCACCCGTGCTGGATTCCCCGTGGATTTTTCTTGTGAATTCATTATTTGTAGTAAACAGGTATTGGGTTCCAGTGATTTTTTTTGGCTGTAAACATACATGTAAGATAAAGACTTGACAAGATCTTAGGGTGTGCAAAAACTTTTGACAGGGAGTGTGTGTATTTCAGTTGAGTGGCAGTGAAAAGCAGAATGTGTCTGATTGCATCACCACGCCCTCTTAGGAAAATCTTCTCAGATTTACCTGTTTCCCTTGTCAGAAATCATTTCTGAATATATTATCCCAAGTCTTTCTGCTTCATAATTCTGAGCAAAATAAATTTTAACAAACCGTAAATGTTTGTACAAATATTACACCCTGGCGTGTTTTTAAATTTTACCTGATTATTTGGACAATACATTTCTACATTCCATAAATTTTGTTATCCAGGGGGTGTGAACAGGTCGCTCTTTCCAAGCGGATGTTTACGGAAGTACGGAAGCTATTGGGCGTTTGGCAGCTCGCTCTGGGCTCAGTGGCGGCTTCATACCTGGCGACTGTAGCACTGCCGCCCTGTGAAACATTACGACACCTTTTCATGAATGTATGAGTGAGGTTTCATGGGTGAAGTTTGTTTAGCAAATACTACACAACTAACAGGACGTGGATCTGTAGAATTCTCTCTCTCTCTCTCTCTGTTACTGTCTTTGCTTTTCACACACGTTTCTCTCCTAGCTCTCAGGTCGAGGGTTTCTCTCCCGCTGATCTGTGCTTATCGGAGTAGCTCACACATTGATGCCTCTGTTCTGTTCCCCTCTTTGCTCTCAGATTAAACTGTTCCCGCGTCTGAACGCTTATTTTAATCAGTGTCGCTATGCAGTGCTGCTTTAGCATGCATTCAGTCCTGTGAAACCTTAAACATCATGTGATTCCTGGTGCATTATGGGCAAAGCATTGAAATATTCTGCCGTCCGGTAAGGGCAGGTTTGTGTTCCAGCACCTAGGGTCTGGGCCATAGGTATTTGGACAGTGTGTGGTTGAAAAGGACTGCAGTTTCTGCATGGTTCTCTGGAGATTGACAATAAACACAGTAGTCTGCTTTTACCTTGTGTTTATTAACCCTTAGAGCGCTTAATGCAGCTATCGCTGCTCAATGATGTAAGATATTAAAATCAACGCTGTTGTAAACCTATCATGTGGCAACTTGTTTAAAAGAGCTCCCGCATTATATAGCTAATATCTGGCCGATCTCACGTCCGGTGTGTACCACAGCGCAGCTAGCGTATACGGGGCGTTATTTTAAAACTCTTCTCTGGGTCGCTTGCTATCACAGGAGCCGCTAACTGAAGGCAGCAAGGTAAGGGGCCTGTTTGGTTTTTTTTTGTTTGTGTTTAAGTTTGTTTTTTTACTAACATCATTCCGCAAGAAACAAGCCGTGCCCCCACAGTGGCGAAGCTGTGGATTTCACCTGTCAATCAAAATTCTAAATATTAATGTTTGTTCTGTGACAATTTGAAAAAAACAGAATTTCTTGGCCTTAAGGCTAGATAATGACAATAGCCACTGCTTGTACGGACCTTTTAAGAGTTTATTGTGCTTATTTCAAAGTGGCTGCTTTAATTAAAGATGAAAATCGAGGCTTAACCACGGGCTTCCTCTAAAAAAGTGATCTTTGTTGAAAAGCATTTAGTCGTTTTATCTGCTGATGCAATAATGTTACGATCTGCATCCTGAGAGAAATCCAGCATGTTGCTGAGGACTGAGGTCCTTGTTTGTTGCGGAACTGACCTGTAGTGACCTATGACCCTCAAACATCTGCTCGCTATGGATCTGCCTGTATGACTTTGCTTTTTAGAGAGAAAAAACTTGCACGTATTGTATTTTAGTCGTGTTGTATAAAGGTCCAGAGTGTTAGTCCACTGCTCGAACGATTCACAATCTGCTCAGACAGGAATGTGAAGTCTTGTACAATACATAATATTTGGCACATTTTCAAAAATTCAGGATCTGTGTGACTCACCCAGTAAAATATCACTGTGGCGTGGCTCAGTGCCAGGGGCAGCATGCACAGAGATTTGTAGCGAGCATATTTCAGTGATGTAGATGTAGTTTTTTATTGTTTTTGTTTATTTTTTGGCTGACAGTAGAAGTAGAGCCCATATGGTGTGTTGAGTGTCTGTGATCTTTGGCATGCCTCTGTGAAACGTGCTGCGGGGGACGGAGTTCTGTGACCTGGGAAACCCATCTGTCCGTCATGTTCTTTCTCAGATATTACTGGTCAGATGTATGCTGCTGGAACTGCTGTATCCAAGGCAACTTGGGGGGAGGGGCGGAGTCTCATTATTGATTCTTTCTCAGCCAGGACTGGTCTTTGGAAACCGTAATCTTGGCCATGAAAACTACGACTTGAATGTCATGAATTTATGTTGTTGGGCACAAAAACATGATTTCTGTGATTTGACTTTTGATTGCCTGTTTTTTATGATTGCATTTGATTTTCAGTGTCAGTTCTGTACTGGCTTGGTATGTGTAATATTTGAAAAGCCTGGCCCAGATATTGCAGATGCTACATGCAGTAGGAAGGTCCTCATTAATGTTGAATGAAACTGGCGGTGTCGTCTGTGGCGTGCGCTCCAGTGTGATCTCGGCCGTGTCGAGGATGTGTCGTGGCCTGTGGCATGCATGTCTGCTGGAGCCCTGTGGGGGACACAATACCCGTGATTGTGCGGCAGAAGAATGTTTGGGCCCGTACATTGATGCCTTCCGGTCGCAGTCTCTCGGCTAACGGGCACGCCTGATCGCGCGGCGGAGCATGATGGCGGCCGGGCTGGAGGTGCGGTGTTCAGAACACGGCTGTGTCTCCCGTGGGTTTGTGCAGCTGTTCTGACAGATAGACTCTGTCAGGTTTCTGCTCTGAAAAATACAAGGATTTGCCATCAGGCTGTGTGCACATTTATAAAAGCATCCAAAGTTGGTTGTGTTGCTCTTTTCTGTGTGTGTGTGTGTGTGTGGGGGTGGGTGTGTTTGTTGGCTACAGTTGCTGTGACAGTTAGGTTTGGGGGTGTTTGAGGTGACCAGAGAGTGCAGTGGTGAAAATCATGAACCATCAGGGTTCCTCCTGAAACCAGATTCAGCCCTGGAGTTGCATGTAATAAAACAGGAACATAACAATGCGACAGAAACATCTGACCCATGTACAAAGAATATGAGGACTGGAGTGAGTGGTGAGGGTTGAGGATGGGGATAATGGCTGTAAACACAGGGCCACTGTGAGGATAGAAACCCCTCTGTAGTGCAGTGTGTCTGGTTAAGGTTGGAGCTCTGAAGCCGTGCTCAAATGTACGTGATGAGCTGAAGGTCGAGCGATCATGGGCCGCAGGGCCTGGGGCTCTGATCTCAGCTGGAACCAACACCCTCCTGAGGCCCTGAGAGACCCGTGCAGGGACAGCTGCCAGTGCAGTGCCAGTGTTTTATATGCAGTGAGACCCCTGTGGGTGCCGCTGCCAGTGCAGTGCCAGTGTTATATATGCAGAGAGACCCCTGTGAATGCAGCTACCAGTGCAGTGCCAGTGTTTTATTTGCAGAGAGACCCCTGTGGGTGCAGCTACCAGTGCAGTGCCAGTGTTTTATATGCAGAGAGACCCCTGTGAATGCAGCTACCAGTGCAGTGCCAGTGTTTTATATGCAGAGAGAACCCTGTGGATGCAACTGCCAGTCCAGTGCCAGTGTTTTATATGCAGTGAGACCCCTGTGGGTGCAGCTGCCAGTGCAGTGCCAGTGTTTTATATGCAGTGAGACCCCTGTGGGTGCAGCTGCCAGTGCAGTGCCAGTGTTATATATGCAGAGAGACCCCTGTGGGTGCAGCCGCCAGTGCAGTGCCAGTGTTTTATATGCAGTGAGACCCCTGTGGGGACAACTGCCAGTGCAGTGCCAGTGTTCTAACTTGAGGGAAGCCCCTGGGGTTTAGGACTGCAGTCAGACTGGGACACACACTGGTCTAACGTGAGCGAAGCCCCTAAAGTTCAGGACTGCAGTCGGGGGGCGCTCTCGGGGAAACCTCGGCTCGACCCGCCTCCCTTTTCCTGGAAACAGTGTGATGGTGGGATCACAGGCGCCGGCGGGAATCAGAGCCGCTGATCCGTGGTGCTCTATTGGAGGAGGGGTCATATGATCGCGATACTTCCCAGACCCCCTTCAACCCTGTATGTCAGATTAAAGTGTGTCCTGCTCTGTGTGAAAAATGCGGTGATGCAGCCTGGGATCACTGAGACCCTTTTATGAAGAATCTGAATATGAGCATTTATGTATGGAGACAGTCTCTGTATTTATGAATATGAGTATTCTTCATACAAATGCCTTCGCTCTCCACGCTCCTCAGATATGATTTTGTCTTGTGCTGGGCTGTGCTTTCTCTGTGTCCTTTGAGAGGATGTGCGTGCGAGTGTGTGTGTGCCTTTGTGCGTGTGTGCCTGTGTGTGACTTTGGTTTGAAATAAACCTCGTTTTGGCTTTAATATTCCTCCCATGCAATGCAAAAGGACGTGTGAGCAGGTGTTCGGCCTCAGTGGGATACGGGCTGATTTATCCAAGCGGAACAGCTTGTTGATTTTACTTTATCACGACACTACAGACTCAGAATCAGTTAAGCAGAAGTTCTTTCTGTTCCTCTTAATTTTTGGGAAATGTTGGGTTGTTGAACTCCTGACTTGATTTTAATTTTATTTTTTTCAGAAAGACTGTGAGTCTGTTTCCGTTCTCTCTCTCGTGTGTTTACGTATCGAGCAGAACTCACGCGGCTCTCTGCTGTCTGTTTTTCATCTTTTATATAACCAGGGAAGGGCTCAGAGAAGTGGTGTGTGTTTTGTAAGGACACCGCGGGAGAAATATTAGAGATAACAGTTGCTAATGTGGATAGTGAGAGAGAGAAACTTGGGTGAAGCCTGGTAACCTGGGGCTCGAACCAGCAACTGTACAGCTGCCCATCAGGAAACCTACAGCTAATGTGTGCTGCCACCATTACACTGTTCTGTTGGGCCCAGGCGGTCTCCTGTGAAGCGATTCCAGTCGCCTGTTGGTGGTAAAGTGCAGTATGAATGCAGCTGTCCATCTCTCTCTCTCCCCTGGTGATTAGAGTAGAAAGGGCTGTGCGAGGTGTTAGCCTCCGAGGCTAACGTGCTCCAGCCTTCTCAGCAGACTGAGCCAGCAGCCTTCGATCTTCCATAGATCAGGGGTTCCGGTCCAGAGTTGGCCCCGGTCACAGGCACACGGGAGGAGGAGGGAGGGGGAAATTAACCCCCCGCGGTGCCCCGGCTTTTTGCAACAGAATCACAGGACCTCTAGAACAGCATTGTGATGGTCTGGGGGCTCATCGCTGCTCATAGAGGCGAGAGGAAGCGAGGGTGTGGGCCATCTTCTGCTGAAATCATCAATAGCCCCCCCGCACACTCAACTATACTGCTCGGACCTCAGTGGAGCTGGGCATGAGTAGGAGAGCTGATACAAAGCTTTGTTAGGGATGGAGTGAAAACCTACAGGATGGTAGATCTCCAGGAACAGGGTTGGGCAGCCCTGCTCTAGCTGTTGAATGAGGTGAGCTTTGTTAGGGTTGGAGTATAAACCTACAGGATGGTAGATCTCCAGGAACAGGGTTGGGCAGCCCTGCTCTAGCTGTTGAATGGAGGTGAGCTTTGTTCTCTAGGTTGGAGTGTAAACCTACAGGATGGTAGATCTCCAGGAACAGGGTTGGGCAGCCCTGCTCTAGCTGTAGAATGAGGTGAGCTTTGTTAGGGTTGGAGTGAAAACCTACAGGATAGTAGATCTCCAGGAACAGGGTTGGGCAGCCCTGCTCTAGCTGTTGAATGAGGTGAGCTTTGTTAGGGTTGGAGTGTAAACCTACAGGATGGTAGATCTCCAGGAACAGGGTTGGGCAGCCCTGCTCTAGCTGTTGAATGAGGTGAGCTTTGTTAGGGTTGGAGTATAAACCTACAGGATGGTAGATCTCCAGGAACAGGGTTGGGCAGCTCTGCTCTAAAGATGTCCAGGCTTCCTCTGCTGCTGGCTGCCCGGCGCTGACTTCCTGTTGCTAAAGCTGTGCTCTTCCTCTCTTGCAGATGGCTCAGAATGAGGTGCGTAACTCTCTCTGGATCCTCTCCCAGGATGAGGGCTTTGCATGGATGTTCTGTATTTAAAACTCTATAAAGAACTATGATCACTGCAACACTCTCACTGTCCCTCATGATGTCTCTGTATTCAGTCTCTAATCGCCAGTCCAATAAACTGCCCCCTGATTTTTCACTGCGTTAATCAAGGTTATGGCACCGGATCACACGTCACTGCTGAAACCCAAGTCATAGATTGTAGAGAGGGTTGTCGAGATTGCTGCTCTTGTTTATTTCTCTTCAGTCCTTAAGGTCGATGAATTGTAATTGATGAACTGTGGGTAAACTGCGCAAAATGATGGTTGGAATGAATTTGAGGGTTTGTTCACATCTCTGATATCCGGCCTTGTTTTGAACACTGGGCTCAGCCTCACTGAACATTACTCACCTCCGTCTCGCTCTCATTTCTGCCTGCATTATCTGTCCACTGATACTCCCATTCACTGGATTTCCTTTACGGAGCCAGGACTGTGAAGTTTCCCAAAGATATCTTTTGCCAGGAAATCTGGAAAACGTCTTCTATGGAAGTGACTTGTCAACCCAGAGAGCACTGAATGCTGCTATTGTTGCTCAGTGATGTAAGATATAAAAATCAAAGCTGTTGAAAACCTCTCATGTGGCGACTTGTTTAAAAGAGCTCCCGCAGGAGGATCCACAGGAGGATAGTGCTCTGGATTGGCTGAGCCCCAGTGGAGAAGGAGGTCCCCTGGCCAATCGGAGGGCCAGTGGGGAGAGGGGGAGGCGGAGGGGGGTGTGGATTACTGTGCTCTGCTTCTCGTTCCGCTCGCAGGACTGGGAGACTGAGAGCCACGACTGGTACTGCTTCAAGTGCCATCTCCCTGGCGACGTGTTGCCGTGCGACGGCTGCTTCCGCGTCTACCACCTCAAGTGCCTGTCGGACGAGCCAAAACCCTGGGACAGCGCCACCTCCTGGCAGTGCCACTTATGCAAGGTCATCTGTTCTGCCCATGAGGTCACAGAGGATAACTTTAGAATGGGGCTGAGATCACAGAGGATAACATTAGAATGGGACGCAGATTACAGGGGATAACATTAGAATGGGGCTGAGATCACAGGGGATAACTTTAGAATGGGGCTGAGATCACAGAGGATAACATTAGAATGGGACGCAGATCACAGGGGATAACATTAGAATGGGGCTGAGATCACAGAGGATAACATTAGAATGGGACGCAGATCACAGGGGATAACATTAGAATGGGGCTGAAATCAGGGGATAACATTAGAGTGGGACGCAGATCACAGGGGATAACATTAGAATGGGGCTGAGATCACAGAGGATAACATTAGAATGGGGCTGAGATCACAGGGGATAACTTTAGAATGGGGCTGAGATCACAGAGGATAACATTAGAATGGGACGCAGATCACAGGGGATAACATTAGAATGGGGCTGAGATCACAGGGGTTAACATTAGAATGGGACTGAAATCACAGAGGATAGCATTTGAATGTGACTGAAATCACAGGATAACATTAGAATGGGGCTGAGATCACAGGGGATAACTTAAGAATGGGACGCAGAGCACAGGGGATAACTTAAGAATGGGGCTGAGATCACAGAGGATAACATTAGAATGGGGCTGAGATCACAGGGGATAACATTAGAATGGGGCTGAGATTACGGGGATAACATTAGAATGGGACTGAAATCACAGGGGATAACATTAGAATGGGGCTGAGATCACAGGGGATAACATTAGAATGGGACTGAGATCACAGAGAATAACATTAGAATGGGATGCAGATCACGGGATAACATTAGAATGGGGCTGAGATCACAGGGGATCACATTAGAATGGGGCTGAGATCACAGGGGATAACATTAGAATGGGACTGAGATCACAGGGGATAACATTAGAATGGGGCTGAGATCACAGGGGATAACATTAGAATGGGACTGAGATCACAGGGGATGACATTAGAATGGGGCTGAGATCACAGAAGAATGGAACAAAGAGTAGGAATGCCATGTTTCTCAGTTTTAATATTTATCATTTCAGACAGTTTTGGAGCTTTTAAAATAGATTTCTGTTTGCACAAACTACTGCTATTAAATAACTTAATTATTCAGTACAATGCAGGAGACTTTAGATGAGAGCCATTTTTTGCTAATGATCATGACACACAATGTGCTGTACTTCCCATGTTGATGGCCGTCAGTGGGAGCATGCTCTCTCCAGCACAGTGGTCATCATGTGTCTTTATGTTTCTACAGGGAAGTAAAAAGAAGAACTTAAGCAAACAGGAAATGACCAAATACCTGCGGTTTATTGTGCAGAGGATGAAGGAGAGGGTGAGTGATGTGACTTGTGATCTGGGCTCTGAAACGGCAGCAAACACACTTCATGAGGTGTAAAGATTCCTGCTGAAGGATAACTTGGGAGTTCTGTCTTTAGGGAATTGGTCAGCCACAAAATACTGTGCAATGAAAATCAAAAGCGATTTTTACTCTTGAAAGCTGAGAATGAAACCAGCAATCGCTCCCAGATTCTTTTTGCCGTACTCATTATGGCGGCACACTTCCTAATGCAAAATAGCAGGTTAGCATGCTTTAGGACCCACTGGCTGAGTAATTAGCTGGGCCCTGTTTCACAAAGCAGGATTACGGAGTTGGCTGTGTAACTGCACCGAGTTAAACTCCCAGCCCCCCAAAATCTGGAACATTTACTGTATAAATAAGCTATTCTAGGTTTTAACCAGAGCAGTTATTTCACTAACTCTTTAATCCTGGTCTGTGCAATACGATTATGGGTGGATATCAGCCCTAACCAGCTGTCTGCCTGGTGTAGTGACTGAGCTGGCTGTTCCATGGGTGCTTATATGCGGTTACTCTCCCTGTGTTAGTGATGAAAGCTGTAAGCTCTGCTGTGTGTGTCTGTGCCCTCTTTCCCCACACAGGCTGTAGACCTCAATAAGAAGGGGAAAGACACCAGACACCCCATGTACAGGCGACTCATTCACACAGCGCTGGACGTTTCCAACGTACAGGAGGCGAGTATCTACTCAGTCACTCACTGAGTAACTACAGCTTCAGAATACTCCATCTCTGCCCTCAGTGTGCTCTGGGAATTTAGAGTACACTCTTTTCAATACACTGTGCTTTTTCACAGCCATTTAATATTTACTGAATTACATCAAGCGTCAGAAGTTCAAGCGTTCAGTAGCAGGGTTCTTCTCGGGACATGAACCTGTAACCTCAGCGGTCCCAGCCCTTCCTCTCTCATTCTTACACAACCCTGCTGTATTGGATGACAGATCATGCCTTTAAAACTGCGCAAGATCATTCAGCGAACAGAGCCTTGCGTCATGAAGCAGTTTTTCAGAGTCAGCTGGATAACTCCACAGTGTTAATTGCACAGAACCCTCCCAAATCTGGGATGTGGACTAAATTTTAGTGCTGTTCTGTGTTCCTGTTGCTTGAGGTCCCTGGGAACGCAGTCCAACTTTAAAATTGATGTCATGTCACAAAACTGAAATTGGAAGGATCCATATGATACGATGTGTGACTGAAATTGCTGAGATTGATAAGAGCTTTCTCATGGGCCAATTCAGTGTGGCCTTAATGAACATTTCAAGGGGAATGGGCCATTTATGTTCACTCTGCGATTGTTTGCACTCCTGGTGATCAACTCTGTGATTGCTGATGGGTGGATTTCTCGAGTACCAAGTGACGTCACTTGGGGATGGAAGCGTTTACACCCAGTTGAAATCCAGCGTCTAATTTGTAAATCAGTTTTGGGAAAAGAGGTCATCTTGTCATGCTTTGTGTATGTGCACTGTATACCACCAAGGTCCAAAAAAGACTGATAAAATAACATTGATGATATAAACTTCCCAGCTCTCCAGCTAACTCTGTGCTCCTTCTGTATGCAATACGGTCCTCAGTTACCAGGCAGATAGTTGCCTTGAAGCTCCATAGTGGTACATGCGAGAATGCCCTCTCGTGGCCGCCGGTGGTATTGCAGTCAGACTGAATGAATGAGGCGCATTGTTCTCTTCCTGTTCGCTTACAGAACCTCAACGAGGGAAAATATAAGAGCTTCGACGAGTTCAAGGCCGACGCGCAGCTCATCGTGCACAATACCGCCATCCTGTTCGGGGGTGAGAACGCGCTCGCGGTGACAGTAACCTGCAGTACTCTCCCTGTAGAAATTACATCTGCTACATCACACACATTAGAGTCCATTAGAGTCACTCAGCAAACATTTATCCAGAGACATGTACAGCACTTACTGCATTAGCAGTGCTGAAATTTAAAAGTGATGACTACTTTCAGATACCGCATTACCATATAAAAGGCAAATCTGCAATATATGAGAGCGTACAGTATCTGCAATATATCAGAGAAATTGAATCTAATTGTCACAGCAATTAGCAGCTACTAAATTAAAATTTTGGTCAAGTAAACAAAAAAAACATTTCCTTTGCAGTTCACAGCGATCAAGCAGAAATCGCGAGACTGCTGTACACGGACACCTGCCATGAGGTATGGCTCCAGCATTTTTCCTTTCTGAAGTGTTTTAAAATGATGGAGGCTATGGTCCCTTTTGAAAGGATTATGTTTCCTTTTTCAGATGGAAAAAGTGAAGTTCAGATTGTTGATATTTTTCTCTGTCTCAGATAGGAGTTAGGGGTCTATCGCTCTGTTGAAAAGCAGATGTTTTGGCAATTTTGTTAATAAGAACTGTTTAATAGAGGACGCTTTTGCTGTGCTCGGAGAGAAACTGTTTATAAGTAGATATTTGCTCTTTCTTTGGGAAACTGTCCTGTGTTGCAAATGTGTACCCATTTTTTGAATAGTTCTGTTTATTAGTGAAGGTTTCAACTGTGTGTTTTTAATTAACACTGATTGGAGATCAGTGTTGCGTCCAGTATTTGGTTTTGATGATGTTCTATGATAGATGTTTAAGCTGTGCGCTTGTTAGGTACAGACCTGAGATCAGTGAATTTGCCCATTCTCCCTCATTATCCTTAGCTGGACGAACTGCAGCTTTGCCGGAGCTGTTTCTATCTGTCGAATGCACGGCCGGAGAACTGGTTCTGTTATCCCTGTGTGAGTAAAGGAATAACTCTCTTTCTTTCATTCTCATGCTTGTTTTAAACCTGTTACCAAGTGTAACTGTGGTTTCCAAATCAAACGAAACGCATATCAGAGATGGTGAATTTTCCACTTAAAACGAGCTGCCATAGTCATCCATATCCCCCCCAACTGCACATTATTGTTATTTTGGTTCATGACACGTTTAGGTCATGATGTTTTCACCTGCCACGTTTGCAAACTGTCAGCCAAATAAGAGAGTTACAGCCCGGACAGGAATACATTACTGTCAGCCAAATAAGAGAGTTACAGCCCGGACAGGAATACATTGCATAGCGACATGGCTAAATACGACAAGTGTCGACGGACAAAGGGACGTTTGACCTAGTGACCTAGTTTTGGTTCATGACACACTTACAGGTCATGATGTGTTCACCTGTCAAGTTTGAAAAGGATCAGTCAAATTAATGAGAGACTTACAGTCCGGACTGGTACAAATGACAGAATAGCATTTGAAATTTCGACAAATAACAACAGACAGGAGCTGCCAGATAGCTCACTCGGTTAAAGCATCGCACTGCGAAGCAGAAGTGACTATCAGGACAAGGGTTCGAGCCCCGGTCGTACCAACTGGCAGTGGTCGGCAGCTTTTACAGAGTAGCGCACAGTTGGCTATTGTGCTAGAGGGATGCAAATTGGGAAGGGTCGGCCGGGAAGGGTAATATAACATGGTTCCATTGTTCATTGCTTGGGCGCCTCCTGTTGGCCAGACGGGCGCTCGTCAGGAAGATTCTAAGCCTGTTCATGTCCGGGTATCCTCCGCCCTCGCTCTGAACTTGCGATGATTCAACCAATGAGTGTATAAGAAGCGGTGGTTGACAGGCGCGTGCTTCGGAGGAGAGCCGCAAACTGTCTACACTCTCCTGAATTGGCAGCAAGGGGTCGCATACGAGCAAGTGTTGTACATAGTTCACCAATTGGGCATTCCAGATTCGGGTGGGATTGGAGATGCCAAATTTAAAAAAAAAAAAAACACACTTTTGACTAGGACTAGGACTTTTGACCTAGTGACCTACTTTTCAGCGTGATACACAGTGATGTCATAATGTATCTGCCTGTGAAGTTTCGTTGAAATCGGACAATTGGTTCTTGAGTTATGGCTCCGGACGGACGGAGCTCATTTTAATACCCCCTGCAACAACGATGTTGTGCGGGATAAAAATGAGAATATTACAGTGTAAGAGCTGCATGTGTCCCGATCGAAGGGACAGATCACAGATTGCATTTCACTGACCCTTTCCAATACTGGAGGATATGAGATTGTTGAGATGGATTTCATCTGTTGCATCTCGAGAGACAACAGAAACTGCCTGATATTCAAAAACTATTTCTTCTGAAAGATTTCTCCTGAGATTTTGGTGCAGTCGGTCTTGCGTGCTGCTAAGCTCACGTGCAGCAGGATGATATTTTCCATAAGGGGGAGCTATAAACGCTGTTATGATTCTTTAATTCTGTATCCTGGGTTGGCAGGCTAATCTACTTCAGTGACAAGCTGTCAGAGGTTTAGAAGACCTTCAGTGAATAATCAAGCCCAATACATGGCCTGTAATGATGAGGAATTGATAATGACCAAATGATTGCTCACATTTATGCGATTGATGTGGTATTGTAAGGATGCCAATGATCTGAAAACGTGCAAAAAATCCCAAACTTCCTTTGCCTTAAATCTCTGGTTTTAGCATTTTTTGTGCAGTACAATTAATCGTAAGATTGTGGTTGATTTCTTGAGAATGTTATGCGCAGGAGTAGACATGATGAGGAAGAAACCTGTCGTATATTGCGCCAGGCCAAACATTGGGGTGAAAAGCCTCTGATCTCCTGTGTGGCGTGAAACAGCTGCCTCTGCTTCCTGGCCTCAGGTCCCCCGTCATGAGGTGGTTTGGGCCAAGATGAAAGGGTTCGGGTACTGGCCGGCGAAGGTTCTGCAGAGGGAGGACAATCAGGTGGACGTGCGGTTCTTCGGCCACCAGCATCAGCGGTGAGAACGAGCTCTCCTGTGTCAGCGTCTTACATTAACGGTTCGACACAAGCTGTGGGGATTACTGTCAGCCATTTTCCTGCTCAGTGATTGGTTCTGGCACACAAACAATCTTCTAACAAGGGCTTGTCATTTTCACCCGAGCCACCCCAGAGCACTATAGGCCAGCTTGGTTCAGCCGGATTCTGACTGGTTGAGTCAGAGCCATTGATGGTATGGCTTTTGTAGTTTGCCTGGTAAATTTTGAGCGGAGTGCACTGTGAGAATTGGCTGACCGGACAGGAGTGAAAATATGGATTCCTCAACTCCTGTTAGAAAAGTAAGATACAGCAGGAGATGTGTGTGTGTGTGTGTGTGTGTGCGTGCATGTGTGCGTGTGAGGCATCTCACTGGTCTCTCCCGGGCAGGGCGTGGATCCCAGCGGAGAACACGCAGGAGATCGGTGTGAGTGTGTCGCAGCTGCAGGTGAAGAGGAGCGCTGGCTGGAAGAGGGCGTGTGAGGAGCTGGAGCTGTATCAGCGCTTCCTGCGGGAGGGAAGGTTCTGGAAGGGTCGGGGCGGAGACGAGAAGCAGGACAGCATGGAGGAGCCGGAGTCCAGTATCTCCTCCACCAGCAACGAGCAGGTGCTCACTCCCCAAACTGCGTACAGATTTATCTCCAGTCCTGGAGGGCTGCAGTGTCTGCAAGTTTAACTCCAGTCCTGGAGGGCCACAGTGTCTGCAGGTTTAACTCCAGTCCTGGAGGGACACAGTGTCTGCAGGTTTAACTCCAGTCCTGGAGGGCCACAGTGTCTGCAGGTTTAACTCCAGTCCTGGAGGGCCACAGTGTCTGCAGGTTTAACTCCAGTCCTGGAGGATCACAGTGTCTGCAGGTTTAACTCCAGTCCTGGAGGGCCGCATTGTCTGCAGGTTTAACTCCAGTCCTGGAGGGCCACAGTGTCTGCAGGTTTAACTCCAGTCCTGGAGGATCACAGTGTCTGCAGGTTTAACTCCAGTCCTGGAGGGCCACAGTGTCTGCAGGTTTAACTCCAGTCCTGAAGGGACACAGTGTCTGCAGGTTTAACTCCAGTCCTGGAGGGACACAGTGTCTGCAGGTTTAACTCCAGTCCTGGAGGGCCGCAGTATCTGCAGGAAGTCATGCAATGTTGACTCTCTCTAATCAGTGACTTCACTTAATATCTAATGCGGAAACCTCCAGAAACTTGTAGACATTGGTGCTTTAGGTCTGCTGTTGGACACCCCTGGTGTACGTGATTCTTTAAATCCCATGTATGCATTTTTGAGACAGTACACACTCAGAGGATAGGGTGTGGATGTAGTGCAGTAATTCGATTGGGTGTGGGTGTTACAGTGCAGTAATTGGACTGGGTGTGGTTGTTAGAGTGCAGTAATTAGACAGGGTGTGGGTGTTAGAGTGCAGTAACTCGATTGGGTATGGGTGTTCGAGTGCAGTAATTAGACTGTGTGTGGGTGTGAGAGTGCAGTAATTAGACTGGGTGTGGGTGTTAGAGTGCAGTAATTCGATTGGGTGTGGGTGTTACAGTGCAGTAATTCGATTGGGTGTAGGTGTTTGAGTGCAGTAATTAGACTGGGTGTGGTTGTAAGAGTGCAGTAATTAGGAAGGGTGTGGGTGTTAGAGTGCAATAATTAGACTGGGTGTGGGTGTTTGAGTGCAGTAATTAGATTGGGTGTGGGTGTTGGACTGCAATAATTAGATTGGGTGTGGGTGTTGGAGTGCAGTAATTAGACAGGGTGTGGTTGTTAGAGTGCAGTAATTAGACAGGGTGTGGGTGTTAGAGTGCAATAATTAGACTGGGTGTGGGTGTTGGAGTGCAGTAATTAGATTGGGTGTGGGTGTTGGAGTGCAGTAATTAGACTGGGTGTGGGTGTTGGAGTGCAGTAATTAGATTGGGTGTGGTTGTAAGAGTGCAGTAATTAGGCAGGATGTAGGTGTTAGAGTGCAGTAATTAGACTGGGTGTGGGTGTTGGAGTGCAGTAATTAGACTGGGTGTGGGTGTTAGAGTGCAGTAATTAGATTGGGTATGGGTGTTACAGTGCAGTAATTAGACTGGGTGTGGTTGTTAGAGTGCAGTAATTAGACAGGGTGTGGGTGTTAGAGTGCAGTAATTAGACTGGGTGTGGGTGTTAGAGTGCAGTAATTAGATTGGGTGTGGGTGTTGGAGTGCAGTAATTAGATTGGGTGTGGGTGTTGGAGTGCAGTAATTAGATTGGGTGTGGTTGTTAGACTGCAGGAAATAGATTGGGTGTGGGTGTTAGAGTGGAGTAATTAGACTGGTTGTGGGTGTTAGAGTGCACTAAATAGATTGGGTGTGGCTGTTAGAGTGCAGTAATTAGATTGGGTGTGGGTGTTACAGTGCAGTAACGCGATTGGGTGTGGTTGTTAGAGTGCAGTAATTAGATTGGGTATGGGTGTTCTAGTGCAGTAATTAGACTGGGTGTGGTTGTTAGAGCGCAATAATTAGACTGGGTGTGGGTGTTAGAGTGCAATAATTAGACTGGGTGTGGGTGTTGGAGTGCAGTAATTAGATTGGGTGTGGGTTTTAGGGTGCAGTAATTAGACTGGGTGTGGTTGTTAGAGTGCAGTAATTAGACTGGGTGTGGGTGTTTGAGTGCAGTAATTAGACTGCGTGTGGTTGTTAGAGTGCAATAATTAGACTGGGTGTGGGTGTTAGAGTGCAGTAATTAGACTGGGTGTGGGTGTTTGAGTGCAGTAATTAGACTGGGTGTGGTTGTTAGAGTGCAGTAATTAGACTGGGTGTGGGTGTTAGAGTGCAGTAATTAGACTGGGTGTGGGTGTTAGAGTGCAGTTATTAGAGTGGGTGTGGGTGTTAGAGTGTAGTAATTAGATTGGGTGTGGGTGTTAGAGTGCAGTAATTAGACTGGGTGTGGCTGTTAGAGTGCAGTTATTAGAGTGGGTGTGGGTGTTAGAGTGTAGTAATTAGACTGGGTGTGGGTGTTAGACTGCAGTAATTAGATTGGGTATGGTTGTTAGAGTACAGTAATTAGACTGGGTGTGGGTGTTAGAGTGCAGTTATTAGATTGCGTGTGGCTGTTAGAGTGCAGTAATTAGACTGGGTGTGGGTGTTTGACTGCAGTAATTAGACTGGGTGTGGGTGTTAGAGTGCAGTAATTAGATTGGGTATGGGTGTTCTAGTGCAGTAATTAGACTGGGTGTGGTTGTTAGAGTGCAGTAATAATTAGACTGGGTGTGGGTGTTAGAGTGCAATAATTAGACTGGGTGTGGGTGTTAGAGTGCAGTAAATAGATTGGGTATGGGTGTTACAGTGCAGTAATTAGACTGAGTGTGGTTGTTAGAGTACAGTAATTAGACTGGGTGTGGGTGTTAGAGTGCAGTAATTAGACTGGGTGTGGGTGTTAGAGTGCAGTAATTAGACTGGGTGTGGGTGTTGGAGTGCAGTAAATAGATTGCGTGTGGCTGTTAGAGTGCAGTAATTAGACTGGGTGTGGGTGTTACAGTGCAGTAATTAGATTGGGTGTGGTTGTTAGATTGCAGGAAATAGATTGGGTGTGGGTGTTAGAGTGGAGTAATTAGACTGGTTGTGGTTGTTAGAGTGCACTAAATAGATTGGGTGTGGCTGTTAGAGTGCAGTAATTAGATTGGGTGTGGGTGTTACAGTGCAGTAACTCGATTGGGTGTGGTTGTTAGAGTGCAGTAATTAGATTGGGTATGGGTGTTACAGTGCAGTAATTAGACTGGGTGTGGGTGTTAGAGTGCAGTAATTAGATTGGGTGTTAAAGTGCAGTAATTTTACTGAGTGACAGTAATTAGACTGGGTGTGGGTGTTAATTAGACTGGGTGCAGTCAGTAATTAGACTGGGTGTGGTTGTTAGAAGTGCAGTAACTGGGTTGGGTGTTAAGTGTTATAAAGTGCAGTAATTAGACTGGGTGTGGGTGTTAGAGTGCAGTAATTAGATTGGGTGTGGGTGTTAGAGTGCAGTAATTTGACTGGGTGTGGGTGTTAGAGTGCAGTAATTCGATTGGGTGTGAATGTTGAAGTGCAGTAACTCAATTGGGTGTTAGAGTGCAGTAATTAGATTGGGTGTGGGTGTTACAGTGCAGTAATTAGATTGGGTGTGGTTGTTAGAGTGCAGTAATTAGATTGGGTGTGGGTGTTAGAGTGCAGTAATTAGACTGGTAATGACTGGTTGTTAGGTGCACTAAATAGATTAGACTGGGTGTGGCTGTTAGATTGCAGTAATTAGATTGGGTGTGGGTGTTACAGTGCAGTAATTAGACTGGATTGGTTGTTAGGTTGTGGTTGATTGGGTGTGGCAGTAATTAGATTGGGTGTGGGTGTTACAGTGCAGTAATTTGACTGGGTGGGTGGGTGTTAGAGTGCAGTAATTAGATTTACAGGCAGTAATTAGACTGGTGTTAGTAATTAGATTGGGCGTGGGTGTTACGAGTACAGTAATTAGACTGGGTGTGGGTGTTAGTGTGCAGTCACTCGATTGGGTGTGGGTGTTAAAGTGCAGTAATTTTACTGAGTGAGGGTGTTATAGTGCAGTAATTAGACTGGCTGTGGGTGTTAGAGTGCATTAATTTGACTGGGTGTGGGTGTTAGAGTGCAGTAATTCGATTGGGTGTGAATGTTGAAGTGCAGTAACTCAATTGGGTGTGAGTATTCGAGTGCAGTAACTCGATTGGGTGTGGGTGCTTCAGTGCAGTAATTAGATTGGGTTTCGGTGTTAGTGTGCAGTAATTAGATTGGGTGTGGGTTTTAGAGTGCACGAATTAGACTGGGTGTGGGTGTCAGTGTGCAGTAACTCCATTGGGTATGGGTGTTAGAGTGCAGTAATTAGACTTGGTGTGGGTGTCAGTGTGCAGTAACTCGATTGGGTGTGGGTGTAAGAGTGCAGTAATTAGATTGGGTGTGGGTGTTACAGTGCAGTTATTAGATTGGGTGTGGGTGTTAGAGTGCAGTAATTCGATTGGTTTGGGTATTAGAGTGCAGTAATTAGACTGGGTGTGGGTGTTCTAGTGCAGTCATTAGACTGGGTGTGGTTGTTAGAGCGCAATAATTAGACTGGGTGTGGGTGTTAGAGTGCAATAATTAGACTGGGTGTGGGTGTTGGAGTGCAGTAATTAGATTGGGTGTGGGTTTTAGAGTGCAGTAATTAGACTGGGTGTGGGTGTTAGAGTGCTGTAATTAGATTGGGTGTGGGTGTTAGAGTGCAATAATTAGACTGGGTGTGGGTGTTGGAGTGCAGTAATTAGATTGGGTGTGGGTTTTAGAGTGCAGTAATTAGAGTGGGTGTGGGTGTTAGAGTGCTGTAATTAGATTGGGTGTGGGTGTTAGAGTGCAGTAATTAGAGTGGGTGTGGGTGTTAGAGTGCTGTAATTAGATTGGGTGTGGGTGTTAGAGTGCAGTAGACTGGGTTTAATTTGCTCCTGATGTTTTTGTAGCACAAGGGGAGCCAGGAGCCCAAAGCAAAGAAAGGTCGCCGCAGTCAGGCCTCGGAGTCCAAAGAGGAGGTGAGTGATTTTACCGTTTGTGATGTGAGCTGGTTTAAGGCTGTGTAGCTCCTGTGGTTCTCCCTTAAACATTGGAACGTAAATTTATCTGTGGAGGCTGGTGAACTCGACCATTACTCAGCAGCTCTGAAATTAGGTTAGACACACTGAAAACCAAATGTCCATCCCAGCAAGAATTGCATAAAAAATTGACATTTTTAATCATTATCATTTCAATTTTCATAACTATGCATGCTGAGACATTTTTTGTTGACTTCCTTTGTTGTCACCTTGGTCACCTTAATTCCCAGAGATTTATGACCTAAACGGCATGTAAACCCTGTTTCACAATCTGATTTTATCTCATCGATACAGTTAATGGTGTTCTAAAGTAATGCTGCAGATAAACATTTCCTCGACAAAGCACCACATCCTTGTCAAAGCGCTTTCAGTTGTTAGCTTTTCCTCACCAGAAATGGCTGTGACGTCATTTCTGGCCCCTATACCTTCAGAAAATCATATTAAAATAATTGACGGTTAAATAAAAAATAGACAGTTTTATTTGAGGCCCAATTGCTTGAAAATTTTTCAAAACCAAGTTTTGTAGATTATTTTGATCTTGGAACGCTTTTCCAGGGCATGTAATGTCCTGTATGTTTTGTGTGGAAATGCGGCAAATTGCAGTAAATGCTGAGTGAACACCGTGATTGAATGGTTTTGATTAAGGCTATAACTTCACATTTTGACTGGAACAAGGACTTGATTATCAAGAATGGATGTCTCAAAATAATTCTCCATGACAATTTTGATGTGTTTTGCTAATAAAGTATTAATTAATTATGAAATTTACTGACTTACGTGAATCTCGTTGCGCCCACACTACCTCTAGCTTCTTGAAGGTGCATATTTATAGGGCTGTGGACGTATGTCTTCTCCCGCCGCACAAAGACCACAGTCTTCGCTTCTACGACTGTTATCCAATCCGACGTCTCTCCGGGCTTCGAAATCGGAACACAAACTCTCGCTCTTAAATCCGCCGTTCACCATACTTGATATACGTGTCTGTGTTCCGTCACTGACATAATAGGTCACTTGGTACGGCTCAGGATGTGGTTGGCAGTTCCTGTTCCAAGCTGTCAATAATATTGATCATCTTTGATTTGTGGATTGATTTTAGCAGAAAAAATGCATATTTGCTTCCTCTACTTTTGAAAATGTTGGCCCTGTCGTAGGGATTACATGCCCTTTGAAATGCCCCCTGTCTCAAGGGAAGAAACATCAGCAGTGCCATCCTGTCAGGGTAAATACCCCTGCCCCAGGGTAAATACCCCTGCCCGTGTATGCCCCCCCCCAGGAGCCGGAGCCGGAGGTAGAAGCGGTCAGCTCCAGTCAGGAGATCCCCCCAGCCCCGCCGGCCCCCCCACCAGAGAGGCAGTCCGTCTCCACGCAGACGAGGAAGGCCTCGTCCTCCTCATCCTCGCCCCCCCGCACCCAGCACCGCACCACGCAGACAGCTGCCGACGGCACCTGCCCCAACCTGTGCCACGAGAAGTACAGCAAGATCTTCAGTGACGTCAAGGAGGTAATGAAGGCTGAAAACAAGCGGGAGACGGAGAGGGGCGTCCGGGAGGCGCTGGAGAAGGTGAGCATCATTTTTACACCCCACAGTGTTACATCTGAGGGGTTCAGGCCCGGCAACTGTCCTCAGGGGCCAAGGATTGTGAGGGTCTGTGGCGCCTTTTACCTGTGAAGCCAGTCTAACCAATCGGCAGCATAAGGAGTTCAATTAACCCTTAGAGTGGTAAATACAAATTGTGCTGCTAAATGATATAAGATATCAAATCCAAAGCTGTTGAAAACTGATCATGTGGCGACTTGTTTAAAAGAGCTCCCGCAGGGGAGCTCTTTTAAACAAGTCGCCACATGATCAGTTTTCAACAGCGCAAGATAATAGGATTTATTTCAGTGCTGTAAGGGTTAATGTTTTGTATATTATTTAATGCTATTTTTCAGCAGCATTCAGAACTCTGCAGTGCTGGCATTGTTAACCCCTATAAATATTGGTAACTAGAACTTGGTAATGGCTAATGGGTATCGATAGATAGTAGCTCTGCATTTCGTAAGCAGTCCAACAGGAACTTTAACCCAGGACAACTGCGGGAAAGTGTCTCTCTGTTGCTGTCCTCTGTAAGAGGTGAATATGTGTGGGTCTCTGTCCTGATCGCAGCTGCGCTCGGAGCTGGAGGAGGAGAAGAGGGCGGCCATCAGTAAGGCCGTGTCCGGTGCTCAGGCCGAGATGGAGAGAAAGTGTAAGACTGTGAGGGAGAAGTGTAAGGAAGAGATGATGGAGGAGATGAAGAAGATGGTGGCCCACAACAAGCAGCTCATCTCTCAGACCAAGAAAAAACAGTGGGTGAGTACTGCTGCAGAGCACATATTACTGTAATTTACAGTGAGTACTGCTGCAGAGCACATATTACCGTCATTTACGGTAAGTGAGTACTGCTGCAGAGCACATTATTGTAATTTACAGTGAGTACTGCTGCAGAGCACATATTACCATAATTTACAGTGAGTGAGTACTGCTGCAGAGCACATAGTACCGTAAATTACAGTGGGTGAGTACTGCTGCAGAGCATATATTACCGTAATTTACAGTGAGTGAGTACTGCTGCAGAGCACATATTACCGTCATTTACAGTGAGTACTTCTGCAGAGCACGTATTACCGTAATTTACAGTGAGTGAGTACTGCTGCTGAGCAAAGTACCATCATTTACAGTAAGTGAGTACTGCTGCAGAGTACATATTACCGTAATTTACAGTGAGTACTGCTGCAGAGCACATATTACCGACATTTACAGTGAGTACTGCTGCAGAGCACATATTACTGTAATTTGCAGTGAGTACTGCTGCAGAGCACATACTACCGTAATTTACAGTGAGTGAGTACTGCTGCAGAGCGCACATTACTGTAATTTACAGTGAGTGAGTACTGCTGCAGAGCACATATTACCATAATTTACAGTGAGTGAGTACTGCTGCAGAGCACATATTACCGTAATTTACAGTAAATGAGTACTGCTGCAGAGCACATATTACCGTAATTTACAGTAAGTGAGTACTGCTGCAGAGCACATATTACCGTCATTTACAGTGAGTACTGCTGCAGAGCACATATTACTGTAATTTGCAGTGAGTACTGCTGCAGAGCACATACTACCGTAATTTACAGTGAGTGAGTACTGCTGCAGAGCACATATTACTGTAATTTACAGTGCGTGAGTACTGCTGCAGAGCACATATTACCGTAATTTACAGTGGGTGAGTACTGCTGCAGAGCACATACTACCGTAATTTACAGTGAGTGAGTACTGCTGCAGAGCACATATTACCGTAATTTACAGTAAGTGAGTACTGCTGCAGAGCACATATTACTGTAATTTGCAGTGAGTACTGCTGCAGAGCACATATTACTGTAATTTGCAGTGAGTACTGCTGCAGAGCACATATTACCATAATTTACAGTGGGTGAGTACTGCTGCAGAGCACATATTACCGTAATTTACAGTGAGTGAGTACTGCTGCAGAGCACATAGTACCGTAAATTACAGTGGGTGAGTACTGCTGCAGAGCACATATTACTGTAATTTACATTGAGTGAGTACTGCTGCAGAGCACATATGAGTACTGCTGCAGAGCACATATTTTTTACAGTGAGTGAGTACTGCTGCAGAGCACATATTAATGCTGCTGCTGCAGAGCACATATTACTGTAATTTACAGTAAGTGAGTACTGCTGCATTTACCATCATTTACATTAAGTGAGTACTGCTGCAGAGCACATTTACAGTTACAGTGAGTACTGCTGCAGAGCACATAGTACCGTAAATTACAGTGGGTGAGTACTGCTGCAGAGCACATATTACCGTAATTTACAGTGAGTGAGTACTGCTGCAGAGCATATATTACCGTAATTTACAGTGAGTGAGTACTGCTGCAGAGCACATAGTACCGTAAATTACAGTGAGTGAGTACTGCTCATCATTTACAGTAAGTGAGTACTGCTCCAGAGCACATATTACCGTCATTTACAGTGAGTACTGCTGCAGAGCACATATTACCGTAATTTACAGTGAGTGAGTACTGCTCATCATTTACAGTAAGTGAGTACTGCTGCAGAGCACATATTACCGTAATTTACAGTAAGTGAGTACTGCTGCTGAGCACATTACCATCATTTACAGTAAGTGAGTACTGCTGCAGAGCACATATTACCGTCATTTACAGTGAGTGAGTACTGCTGCAGAGCACATAGTACCGTAAATTACAGTGGGTGAGTACTGCTGCAGAGCACATATTACCGTAATTTACAGTGAGTGAGTACTGCTGCAGAGCATATATTACCGTAATTTACAGTGAGTGAGTACTGCTGCAGAGCACATAGTACCGTAAATTACAGTGAGTGAGTACTGCTCATCATTTACAGTAAGTGAGTACTGCTCCAGAGCACATATTACCGTCATTTACAGTGAGTACTGCTGCAGAGCACATATTACCGTAATTTACAGTGAGTGAGTACTGCTCATCATTTACAGTAAGTGAGTACTGCTGCAGAGCACATATTACCGTAATTTACAGAAAGTGAGTACTGCTGCTGAGCACATTACCATCATTTACAGTAAGTGAGTACTGCTGCAGAGCACATATTACCGTCATTTACAGTGAGTGAGTACTGCTGTAGAACACATACTACCGTAATTTACAGCAAGTGAGTACTGCTGCAGAGCACATATTACCGTAATTTACAGTGAGTACTGCTGAGAAGCATATATTACCGTAATTTACAGTAAGTGAGTACTGCTGCAGAGCACATATTACCGTAATTTACAGTGAGTGAGTACTGCTGCAGAGCACATATTACCGTAATTTACAGTAAGTGAGTACTGCTGCAGAGCACATATTACCGTCATTTACAGTGAGTGAGTACTGCCGCTGAGCACATTACCGTCATTTACAGTGAGTACTGCTGCAGAGCACATATTACTGTAATTTACAGTGAGTGAGTACTGCTGCAGAGCACATATTACCGTAATTTACAGTCAGTGAGTTCTGCTGCAGAGCACATATTACCGTAATTTACAGTGGGTGAGTACTGCTGCAGAGCACATATTACCGTAATTTACAGTGGGTGAGTACTGCTGCAGAGCACACATTACTGTAATTTACAGTGATTGAATACTGCTGCAGAGCACATATTACCGTAATTTTCAGTGGGTGAGTACTGCTGCAGAGCACATATTATTACTGTAATTTACAGTGGGTGAGTACTGCTGCAGAGCACACATTATTCCCGTAATTTACAGTGATTGAGTACTGCTGCAGAGCACATATTACCATAATTTACAGTGGGTGAGTACTGCTGCAGAGCACATATTATTACTGTCATGTACAGTGGTTGAGTACTGTTGCAGAGCACATATTATTACCGTAATTTACAGTGGGTGAGCACTGCTGCAGAGCACGTATTACTGTCATCATTATTTATGGTGGATGAGTACCGCTACAGAGCACGTATAATTTTAGTGTTATAACTGTGAAGCTAGGACAAGATGTACCTCTAATAAAATATCTCTGCGTTTCAGTGTTACAACTGTCTAGAGGAGGCGATGTATCTCTAATGAAAGTATCTCTGTTTCTTAGTGTTAAAGCTGTGAAGAGGAGGTGATGTATCTCTTTCAGTGTATCTCTGTTTCAATGTTATAACTGTGAAAAGGAGGCGATGTATCTCCAATGAAACTTTCTCTGTGTCTCAGTGTTATAACTGTGTGGAGGCAGTGTATCGCTAATGAAAGTATCTTTGGGTCTCAGTGTTATAACTGTGAAGAGGAGACAATGCATCTCTAATGAAAGTATCTCAGTTTCTTAGTGTTTTAACTGTGAAGAGGAGACAATGCATCTCTAATGAAAGTATCTCAGTTTCTTAGTGTTATAACTGTGAAGAGGATGCGATATATCTCTTATGAAAGTATCTCTGTGTCTCAGTGTTATAACTGTGAAGAAGAGGCGATATATCTCTAATGAAAGTATCTCTGTATCAGTGTTATAACTGAAGAGGAGGCGATATAACTCTAATGAAAGTATCTCTGTCTCAGTGTTATAACTGTGAAGAGGAGGTGATGTATCTCTAATGAAAGTATCTCTGTGTCTCAGTGTTATAACTGTGAAGAGGAGGCGATGTATCTCTAATGAAAGTATCTCTATCTCAGTGTTATAACTGTGAAGAGGAGGCGATATATCTCTAACGAAAGTATCTGTCTCAGTGTTATAACTGTGAAGAGGAGGCGATGTATCTAATGAAAGTATCTCTGTGTCTCAGTGTTATATCTGTGAAGAGGAGGCGATGTATCTCTATGAAAGTACATCTGTGTCTCAGTGTTATAACTGAAGAGGAGGTGATATATCTCTAATGAAAGTAGCTCTGTGTCTCAGTGTTATAACTGTGAAGAGGAGGCGATATATCTCTAATGAAAGTAGCTCTGTGTCTCAGTGTTATAACTGTGAAGAGGAGGCGATGTATCTCTAATGAAAGTATCTCTGTGTCTCAGTGTTATATCTGTGAAGAGGAGGGGATGTATCTCTGTGAAAGTACCTCTGTGTCTCAGTGTTATAACTGAAGAGGAGGTGATATATCTCTAATGAAAGTAGCTCTGTGTCTCAGTGTTATAACTGTGAAGAGGAGGCGATGTATCTATAATGAAAGTATCTCTGTCTCAGTGTTATAATTGTGAAGAGGAGGCGATATATCTCTAATGAAAGTATCTGTCTCAGTGTTATAACTGTGAAGAGGAGGGGATGTATCTCTAATGAAAGTATCTGTCTCAGTGTTATAACTGTGAAGAGGAGGCCATGTATCTCTAATGAAAGTATCTCTGTGTCTCAGTGTTATAACTGTGAAGAGGAGGCGATGTATCTCTAATGAAAGTATCTCTGTGTCTCAGTGTTATAACTGAAGAGGAGGCGATGTATCTCTAATGAAAGTATCTCTCTGTCTCAGTGTTATAACTGAAGAGGCCGCGATGTATCTCTTATGAAAGTATCTCTCTCAGTGTTATAACTGTGAAGAGGAGGTGAATTATCTCTAATGAAAGTATCTCTGTGTCTCGGTGTTATAACTGTGAAGAGGCGGCGATGTATCTCTTATGAAAGTATCTCTCTCAGTGTTATAACTGTGAAGAGGAGGTGAATTATCTCTAATGAAAGTATCTCTGTGTCTCGGTGTTATAACTGTGAAGAGGAGGCGATGTATCCCTAATGAAAGTATCTCTCTGTCTCAGTGTTATAACTGTGAAGGGGAGGCAATGTATCTCTAATGAAAGTATCTCTGTGTCTCAGTGTTATAACTGTGAAGAGGAGGCGATGTATCTCTAATGAAAGTATCTCTGTCTCAGTGTTATAACTGTGAAGAGGAGGCGATGTATCTCTAATGAAAGTATCTCTGTGTCTCAGTGTTATAACTGTGAAGAGAAGGTGATATATCTCTAATGAAAGTATCTCTGTGTCTCAGTGTTATAACTGTGAAGAGGAGGCGATGTACCACTGTTGCTGGAACACCTCGTACTGCTCGATAAAGTGTCAGCAGGAACACTGGCACGCCGACCACAAGCGCACTTGCCGCAGGAAGAGATGAGCGCCCTGCCCCCTTCACCTATGTCCCGTCCCCTTTACATCAGCCCTGCCCCTTAATCCAAGCCCCACCCCTTTAGCTGCTGCGAGAAGAGATGACTGCTCTAACCAAGCCCCGCCTCCTGAATCTGCTGCTGGATGAGAAGAGGACGACCCTTTCACTTAAGCCCCACCCCTGTATCCGCTGCCGACAGAGATGGGCCTCGCCCCTTTAACTAAGCCCCACCCCTTTCCCCTGCTGCTGGAAGAGATGAGCACGGCCCCCTCTCCTAAACCCCACCTCTTTTTCCTCCCCCTGTCTCTATCATCAGTATCGACAGAATTAAAATTTCCTAGTTTTCTGAATTCGTGTCAGGAGCAAAACAAAAATGCAGTCAGGAGAGGGATTTTCTGAGTTTTATTTTTCTTTACTGTAGTGTAATTTTACCTTTGTGGGTGAATGTGTTATTTATGTATGTAGCAAAAGTTGAACTAAAGTATGAACTAAAAATGACATTTTATTACTTCAATTTTTTAAATCACTTTTCTTACTGTAATAATGGCTAACAAACGCGTGTGGACGTTTATCTTTAAACATCAAGTTATTGCAGCAGGACATGGCTTTTGTAGGAAAATACTGAGAAATGCAGACTGTAAAAAAAATTACACACGGAATATCGTTTTAGCTGTAATAAGCTGCAGCCATTAATGTTTTTGTGATTTTTATCATGTAAATCTTCAGATGACTATCACCTTTAATTGCTTTTTATCTTTGTGTCTTAGTCCTCATCATTTTTGGGAACAGGGTTGTGAAGTCAGGTGTTAAATCTGGCCAAAAAAAAAAAATCTTCCGTTTGTGAGACACGGTTCAGATTGAAATAGTTTAAATTTTATTGGGGCGGGATTTGATTTGCTCTGTTGGGGTAAAATTCTGGGAAATGTGGACGATTCTTAGCTAAGCTGGATCTTGGAGAGGATTTAATGATAATTGATTTTATAGTTTGCACATTATGTTTTTTTTTAGCAACCCAACTGCTTGTAAAAATTGCCAAAAAGTATGTTTGTATCAGTCGGAACTGAAAAAGGTTGCGTTTTTTAACTCTAATAATTTTTACCTTACTTTTGGCATTAGGGTCATGGCTATTGTGACGTGTTCAGTGCAGCTTAGTTTGCTAAAGCATCTTGATCTTTTCAGTTGTTCAGCAACAGAAGACTCCCTCACGACGGACTGGCATAACGCTCAGAAAAGATTCTTGTAACGTTATGACAGTGTTGCGTGAGCTGGGTTTCTATTGTGGTTGTTGATAAACCTTCTGTTTTCCAAATGCTATCATCACACTCTGAATGAAGAGCAATGCATGTGGATTAATGTGAAAAATAAAAACTATCATCATGAAAAAGCTTGTGTAAAATTAAGAGAAGCTTCCTGGCTCTCTGATCAAATAGAAACAGATTGATTGATATAAAATATATGTTAAGACATTGAGAAGTTTTGTGCTTCTTGACTGGAATGTGAGTTCTCAGAGGTTTCCCTGCCCTCATTTCAAACCGATAAAGGTGCCGTAGAATTCGTCGGGTTTATGTGTAATATAATTGATGAACAAAGAAACGACCTTTTCCCAACTGTGTTTTTTTTAAACAGTTTATTGATTTCACAGGAAATCAAGAGGTTGATGAAGTGGCCATCCAAGCAACTACCTTTCTGAGACGTATTATTTAAGTGTTGTACACAAGTATTTGGCCGTTGTACTATAGGTGGAAAATCAGTTCTCAATGTTGAATGATCCTTGGAAAGAAATTTGTGTTCGGATCATGACTTTTTATCTTTTTTTACAACCACGTCTTGTCTTCCTTAAGCCTTCCTTTCTCCAGTTGTTTTGTGTTGCCGTGAGTGAGCCTGTGTGTAAACAGACCTTACCACGTCTGACACTTGTACAGAAAAGGCATTTGTGTTGCATTATGGGATACCTCCCGAATTGGCATGAATAATGGACTGCTGGCACATATGCAAACATAACATCACGTCAGTGCTTTGGACCTTGGATCCTTTTAAAAAAAACCCTTATGTTGATGCGTTGCAGGTGGCTCCAAGGCTTAAAGCAAATCAGCTGACAGCAGGATATTTCATATTTGTCCATCCCTGCTTCATGATCATTTGTGATATTTTCTCGTGAAGACGTTCATACTGATGTCATCATTCCATTTTTGTACCGTACATTCGATATCTGCATGTCAGCGAGGAGTTAACTTTAATTTCTCAATGTTTCCATGACTTAGTTGCACTTCCTGAAATACTGCAGTATGAAAAAAGCTTTTTTGTCATTGTTGTGAAACACTCACGTACCTCACTGCTCAGCCCGTACGCCGCGATTCATATCAGCAGAGAGAAGTGTTAGGAGTGAGCTCCAGAATCGGCCCTCAGCCTTGCAGGAGCGTTCTCATTCTCGCTTCGTTTGTGCACATCTGTTTAACTTCCCTCACTCCTGTATTCATGCAGTTTTCCTGTTTCTGTTCTTGCTTGATTTAGCCAGCGAGATGAGATGTTGTAATACTGTGTGCTAACAAGGACAATAAATGTATCTGCGACCATTTACTCTGGTTTTGTCGTTTGCTGGTAGGACTTTGAATGACGTCTCCTTTCGTTGTCCTTTCCAACTCAAGCCCACTTCACACGGATCTCAGCTTTACAGAGACACAGGTTTCGAATTAAAACTTTAGCATCATTTTCTCAGTCGTGGCCCATTGGCTAGACGAGGACAAGAAGTAAGAAGCTAATATCTGCTCGAGACAGAAACAAACGTATTATGCAACTTACATGGATTCTGCCAGAAAATTTCAATCTGGCCGAGGTGTAACCTCAACAAACACAGACATGCAGCTCAAAGCCTGGTGGTTCCCAAACCTAGTCCCGGGGCCCCCTGTCTACGTTAGTTTTTGTTCCAACGACATGTTCAATCACCTGATTTTAACAAGCTATGATTAGATAGATACCACTGCCAGAAACACCACACCAGACCAGTTTTGGAGACGGCCTGACCCAGTCCTCCTGCCATCCTGACTGGTCCTTCTCGAAGTGGCGCACATCCTAATGCCCATTTATCCTGCTTCCAACACATCAACTTCAAGAGAACAAAGTGTTCTCTGGCTGCCTGATATATCCCACAGCATGATAGCATAATAGGTGCCATTGTAGGGGGATGGTCAATGCAATTCACTTTTCACTTCAGCTGGTGTCGTAAAGGTGCACTATGCAACTCTGTTTACTTTCACTTCTATTGACATTCGAATTAAAACAAAACAGAGGTAGCCCGCCCCTCCCTCCCATGCTTCCGTAACTGTCAACTCTTGTCGGTGATTGGCCGGGACGGTTTGTTATGTTATGGTGCACAGCCTGTGTCCCTTGTGTTTATTTGCAGTTTGTGACGCCTGTGCGGTCTCCAGAGCCCAGGTTTTTTTTACAGTGAATTTAGGGGCAGGCAGCTAGCGGCTCGTGGAGAGATGTCGACGAATTGAGACAAAAATATAATCGAGCAGAAAGTAAACAAACTTGCATAGTGCACCTTTAATATTTTGTTGTTTTAATTTTTAGGTGTGTGTATGTACACACACACACACACACACACACACGTATCAACTGCTTGGAGCACAAAAAGGTTAAGTGCATATAAGTCTCAGAAAAAGCAATGTAAAACTTTTAAACAATGTGAAACATATGAAGAGTTTGTTTCCAAAACGCAATATATCCATTTTACTCATTTTGAGTAAATCAGCTTTTTCTATGTTGGCACCTGTTGCATTTTACAGAAAAACACGAACTTTGACCATGAAAAAATACACCATATAGCATGAATTTCTAAAACCTGATTTTTGCACTGTGTGTAAGAAGCACAGGGCTATTGCTCTATGTTATTATCTCAATTTTTTTTATTTTGGCACTTATTGCATTTTGGAAACAAACTCTTCATATGTTTTGCATCAATATGACGAGAAGCACATAACTTTTTTGTGCTCCAAGCAGTCGATATACATACACACATATATATGACGTTAGGATTTGCTCTCTCCTGATTGGTTGAGGCGAGCTCCGCCAATTACTGTAAACAGTGATATTCACTGCCCGACAATACATGAGAGGTGAATATGACAATCTGACGACCTGGAGCTAAAAATAGATTAGGTTTTCCCTGCAGGAGCTCCTGACAGTGTCCGTATTTCCTGTCGCTTTGTCCCCGGGAGAAGTTTTACATTCAGTTATCAGTGAATCTAATGATTTATCCACCTTGGAAGAGTAATACTCACGGAGGCTGCTTGATCACCTTTGTTTTTCTGCTACAATGAAAACATGCCCACTTTTGTCTGTTTTCATGAAGTCATTGGTGCATTTTTTTCCTTAACGGCATGTAATTTGGTCGTATAAAGGGTTCAAGGCTCATGATTTTTCTGTCGTTTGTTTTGGCTACCTTGTTCATGGAATTCACAAGGACATTTGGAATTTTACCCCTTTTTATGGTAATTCTTTCACCATAAATTGAAAATTAAATCTTGAGTCAACTTATTCCTTAATTTAGGAGAAAGTCCTCTAGGATTCCCTTCATTTTGTGAGCCCACGGTAATTCCGTTACCAGTTTGTAATTCCGTTACCACTGACTTGTCTTCTTCGAACAGACTGTAATCATCAATACAGTTATATTTAACCAAAGCAAAGGCCTCACTTTTAAGGCTTCAGGATAGGCTCTGAGAAATTGAGTGCTATTTATTTTCATCTATTATCAATTCAGAGCAATCTGATGTGCAAAATCAGGAATTTTTTTTGGTTAATTTTCTGATGTAATTCTGTTACCAAAGTGTTTTGCCTCAAATTTCGTCAATGGTAAATGATACACCATTTTTGTATGTTAATTATGACAGCTGGAGTACTAGAGCGGAGAAATGATCGGTTTTCAATCCAAGCAAGTCCATTTTTTGAAATGGTGGTCTAAAATATGGCCAGAATTTGCTCTGATTGTAATTCTGTTTTTGAAGAATTGCCAGCATGCTATCACACATGTACGACATTCATCAGTGGTCTTCACATATGTGAAAAGGTTTCTATTCCATCTTTGCCATTGTCCTGATGAAAACAAAAAAACTCTCAGCTGTGATCAGTTGTGTAGATATTTTCTAAACCAGATTTACTGAAATACGCTGCCAACATTTAACTTGTTAAAAGGGCAGAGTTGCCTCTGGTGTACAATATCTCGCAGGAATAGCTAAAAACACCATGAGCGCACGGTTACCTTCATCCCCTCACTGTCAAGTAACCGTGGCTACAGAGCTCTCTATTTCCATTCTTTTTTGCTGTGTACTGTCTTGTTATGCCATGTATTTCTACTTTCACAAAGCTCACTCTTCTGTCATTTGTTTGGTTTTGTCTTTTGGAAATTCCAAACTTTGAAAGCACATTACAGTTAGCCATAACACAGTACAGCATGGTTTGTACATTCCGGTGCATAATTTTATCGACAGAACACGACCAAATTTATAGCTGAGGATAACAGACTCCTTGCTGCAATAATAATAATAATACCACCTTTAATGACACAAAAGTCCTGCTGATGAACGCATTAAAATTCAATCGCTCCCACTTAGACATACGAATCCTGTGAGCTGAGAGGCAGAAGGTCTGACAGAGAACAGTTAAACAACATTAACACGATGTCTTGAATGTGACACAGCAATAATCACTGTTTCACTGGTTAGGAGTGTAGATCATGAGAACATGGCATTTTGGGTATCTTGAACCGAGTACAGTGTCTTGGTCACTCTCCAATGCACGCAAAAAGCTTTTTTTTTTCAATGAAAACTTTATTGCACCTGAAAGTTTGAACATAGGCAGCATGTGTTACTTCAACAGGCTCCACCTACAAGTGTATTTTAATACTTTTTAAACGTGTACAAAAACAGACATTCCAAACACACCTGCACCAAACAAATTAACCGCGTTTTTCTTTTATGTGACCAACAGTTTATACAGACATGACGCAACCTCTCACGCATAGTGACTACATTTCCAACAAAATGGAAATCATGACAAAATGATGAAAAATTATGTGGTTTTCCACTTAGATGAGAAAAACATGTCCTCTGTTTGGGGATAATATAATTAATCCTTCCAAACATATAGACTTTTAGACATTTTCCATCTTCAAAAACAAGAGGAAAACATTGTCACAAATGGATCAGGTGTAAACCAATCCACATGACGAGACTATGTGCTTACCTCAGAAGCCTAATATTACAGTTCGGAATAAACAGGGTCCCTGCTTCCTGGTTGCACTCTTTTGGTTTGTATTGACATCACCATATAAACTGTGGAGTTCAGGGGTCAGAAGGAATAAGTCTTACCAAGTTGTTTTTCCCAACCAGGAACCAGATTTTATTCACTAGTTTTTGCTCCTAGCTAAATATTAAGCTGCTTAGCCGAGCGAATCCCATCAACTGAAGCAAAACCATCAGGAGAATATTGACTCTCCAAACCTAGACTACCCATCACCTTCAGACTCGACACAGGTATGTGTCAAGTGACAGAAAAGACACAAAATTCACACTCAACGAACAGACTTTGACTGGATGATACGGTTTCCAAGTGTGCAACAACAGAAGTGGTCTGCTCCACTGCTCTGGGCCTAAAGGGAAGCTGTAATTACTGCCCGAAAATGGAGTGGTACTGACCGGTCCTTTAGGAGTGGGCTACATTTGAAGAGTCAAATAAGGTCAGACAGGATCACCACTCTATTTAAGGAATTGAAATGGCACAGTAGTTGAGAGAATGATTTATTTCAGCTTATATTTCTTTCATTACATTCCCAGTGGGTCACAAGTTTGCAAAAGTTTAGTATTTGGTAGCATTCTCTATAAATAATTTAACCTTTTGTTGCAGGATTCTGTTCTTCTTTGTCTTCTAACCCTGAGAGCACTGAAATAAATTCTAAAAAAAAATATAAATTTAATTATCTTGTGCTGTCCCATGCGGGAGCTCTTTTAAACAAGTCGCCACATAATAGGTTTTCAACAGCTTTGATTCTGATATCTTACATAATTGAGCAACAATAGCTGCATTTAGCGATCTAAGGGTTAAGGGTGGTGGGCGGGTTTATTTACTATAGTAACCACTATGCAGCAAAGGGTTAATTTTGGTCGAATGATTTGCTTAGCCCTCCGAAAGCTTCTCACTATAAGTTGCTGGAGTTCTGGCACATTCCTTATGACGGAACTGGAGTCACGGAGAGTCAGGATCGTAGGCCTCTCGCTCGCATTTGCTTTTCTCAGTTCTGCCCATGAATTTGTGATGGTATTAAGGTCAGGGCTTTGTGACGGCCACTCCAATATATTGACTTCCTTGTCTCTAAGCCATTTTACCACAACTTCGGAAGTATTTTTGGGCTAAATGTCCATTAGGAAGATGTCTTTGTGAATAAGAATTCACTTCCTGGCTGATGTCTAAATGTGGCTTCAAAAAATCCTCATTATTTTCTTTCCTCATGATGGAATCTGCTTTGTGAAGTGCACCAGTCTCTCCTGCAGTAGAGCAGCCGGTTAGCATGACGCTGCGGCCCTCGTGCTTCACGGTTGGGAAGGTGCTCATTGGCTTGCCAGCCTCCCCCTTTTTCCTCCAAACAGGACGATGGTCATTACGGCTAAACAGTTCAATTTTTGTTTCACCATTTCTTCAAAAATAAGATCTTTGTCCTCATGTACAGGTGCACCTTAGTTTGGCGTTTTTATAGTGATTTTGGAGCAGCGGCTCGCTTACTTGTGGCCTTTCAGGTTACGTGGTTACAGGACTCGTTTTACGATGGATAAAGATACTTTTCCATCTCTGAGACGTGAAAAGCACCTCCGTCCGGAGCGGTGTGACGGCTGTGTGGCTGCATGGTCTTCATACTTGTGTACTATTGTTTGTACAGATGTACAAGGTACCTTCAAGCATTTGAAAATTATTCCCAAGCATGAACATAATTTGTAGAGGCCCACAATTTTTCTTCTGGGATATTATCTGATTTCGTTAGATTTTCCCATGATGCCAAGCAATGAGGCACAGAGTTTAAGGGTAGGCCTTAACATATATCCACAGGGACACCTGCAGTTGACTCAAGTGATGTCACTGAACCTATCAGATGCTTCCAAAGCCGTGGCATAAAGCTCGCGAACTTGTAAAAGCTATTTAAAGGCACAGTCACTTAGTGTTTGTAAACTTCTGACCCGCTGAAATTGTGATATCATGACTTATAAGTGAAATAATCAATTGTAATTAATAGTTGGAAAAACTACCTGTGTCATGCACAAAGTAAAGGTCCCAACCGAATTGCGAAAGCTATACTTTATTCACGTTATCTGTGGAAGGGTTAAAAAATTAGTTCTAACGACTTCAGCCTGGCGTATGTAAACGTCCGACTTCAACTGTATTGAGAGGAGTCTTTCTGTGACTCACCAACCACTTCTCTCAAGTTCTTGTGTTCATGAAAGATTTGGCATCCTTTCCACGGTAACTGTCTATCACCAAACAGGGAAACTGACCAGGGGTGCGTTTCCCAAAATCACAGAGGCTAACTTACATAGTTCGACCCATTGACTGCGAATGGACGAACTATGTAAGTTGCTAACTTAGTTAACAACTATGCTTTTGGGAAATACAACCCAGAAGGTTTTCCAACATTTGGGTACGGGGTGTCAGCTGATCGAGGACTCGCTGTGAGGCTGTGGTAGGCCATCAGAAAGCCTGCGATAAATCTCCCACAAAACCTGCACCAAAGCCCACAAATTCATTTGCAAATCCTGCTAACAGATGTGCAAAGGCCCCAGGATGAGCAACAAAAACGGGACCGTTCGGTCAATTTCATAAAGCGCCAAGAGCCAAATAGACGGTTTAAATAGCAGTTCCAAAGACGACTTTGGCAGAGCTGATTTTTTTTGGCTCCTGTTGTTGAGTTTTTTTTCCTAATAAGCTGATAAAACAGATCGTCCTTCAAGGTACGTCACTGAAGTCACATGGAAATAACAGGTGAGAAAACAAGAAATGAAAATCACAGGTTGAAAAGGGCCTCTCGTCCTCTCCAGCATTAATTAAATGTTTCTTCGAAATGAGGGACGATCAAATCAAGCACAGACCAAAGCACTAAAACCTCAAAGGAACTGGCTAACTCTAACCAATCAGCATTCAGCAGAAAAATTATTTTAATAAATGTATAAATCATTGAAATCCTCCATTCCAAGCAAAAGGCTCTCCATTGCTGGGCACTTTAAAGTCAGAAGTCCCACAGTACCACAGCATTTAGAGTCATCTTTTTTTTTACCATGGCAACAGTCATTTCACTTTCACTACTGTCAATGGTTTCCATGTGCATTACTATTATTATTGTCATTATTATTATAATTATTATTACATTGGTTAATTATAGTTAATTACATACTATACGCTTGGCAGCACTGAAACACACACCCGCAGTTAAACTGCCAGCACTGGGGTTTATCACTCAATTTGAGTCACTTGTCAAAAAATATTACCGTCTTTAATAAATCTGTATTTACAATTCACTGTTGGCCACGTCTCTGTCTGTCAGCCAGAAACACTGACATACGCGTCCCCACAGACACAGCTAATCTCTGCTCAAACCCCATCGCTTCTGCCTGCCTTCTGCAAATCATTTTAACTGGCGTGTCACATGTGCATTCTTCCCCCATCCCTGTGGAACACCTGTTCCCTGGGGGAACATTTTGACAGGGACACCCAGGGGACGGTTTAGTACAGCTCAATAGCTTCCGTTTCATTCAGGATGACACACACTGCACGTGAAAAGTACTGCATTTCAAAATCTTTACCTGTGAATCCTTGGCGTTTTAAATGTTGATATATTTTCATATATTTATATTTTATTTTATTGATGTGAATCTATTCACTCAACATAATACAATGCCTTGTTTTATATTAGCAAATATTTGGAGGAAAACATTCATACATGTAATCCCTAATATTTCTGTTGTGCACAAAATAAATAGAGTTTTCTTTTTTACATAATTACAATCGAAGCAACTTTGCTTTTACCTTCCATTTGTTACCATGGTATCAAAGACGTCCCTCCATAAATGTACAATATTGTTTTCCATATTGAAACAAACAGGGGCTGTCACCTATTGGGTGAAACTGTTAGCTACTAAGGTTCTAAATAAAAAGTTACAAAGCAAAGCCAAAAAGACAAAAGAAAACATAATTTTGTGACGCTCAAAGCTAAAAACATAAATAAAGAGCAGGCATCAAACATCCGTAATGCAGTACATTTTAAAAACAGTCATGAACTAAAAACACATTTTGCCACCATTTGTGAATATAAGAAACCTTACCTCTTAGAGGGCATCGTAACAAATGAGCGACTCCTGCAAACAGAAGATGAAAGTACGGAGCCACACTTACTCTGAAAGCAAAATGAAACACAAACAGGAGGAGTGTGGTACGATATGCCTTCTTCACACGCGTGAAACACGTGCCTTTACCGCTACTGAACACCAAACCCTATGAGCGGGGAAACCGTTAGTCCTCCTGTCGCCCGTTTCCAACAGTGAGCAGAGACTCACAGGATCAGGCTAGTCCACTTCCCGAGTGAATCCGGGCCGCGTTTTCGCTCAGCCTTTTGCGCTGTCGACACCATGCAGCAGTGTGTTTGTCTGAGGTTACACACATATGGAACAGGACTGCAAGAGCCTGGAAACAGGCTAGGCTACCGGCTACATATTACAGGCCTCCACATCCCACGCAGGAATCCGGTCCGTGTTTTCCACCCACCACTGTAGTGGAGAAAGCGCGTTAGTCTGAGGTTATGTACAAATAGTACAACACAGTACTATTCAGTAAAGGCCATAAAACAGGCTACAGGCTACATGTTACAGGCCTCCGCTTCCCCAGCAGGATCCGGGCCGTGTGTTCGCTCGCAGGACACCAGGCGCGAGCGCGCTCACTCGCGTGTAAGAGCACAGTCAGGAAAACCGCCCTACTGGCTACATGTTATAGGCCACATAAATGGGGTCCAGCTGGTCGGCGAGGAAGCCGTCACGTAAGTGCATGCGCTGCTTCTCGCCGCGCGAGTTTATGGGGATCACGCCGATGTCCACCACCACCACCACGCCCACGATCAGGTAGTGCTCCTCCAAAACCACGTTGGTCACCAGAGGAACCAGATCCAGGGCTTCCTGTTCCGAGCCGTCCAGTTCGACCACCACAACCAGCAGGTTAGTCCAGGTGAACACGGCGCTAAGAGAAGGCACAGACAGCAGGGGCGGGGTCACGCTGCTCGCAGGGCGGGACTAAAATATGAAGCTAAAACCGCTAAACTATTGTGCTCAACTCTTTCCTGACGGCATTGCCACTTCCCCCTCAGATATGACCGCGGATAAAGTAACAAACTAACCGCAATTGTATTTCCTCTATAAGACATTGATTTACACCATGTCACACATCTAAATAAAGCTGAGAATCTGCCCTTTCTGATGACATACAAATATGGAAATGCTCGGTTATTGTCCGAATAGTTTGACTCCTGGAACCACAAGACGTCATCCTGTTTGTCTTCCACACACTTAAAAGTATACTTAGTCCAATGTTGATTACTTCCTTAATTGACTTTGATTTTATTTCAAGTGGATATCTATCAAAAAGATTAATTTTTGCTTGTTTTCATCCATATTCTCATCTACATTCATGAGAGCTAACTTGCATACTGGGTTTTATAAGAAGCAATTTCTTCTATAATCATACTCAGAAAAAAAAAAGCCCGAATTCCAAGCTCTCTTATGAGATACATGAAGTAATGTTGGACATAAATGAAATATTTTAATGAAGTTTTTTTGTGTGGCAGTGTTTTACCTTTTTATCCTCGTGTAAGGCAGCTGGGAAGGAGTTAAGTCAAGCTGACGCCTGAATGATTTGCAGCCAATTTTTGACAACTGCAGTGTTAAATCTAAGAGTATTTGTGCAGGTATTGTTCATTAGAATTTGTGGCTGATGTTTAATTCTGCCTTGCGTGTTGATATCTACAGTTAGCATAATGTTCTTGACTCAACATGTTAGTTGTACTCAAAGCACACTACCTTTTTCAAATGCAGCACTTTTCTAACCCTTAGAGTGCTACAGGTAACTATAGTTGCCCAATGATGTAAGATATCAAAATCAGATGCTTTTAAAAAGCTATCATGTGGCAACTTCTTTAAAGGAGCTCCCAAAGGGAAGGTCTTTTGAACAAGTTGCCGCATGATAGATTTTCAACAGCTCAGGATAATTACATTTAATTCCTTGAAAATGTATTGAGCGCTGTGAGGGTTAAAATTGAAACACCAATTCCCTTGCATTTTGACAAGAATGAATTCCTGAAATGCATGTGTGTTAGTGTTACATCACAGCGTATATGTACTCTGCGTGAAGGCTATTTTGTCCAGCGTAAAACACGGTAGATCAGCATTACCATGAGCACTGACGTGTGAGCGACTCCGAAGTGTGCCCTGCGTCCTCACCATTCTGTGATGCTCTTGTGCGTGCGGATGACGGAGGTCTCGATGTCGATGGGGTGGTACCTCATGCCCCTCAGCTCCATCGCCTCGTCCAGCGCCCCAACCACGTACAGGGCGTCATGCCTCTCTGAAACGTGCAGGTTACGTCAGAGACGATTTCGCGCGAGGGACAGAGCGCTGTCCGATAATGATACAGCGGATAATGTCTTCACACAGCATTTCACATCACAGCGTGCACAAACACTCACACCAGCACACTCGCCCCGTCAAACCCACCTCCGCTGGCGTCGGTGAGGTCCGTCCTCCGGAGGAAGCCCAGGTACCCCGTCCGGGCCCAGACGGTCTGGGTGTCCCCGAAACTGAGCCGTGAGTTGAAGTGGTCGGACTGCAGCGCCTCGTCTCCGTACACGCTGAAGTAGCCGCTGGCATTGTGTCCACTGTGGACCCAGATCTACAGAGAGGAGCAGAGCGATTAAACAGAGATCTACAGTAAGGAGTGGAGCAGTAGAGCAGTTATACAGAGATCTACAGTAAGGAGTGGAGCGGTAGAGCAGTTATACAGAGATCTACAGTAAGGAGTGGAGCGGTAGAGCAGTTATACAGAGATCTACAGTAAGGAGGGAAGCAGTAGAGCAGTTATACAGAGATCTACAGTAAGGAGGGAGCAGTAGAGCAGTTATACAGAGATCTACAGTAAGGAGTGGAGCAGTAGAGCAGTTATACAGAGATCTACAGTAAGGAGTGGAGGAGCAGTTATAGCAGTTATACAGAGATCTACAGTTGTAAGGATCTACAGAGCGGTAGAGCAGTTATACAGAAATCTACAGTAAGGAGTGGAGCGGTAGAGCAGTTATACAGAGATCTACAGTAAGGAGTGGAGCGGTAGAGCAGTTATACAGAGATCTACAGTAAGGAGTGGAGCGGTAGAGCAGTTATACAGAGATCTACAGTAAGGAGTGGAGCGGTAGAGCAGTTATACAGAGATCTACAGTAAGGAGTGGAGCGGTAGAGCAGTTATACAGAGATCTACAGTAAGGAGTGGAGCGGTAGAGCAGTTATACAGAGATCTACAGTAAGGAGGGAGCGGTAGAGCAGTTATACAGAAATCTACAGTAAGGAGGGAGCAGGGAGCAGTAGAGCAGTTATACAGAGATCTACAGTAAGGAGTGGAGCAGTAGAGCAGTTATACAGAGATCTACAGTAAGGAGTGGAGCGGTAGAGCAGTTATACAGAGATCTACAGTAAGGAGTGGAGCAGTAGAGCAGTTATACAGAGATCTACAGTAAGGAGTGGAGCAGTAGAGCAGTTATACAGAGATCTACAGTAAGGAGTGGAGCAGTAGAGCAGTTATACAGAGATCTACAGTAAGGAGTGGAGCGGTAGAGCAGTTATACAGAGATCTACAGTAAGGAGTGGAGCAGTAGAGCAGTTATACAGAGATCTACAGTAAGGAGTGGAGCAGTAGAGCAGTTATACAGAGATCTACAGTAAGGAGTGGAGCGTAGAGCAGTTATACAGAGATCTACAGTAAGGAGGGAGCGGTAGAGCAGTTATACAGAGATCTACAGTAAGGAGGAGAGCAGTAGAGCAGTTATACAGAGATCTACAGTAAGGAGTGGAGCAGTAGAGCAGTTATACAGAGATCTACAGTAAGGAGTGGAGCAGAGCAGTTATACAGAGATCTACAGTAAGGAGTGGAGCAGTAGAGCAGTTATACAGAGATCTACAGTAAGGAGTGGAGCAGTAGAGCAGTTATACAGAGATCTACAGTAAGGAGTGGAGCAGTAGAGCAGTTATACAGAGATCTACAGTAAGGAGTGGAGCAGTAGAGCAGTTATACAGAGATCTACAGTAAGGAGTGGAGCAGTAGAGCAGTTATACAGAGATCTACAGTAAGGAGGAGGAGCAGTAGAGCAGTTATACAGAGATCTACAGTAAGGAGTGGAGCAGTAGAGCAGTTATACAGAGATCTACAGTAAGGAGGGAGCAGTAGAGCAGTTATACAGAGATCTACAGTAAGGAGTGGAGCAGTAGAGCAGTTATACAGAGATCTACAGTAAGGAGGAGCAGTGGAGATCTACAGTAGGAGCAGTTATACAGTTATACAGAGATCTACAGTAAGGAGTGGAGCAGTAGAGCAGTTATACAGAGATCTACAGTAAGGAGTGGAGCCGGTAGAGCAGTTATACAGAGATCTACAGTAAGGAGTGGAGCGGTAGAGCAGTTATACAGAGATCTACAGTAAGGAGTGGAGCAGTAGAGCAGTTATACAGAGATCTACAGTAAGGGAGTGGAGCAGAGAGCAGTTATACAGAGATCTACAGTAAGGTGGAGCCAGTAGAGCAGTTATACAGAGATCTACAGTAAGGAGTGGAGCAGTAGAGCAGTTATACAGAGATCTACAGTAAGGAGTGGAGCGGTAGAGCAGTTATACAGAGATCTACAGTAAGGAGTGGAGCAGTAGAGCAGTTATACAGAGATCTACAGTAAGGAGGGAGCAGTAGAGCAGTTATACAGAGATCTACAGTAAGGAGGGAGCAGTAGAGCAGTTATACAGAGATCTACAGTAAGGGAGTGGAGCAGTAGAGCAGTTATACAGAGATCTACAGTAAGGAGTGGAGAACAGTTATACAGAGATCTACAGTAAGGAGGGAGCAGTAGAGCAGTTATACAGAGATCTACAGTAAGGAGTGGAGCAGTAGAGCAGTTATACAGAGATCTACAGTAAGGAGAGCAGTAGAGCAGTTATACAGAGATCTACAGTAGGAGGAGCAGTAGAGCAGTTATACAGAGATCTACAGTAAGGAGTGGAGCAGTAGAGCAGTTATACAGAGATCTAGAGTAAGGAGTGGAGCAGTAGAGCAGTTATACAGAGATCTACAGTAAGAGAGTGGAGCGGTAGAGCAGTTATACAGAGATCTACAGTAAGGAGTGGAGCAGTAGAGCAGTTATACAGAGATCTACAGTAAGGAGTGGAGCAGTAGAGCAGTTATACAGAGATCTACAGTAAGGAGTGGAGCAGTAGAGCAGTTATACAGAGATCTACAGTAAGGAGTGGAGCCGTAGAGCAGTTATACAGAGATCTACAGTAAGGAGTGGAGCAGTAGAGCAGTTATACAGAGATCTACAGTAAGGAGTGGAGCCGTAGAGCAGTTATACAGAGATCTACAGTAAGGAATGGAGCAGTAGAGCAGTTATACAGAGATCTACAGTAAGGAGGGAGCAGTAGAGCAGTTATACAGAGATCTACAGTAAGGAGGGAGCAGTAGAGCAGTTATATAGAGATCTACAGTAAGGAGGGAGCAGTAGAGCAGTTATACAGAGATCTACAGTAGTAGAGCAGTTATACAGAGATCTACAGTAAGGAGTAGTAGAGCAGTTATACAGAGATCTACAGTAAGGAGTGGAGCAGTAGAGCAGTTATACAGAGATCTACAGTAAGGAGTGGAGCAGTAGAGCAGTTATACAGAGATCTACAGTAAGGACAGGAGGAGCGTAGAGCAGTTATACAGAGATCTACAGTCAGGAGGAGGAGCAGTAGAGCAGTTATACAGAGATCTACAGTAAGGAGGGAGGTAGAGCAGTTATACAGAAATTACAGTAAGGAGTGGAGCGGTAGAGCAGTTATACAGAGATCTACAGTAAGGAGTGGAGCAGTAGAGCAGTTATACAGAGATCTACAGTAAGGAGGGAGGAGCGGTAGAGCAGTTATACAGAGATCTACAGTAAGGAGTGGAGAGCAGTAGAGCAGTTATACAGAGATCTACAGTAAGGAGTGGAGCAGTAGAGCAGTTATACAGAGATCTACAGTAAGGAGGGAGAGCAGTAGAGCAGTTATACAGAGATCTACAGTAAGGAGTGGAGCAGTAGAGCAGTTATACAGAGATCTACAGTAAGGAGTGGAGCAGTAGAGCAGTTATACAGAGATCTACAGTAAGGAGTGGAGCAGTAGAGCAGTTATACAGAGATCTACAGTAAGGAGAGGAGCAGTAGAGCAGTTATACAGAGATCTACAGTAAGGAGTGGAGCCGTAGAGCAGTTATACAGAGATCTACAGTAAGGAGTGGAGCGGTAGAGCAGTTATACAGAGATCTACAGTAAGGAGTGGAGCGGTAGAGCAGTTATACAGAGATCTACAGTAAGGAGTGGAGCAGTAGAGCAGTTATACAGAGATCTACAGTAAGGAGTGGAGCCGTAGAGCAGTTATACAGAGATCTACAGTAAGGAGTGGAGTGGTAGAGCAGTTATACAGAGATCTACAGTAGGGAGTGGAGCCGTAGAGCAGTTATACAGAGATCTACAGTAAGGAGTGGAGCGGTAGAGCAGTTATACAGAGATCTACAGTAAGGAGTGGAGCAGTAGAGCAGTTATACAGAGATCTACAGTAAGGAGTGGAGCAGTAGAGCAGTTATACAGAGATCTACAGTAAGGAGTGGAGCAGTAGAGCAGTTATACAGAGATCTACAGTAAGGAGTGGAGCAGTAGAGCAGTTATACAGAGATCTAGAGTAAGACGTGGAGTGGTAGAGCAGTTATACAGAGATCTACAGTAAGGAGTGGAGCAGTAGACCGATTATACACAGACCAACAGGGAGGAGCAGACTGAGAAGGCAGTCATAGAGAAATTTACAGAGAGGACCGGAGCAAAATAATGGTTATACAGACATCTACAACAAAGCAGTAGAGTGGTTAAACAGAGATCTACAGAGAGGAGTGGAATGATAGAGCGGTTATACAGAGATGTACAAAGAAAAGCAGAGTGGTAGAGTGGTTATTGGTTATGCAGGTTGTACAGAGATCTACAAGGGAGCAGTAGAGTAGTTGTAAAAAGATCTAAGGAGAGGAGTAGAAGGGTAGAGCAGTTATTCAGAGAACTACAGATAGACATGGAGCGGTAGAGCCGTTATTGGTAGAGCGTTTATACAGAGATCTACAGACAGAAGCAGAGCAGGTGAGTGGTTATACAGAGACTTACAGAGAGGAGTGGAAGAGCGGTTATACAGAGATCTACAGACTGTAACAGAGTGGTTGAGTGGTTATACAGACATCTGCAGACAGAAGCAGAGCAGTTGAGCGTTTATACAGAGATCTACAGAGCGGAGTGGAGTGGTAGAGCGGTTATGCAGAGACCTACAGAGCGGAGTGGTAGAGCGGTTATGCAGAGATCTACAGAGCGGAGCGGTAGAGCAGTTATATAGAGATCTACAGAGCAGAGTGGTAGAGCGGTTATATAGAGATCTACAGAGCAGAGTGGTAGAGCGGTTATGCAGAGACCTACAGAGCGGAGTGGTAGAGCGGTTATGCAGAGATCTACAGAGCGGAGTGAGAGAGTACTTGCAAACAGTGCACACAGATCAAAGAGAAGCGAACAGATTAGCAAAGAGAATGGCAAAGCCGCATCCTGGCGGAGTTTTTGATGTCTTTTTTTATATTTTTGTGGCAATAAAAGCATATTTATGATTTTTTCCCTCAAAGCTGCTATTACACGCTCATAAAATACAGTGACGTAAGATTGTATGCTGAACCCTGTAAAAGGGGGCAAAAGCACTGACTCAGCCCATTCTCTGCCACTTTAACAACCAGACAAACCAATCAAATCCAGGCTGGTTGAGGTCAGTTTGAGGTTCAGGTGTTCTGCTCTCACCTCGCCCAGGTGCGAGTCCCCCAGTGGCCCTTTGGTCTCGGGGTTTGCGATGATTATCCGAACTCCAGGCAAAATCTATGAAAAAAATGGAAAATTAAGAAGTTACAAACAGGTCCCATCCCCCTTATCAGATGCTGACAAGGCCTATTCAAGTCTTTGATCAAGTTATTTACATCCCTGTAACACTGGGGATAAAAAGTGACAGGTATTGAGAAGCAGCTGCGAGGGGAGACCCCAACTCTGAGCAGCAGAGGGCAGCAGAGAGCCCAGGGGGGACTCACCTTTCCTGACTCCATCAGAGGTAAGCTGTGTGGGGACCCCCTCTCCACAAGACGTACCCTAAGGGGAGAGAAAGTGCATCATCATGACGTATGGGGTAGAGGGTGCAGGCGTTCGCCCAACCCTGTTCCTGGAGATATACCATCCTGTAGGTTTTCGCTCCAGCCCTAACAAAGTACACCTCATTCAACAGCTAGAGCAGGGCTGCCCAACCCTGTTCCTGGAGATCTACCATCCTGTAGGTTTTCACTCCAACCCTAACAAAGCTCACCTCATTCAACAGCTAGAGCAGGGCTGCCCAACCCTGTTCCTGGAGATCTACCATCCTGTAGGTTTTCACTCCAACCCTAACAAAGCTCACCTCATTCAACAGCTAGAGCAGGGCTGCCCAACCCTGTTCCTGGAGATCTACCATCCTGTAAAAGTGTGCTCAAGTCACTCAGACAGAACAAAAATCGCTGCATCACAGTCCCTGCACTTACAGGCCGTCTCAGACAGGAAACAGGAAATGAAGCAGCCCGCAGCTACAAACCCCAGGTTACTACTGCAGAACTTAACAGGATACGGCCAACTATTAAACCGCTCTATTCAATTACTGCAAAGGGCAAGCAGAGAGTTACGGGGTTATCAGCAGGTTGATGATGTAACCTGCTTGGCGGTGATTGGCCACGCCCCCAATGTGGGGTAAAACGAATCAAATCCCTGATTAAGGTGACCTCAGTATGACCCACGAGACTGATTTTAACATCAGGTCTCTTTGTGGCCTTCAGTAAACGCCCTCAGTTATGAGACGGGACACAGACCCTCGGAGTGACGCTCAAACACTGGCCCTCAGGTGGAGGAGAAATACAGACACTCAGGGAAAGATTCTTTACAGACCAGCTAAACCCCAGAGAGCTCAATGATTACGCTGATTACAGGAGGAGCTCGGCAACAAGGATCAGAACAATACCTACATCACAACCTACATCACAAGCTCAACTGTGTGTTTATAACGTAAATGTCAAGGCTCGTCCAAGGAACTTCACACAAGTATTCAAGGACCCGGTAATGAACAATAAATAAATATAAAATCCTGAAAAAATGATCAAGTCCAGAAAACTGTACCAGAGCCAGAGATTCAAAAGAACTATGGGAAATATGTAAATATGACCTGTTTTTACTACCCAGAATGCCCTGGGCTTTGTCAGAAAATTAGGCTCTGCAGCTGAGACTGGCTTATCCCTCTAAACCAAAGAAATACATATAAACACACACACACACACAAAAATACATGTATAAACCAGTGGCGGCTGGTGAACTGGCGATAGGGGAGGCTGAAAACAATCCCTTGAAATTAATGATTGGTGACGACCTGTTTTCCATCATTCATTTAAATTACCATTACAGAAACTCCAATAACTCTCAACATTATCAGGTGTGGCCAGTTTTCATTTATAACGCATACTGATTACGACTCCGTACTTCTCACGCTGTTCTTTATTCAGGGATTGGAAGCCGTGCATGTGTTTCTTGATCGTTTCAATGAAATTAGATAATTTGAAACGTCTTTATGCAATTCCATTGCTTCCAACTCTTCCCTGCACAAGGACTTCAATTCCGAATGCGCGAGAGTTGACAGGTATGTGTTATTAATGAAAACAGACCACACCTGATAATGCTGAGAGTTTTCGGAGTTTCTGTAATGGTAATTTAAATGAATGATGGAAAACAGGTCGTCACCAATCATTAATTTTAAGGGATTGCTTTGAGCCTCCCCTATCGCCAGTTCACCAGCCACCACTGGTATAAACACACACATGCACACTTGCATCCACAAACACTCACACACAAACATATAATCACACACACACATACAGACACACACGTGCGCATACACACACACACACACACACACACACACACCCTACGCAAGCATGCACACACACATGCACACACACACGGCTCTCACCGGTCGTGCCTCAGAGCTCTCATGTCCACATACACGGTGGTAGGATCTGGTCCCGATGTGCCCTGGGGGGAGGAGCACAGGGGAGTGATGTCACAGAAAGTACCACATCGCCCCCAAGCTGCAGACATAAGCCACTGCAGGTCAGTGTTACAAGTGCAGACTGCTACTCACACAACAACCGCAAACGACAGCACCAAGACCGAACTACAGCAGAGTCACATGCACTCACAACCAGATTCTGCACTTAGCACACGTACAGTATGTATATTTACAGTACAAGTATACATGTAGTGATATTCATAAGTATCTGGACAGTGACTTAAGGACATGAAAGGTTGATCACTCCTTATGGCTGTTAATAGTGCAGACTGTAAGCCTTAATATGAGAGCATTTACATCTAAACATAATCAACCACACTGGGCTGACAGTCCATTAAAATTATACCAAATTAGTGCAGGTGTCACTTTACCTGCACAAACACATTTACACAAACTTACACACACAGCATATATACACACACACACACGTGCACATATGCATCCAAACACACACACAGACACACACACACACAGAAGCTTCAGACATGAGCAAAGCAATGACAAATAAAAGGAAAAGTCCTCTTCCTGTTAAAATGTCCCATGATGCAGCAGGCTGCTCAGGCACACAGACAGCAGGAGAAGCCTGATCTTACAGCAAAAGCAGCTGGAACCAGCAAAGGACTTGATAAAACAGAGAAATGAAAAGCGACACGGGGAGACGGAGGACAGGAGAGACGAGGTGACGTGCAACTGCTGGGGGTGCATTTTTTTTGGAGTGGTTTCCATGGCGATTTGCAACTCCCTTCCCTCCTTGAGTCTGCCATCCAAACCAGCAGGACCAGTTACAACGCTCCTGTGCCCCCCATGACCCCACCCAACTCACAAAGACCCTGTCTGTACTGGCTTCTGTGGGCTCCACACACACACCACACATACACAAACACACACACACACACACACTCCATCTCCCACAGGTTAACATGCTCCGTAAGTTGAACAAGCGCTACAGCAGCCAATCGGAAGCAGTTGAGGGGCTGTGGCCACGCAGGCCAGACCAATGAGAACACAGTGACTGTGTTTGTTAGAGTGTTTCCTCAAACAGTAGCATGTGAAGAAACAAATAAACTAACCAGAGAACAACAGAAGAGAAATTACAGCACTCGCCAATTCAGGATTCCACAGTGTAATAACAACAGCCACCACCAGATGGCTGTAGAGAGCCAGACACAGCTGAACACCTCTCCTTCACGTCAGTAAATAAGACCATGCAGAATGTGGGCACCAGACCCCAGTGCTCTGAGAGGGCTGAGGTAAGATCTGATGCGCTCAGTATCGGCCGAATCTTCTCCTGTGGGGTCCGCAGAGCGACAGGACTGGTGCCCACATCTCAGAGTGACCCCAGGGAAAAGGGATTTAACACACACACTGCAGAATGCACACATGAAGCCTTGTTGCGGTAACTATGGCGACGCGGAACGCCTCACTGATCTGCAGCTCTGAGGGTTTCTGGGAAATATCGTCAGGACACAGAAAAACGTTCTCTCTCTGTTTCCCTTTCTCTGTGTTTAAAAACGCCCTGTGAGGGGTGCGGAGTACAAATATGTAAAACTGGTTAAAGTTCCCTTCTTCCGGGACGCCCCGGTGGCTCATCGGTCTAAGCGCGCGTACCATTAAGACTGTGTCCTTCCCGCAGCGACCTGGGTTCGATTCTGGCTCAGGTCATTTGCTGCATGTCTTCCCCCAACCTTCCTGCCTCTCTACACTGTATAACTGTCAAATACAGGAAAAATTCCCAAAAAAATAATCTTTAAAAAAAAGTTCCCTTCTTCCCACAGGTGAGAGATGATGTGGGGTTTGGGGGAGAATTTCATGTCAGGCAGCTAACGTAGAGGAAACACAATGGAAATGCGACGGATACTCTGTGTTTCTCTCATTTACCTTCGGTATGAGAGACAGCTCTCCCTCGCTGAGCACACTCACACACCCTAATGCGCACACACACACAGACACACACACTCACACACCCTAACGCACACGCACACACAAACACACACACTCACACACCCTAACGCACACGCACACACAGACACACACACTCTCACACACACACACACACACACACTGTGCTTCGTTTCTGAGTTCTACCACTCAGAAACTCCAGATGCCACTGTCACTGCTGATACAGACATCAGGGACCAATACTGCACTGCCCTGCTCCTCCACAGTGCTGTGTGCGTGTGCACGCAAGCAAAATGACTGAGTGTTCCAATGCAGTGTACATGTGTGCACGTCTACAATGTGTGTGCATCAGTAACGTGTCTGTAATGACTGTGTCGTATGAAATGTGTGTGTTCGTGCGCACACGTGTGTAAATGTGTGTGCATGATGTGTGCATGCATGTACGTGTGAGTGTGTGAGTAACATAAGTGCATGTCCGTGTTCACGCTTGAGTGCTTGTGAGTTATGTGTTATTTGTGTGCAGGTGCGCATGTGAGTAATGTGTGTGTGCGCGTGTGTTCTTGTACTTGCTAAGTACTGAGGACCGGCATGAGTTTTTAACTAACAAAGTGAAGTATTTTTTGTTGGAAGTGAGGACATTTTGGCCGGTCCTTACAACTACAAAGGCAAACTGTGACTTATTAGTTTAGGTTAGGGGTAAGGTTAGAATTAGGGATAGGTTAAGGTTAGGGGTAAGGTTAGTATTAGGGATAGGTTAAGGTTAGGGTGAGGGTTTGGGGTAAGGTTAGAATTAGGGATAGGTTAAGGTTAGGGTAAGGGTTTGGGTAAGGTTAGAATTAGGGATAGGTTAAGGTTAGGGTAAGGGTTTGGGGTAAGGTTAGAATTAGGGATAGGTTAAGTTTAGGGTAAGGGTTTGGGGTAAGGTTAGAATTAGGGATAGGTTAAGGTTAGGGTAAGGGTTTGGGGTAAGGTTAGAATTAGGGATAGGTTAAGGTTAGGGTAAGGGTTTGGGGTAAGGTTAGGGTTAGGGTTAGGGTTAAGGTTAGAATTAGGATAGGGTTAGGGATAAGATTAGAATTAGGGATAGGTTAAGTTTAGGATAAGGGTTTGGGTTAAGGTTAGAATTAGGGATAGGTTAAGGTTAGGGTAAGGGTTTGGGGTAAGATTAGAATTAGGGATAGGTTAAGGTTAGGGTAAGGGTTTGGGGTAAGGTTAGAATTAGGGATAGGTTAAGGTTAGGGTAAGGGTTTGGGTTAAGCATACATTGTTTATTGTTAAGATCAGGGAAAGGCTGTAGAGACACAGGAAGAATGAATAGAAGTCAATGTAATGTCCTCACAAAGATTTAAGTACAAGGATGTGTGTGTGTGCATGTGTGCTTGAGTGTGTGTGCGCGTAATGTGTGCGTTTCAGTGTGTGTGCGTGCATGCTCACGTGTTTGTGTGTATACTGTGTGCTTGATTGCGCATGTGGAAAGTGTGTGCTTCACTGCATTTGTAATGTGTACTTGAGTGTGTGTATGTGCGTGAGTAATGATTGCATTTCAGCGTGTGCATGAGGACAGCTCAGTCTCTGACAGCCTACAGAGGGCAGCAGAGAGGGGGTAAATAAGAGGAGAATCTGCCCTACAGGGGGCAGCAGAGAGGGGGTAACTAAGAGGAGAATCTGCCCTACAGGGGGCAGCAGAGAGGGGGCAATTAAGAGGAGAATCTGCTCTGTAGGGGGCAGAAGAGAGGGGGTAATTAAGAGGAGAATCTGCCCTACAGGGGGCAGCAAAGAGGGGGTAATTAAGAGGAGAATCTGCCCTACAGGGAGCAGCAGAGAGGGGGTAATTAAGAGGAGAATCTGCCCTGTAGGGGGCAGCAGAGAGTGGGTAATTAAGAGGAGAATCTGCCCTGTAGGGGGCAGCAGAGAGGGGGTAAATAAGAGGAGAATCTGCCCTACAGGGGGCAGCAGAGAGGGGGCAATTAAGAGGAGAATCTGCCCTACCTGCTCAGCCACCTTCCCAAGTCTGTGGGGCTGCGTCATGTGACCCGAGCGAGGGAGGGAGGGGGGGGGGGGGGACGAGACAAAACCAAATATGAGATAATGAGGTGGGAGGTGATTATGCAAAAACCAACAGAAAAAAGGACATAAAATACAAAACAGCAGGCAAAATACACAAATAAATAAACAATGTGAGACAGAGGCGTTTAACAAAAAATGTTCGTAACTCATGATTCAAACAGAGAGGAGAGGTACTGTTGTCCACTATTACAGAGGACCAGCACTGACAAACCAACCCTCTTACATACAATCCCCACTGTTTACACTGTCCTCATGAAAATAACATACAATTACCAGGTAATACGGTTACTAAGTAACATACCACAGTTATAGTAGTATAGTCTTTTTTCTCTTTTCTCTTCTCGACATTTACAAATTACACGCAGTTGTATATTTTTCCCAAAAAAAATTGTCAACACTGACATTTTACTCAAACTTCCGCTCTACATTAACACTATACCCAACAGACCGTAAGAAAGAATTTTAAAAACAAAATAATAGAATAACAAAAAACAGACAACGACCCACAAGCACACAGTTCCTGGTTTGGATTGTAGCCTCTCTGCAGGACAAACAGATGGTTTTGGTTCAAATAATAAACAGATGTTTGAGAATAAGCATCACCAAAAGAAAGCAAGGAGGAGCATACGAGATGTTGGATGAAATGTTTGAGCCAAAATGGCAGTGGGATATCAGAGGGAAACCCCAATCCCCCCTCACACCTCACACCCCTGTGGACTTCCTGTGGACTTCCTGCTCTGAGCCCATAGTTCTGTCTGAATCAACGCTCTTGCCTATTAATGTCATTAGAACGCAAGAGCGTTGATTCAGACAGGACTATGGTCTCAGAACAGGAAGTCCTCAGGAAGTAATGAGTAGAGTTTTCAAATGGTGGATATGCAAAGCATAGAAACGAGTTATTGTGGGGATCCAGATATGCAAATGACTCACTCACTCACTCACATGCTGACTCACTCACTTATATGCTCACTCACTTGCTCACTCACTCATTCACTCAGTCACTCGTTAGCGGATCGATATCTACCGTTAAACGTTACGTGCATGCCACCCCAACTTTTCAAAGTAGCAACGACGAGGACATTCCGGTTTTCACGATACCCACGAGTTAGCTGCAGTGAGCCTTGAATTGAGTACACTGACTGATGTTGACATTTGGAGAAATATTCTCTCAATTCAGGGAACTTGTAATCCCGGGTAGTTTTGCTTAGTTCCAGGATTTCATTTTGAATCATTACTGTTCACAAAATGTCACTTCTATATGACATACAGAATTGCTTTCAAAACAATCCATACCTTTGTGAACATTTCCTAAACAAGAAGGACACGTGACTGTGTGTACGTGGGTGCACACACATTTTCAATTCAATCGGCCACTCAGACCTGTATCATAATTGTACAGTGTAAATATTCAAAGAATTCTTCAAGAAAACAAGCGTTACATTCATCCATCCATCCATCCATCCACCATCCATCCCGCTTCTTCCTCATGAGGGTCGCGGGGGAGCTGGAGCCTATCCCAGCTGACTCTGGGCGAAAGGCAGGGACCCACCCTGGACAGCTCACCAGTCTATGACAGGGCGCGAGTGGTTACACATAGGGCCAAAAAACACAAATTTAACAAGAGAAAAAAAATGCAAATACAACTGCTAACTTGTGGGTGGGACAGTGCATTAAATCCACACATAAAAAATTAATTTATTTAAGCTTGAAAAAGGGAACAATCTAAGTGCAAAAATATTTAGCACAGTACGGTATCTTTATGTCACCTTTTTCCTTATCAGTTGAGTAACTTACATCAAAATATTATAACTGAAGACTTGAAGAAACAGTCAAGAATTGAGATGATTAAATGTTTGAGTAAACACAAAAACTATACTTGAGAATTCTCCACACAACCGTGTCTGGGTCGCCTTCATGAATATTTAACACCTTCACTCCAAATAGACGAGAATCTAATTCAATTATTCTGCACATCAATCTTGTGGACAACATCACAGAATTTACTGAATATTTTTCAGAATTTTCTGGTGGTCTGCCACAACTAATCACAATCAGCCCTCCGGTAAACACTTCACAGGAAAAACAGTCATGTCACTGCAGTAAGAGCCCAAAAACAAAAAGATTCACAAGTTGCCAAATCCCTCTCAAGTAAAATTAAAATATCCACACACTGCATAGGCCCGCGTTTAACAGAAATTTTTAAGACAAGAGATTGTTTTAAAGAAAATTCCCAGCTTCACAGCTCTTCATCAGGCTTGAAACAAGAAGCTGTGATGTTATAAATTCACGGACTAATGGTGCATGTAACAGTGAGCGCACCAGTTTGTTTTAGCAAGATTTTCATTCTAGCGTCTAACTCTGAGGGTGGACATGTGTGTAATTTCTGGGAATCACAACTAAAAGTGTGTGTGTGTGTGCTGAGATCATATGAGCCTGCGAATGGGCTGGTGCAGGGCAGGGCGGGGGAGGGGGCGGAGCAGGGGGGCAGGGAGACTTACCTGGAGACAGATTGCCAAGTTGACCCTGCAGCCGAACGAGGTGCTGACGGCGCGAGGGTGGAGTCCCAGGTCTTTGAACAGCTTGGAGAAGGACTGGGTCAGAGCTATCCTGGGTCGCTCTTCTGCCACCACCACACATGTCCGCACCCGTGAAAGCTCCAGGCCCCGAGACTGTACCGAGGGGAACACCAAACACTCTCAGCGCACTGAGTGCACACTTAGATTACACACCTCTCTCAGCACAATGAACACACTCCTCCCGACATATTGCACGACAAATTTAACTACACACCTCACTGAACATCAAACATGCCTTGCTACACACATAATGGTGCAACTAACTTCACAAATAACTATACTCCTACAAAAAGAATACTAATGATAATAACACACTGAACACTAAACTATATACCTAACCAGCTAACATTAAAAATACGCAAAATACACAGTAAAACACAACTACGTACCTAACCACACACCTAGCTATTAATCAAACTTCATGCCAACTAGCTCCTCAATGAGGATGAGAACCTTGCCCGAATTAGGGATACTGGGGGCCCCTCCTAGAGCCAGGCCTGGGAGGGGAGCTTGCAGGCGAGCACCTGGTGGCTGGGTTTTTCCCGGGACCCGGCCGGGCTCAGCCTGAAAAGACTAAAGGGAGCTGCCTCCACGTGGGCCCACTACCCGCGAGGAGAGGAGTCGGGGATGGGTGCTTTGTAGACCAAGTGGCAGACAGGGGCGGAGGCCCCTTGCACTCTGGGCCCCGGTCATGGAACCTGGTTCCTGGAGCACGGAATGGTACCACATCGGCAGGGAAGGAGCCGGAGCTTGTGCGGGAGGTTGAGCGGTAACGGCTAGATATAGTCGGACTCACCTCTACGCACATCTCTGGCTCCAGACCCAAGCTCCTTGATAGGGGTTGAACTCTCTCCTTTTCTGGAGTTGCCCAAGGTGAGAGGTGGAGAGAAGGCGTAGGGATACTTGTGTACCCTCGGCTGAGTGTTCATCCCGGTGAATGAGAGGGTCTCTTGAAATCGCTTGCAGGTTGCGGAGGGGAATGTTCTGACTGTTGTTTGTGCTTATGCATCGAACAGCAGTTCAGAGTATCCAGCCTTCTTGGAGTCCCTGGAGTCGACTTTGTAATAGTGTCACCAGATCTGCGGCTATATGTTTTGGACACTCGGGTGAAGAGAGGGGCAGAGCTGTCAGCTGATCACCACCTGGTGGTGAGTTGGATCAGATGGCGGGAAAGACTGCCGAACTGACCTGGGAAGCCTAAACGTGTTGTTAGGGATGACTTGGAATGTTTAGTAGAGGACCCTATCCGGACAATTTTCAACTCATACTTCTGGAAGAGCTCTTCCCATATCCAGGAGGAGGCTGGGGACATTGAGTCCGAGTGGACCCTGTTCAAAGTCCCTATTGTGGAAGTGGCTCCCGCGAGCTGCAGCCTGAAGGTTGTCGGTGCCAGTCGCGGCAGTAACCCAAGAACCCGTTGGTGGACCCCAGTGGTGAGGGAGGCCATCAAGCTGAAGAAGGTGGCCTTTTTCGGCTTGGTTAGCCCAAAGGACCCTGGTTCGGCAGACCGGTACCGGCAAGCTAGACAGACTGCAGCCGTGGTAGTCGCTGAAGTAAAAACTCGGGTTTGGGGAGAGTTTGGTGAGGTTATGGAGAACGACTTTCGGGCGGCCTCAAAGAGGTTCTGGCAAACCGTCAGACGACTCAGGAAGGGGAAGCAGTGCTTCGCCCAGTCTGTTTTCGGCAGGAGTGGGGACCTGCTGACCTCGACAGAGGATATTGTCTGGTGCTGGAAGGAGCACTTTGAGGGACTCCTCAATCCGCCAGACACGCCCTCCATTGAGGAGGCAGGGACGGAGGACTCGGGCGAGTCATTGCCCATCTCCCTGGTGGAAGTCACTGAGGTGGTCGAAAAAGCTCCTCAGTGGCAAGTCACTGGGAGTGGATGAGATTCGCTCTAAAATGCTGAAGACCCTGGATGTTGTTCAGTGGCGTAGCTAGTGGGGGGGCAAAGACAGGTCCCTTTATGACAACAATTAGTCCTGGCTAGTTGTCAATCATTTTCCTTTATTGACGCTTTTTCCAATTATTGTAATTGGCAGCTGAAGACACTGTTTCTCTCCATATGCGATTTAACAGCAATGAAATCATGGGCTAAATTCGGTACAGAAAAATAATTTACTTATTAATAGGCTAATGCTTCGCATTAATTGACCTGGTCCATGTTCCAATGAAACGTGGACTTTCACTCGCGGTATCGTGTGGGTTGATTAAAAAAAAAAAAAAAAAGTGGCACTCCGCAGTTCGATAGGCTAAAAAGCGTGCGGCTCCAGCTATTTGCGTGAGAGTCGACAGGTATGCCATTTTGTAACGTTGATTTAAATACAGCCAATACGTGTCCAGATGAATGATTGTCGTCTTACCTAATCGGGGAGAACAAGCAGCACCTGTTAAGTGTGGAGTGCTCTCGGAGTGAACCTTCTGTTAAGTATGAAAATGACTGTGAACAGGTCAGGACTAATAATTGTTTTAAACGGATGTTTTGTGCACCCCAATTCTCTGTTCTTGTTCTGCCACTGTACTGAATTTAGCCCATGATTTAATTGCTGTTAGATGCATATGGAGAGAAACCGTGTCTTCAGTTGCCAATTACGATAATTGGAAAACGTGTCAATAAAAGAAAATGATTGAGAACTAGCCAGGACTAATTGTTGTCATAAAGTGACAAGTCTGTGCCCCCAACTAGCTACGCCACTGATGTTGTTTGGATGTCATGGTTGACACGTCTGTTCAACATTGCATGGATGTTGGGTACAGTACCCTTGAACTGGTAAACTGGGGTGGTGGTTCCCATTTTTAAAAAAGGGGACTGAAGGGTGTGGTTCAATTATAGGCGGATCACACTGCTCAGCCGCCAAGGGAATGACTATGCCAGGGTGCTGGAAAGGAGACTCCGCCCGGTTGCCAAACCTTGAATTCAGGAGGAGCAATGCGGGTTCTGTTCTGGCCATGGAACAGTTTGCTCACCCAGTAGACACGTGTTTTGTGGACTTAAAGAAGGCTTATGACCGTGTCCCACGAGGTATCCTGTGGGGGGTGCTGCGGGAGTATGGGGCTCCAGGGCTGTTAACTCGAGCCATTCGATTCCTGTACAATGAAAGCCGGAGTTCTGTCTGCATTCTCGGCATTAAGTCGGACTCGTTTACAGCTGGTGTTGGGCTCCGCCAAGGGTGTGCCTTGTCACCTATTCTGGATATCAAGGCACAGCCGAGGTTTGGAGGGTGTCCAGTTTGGTGGCCTCAGGATTGCATCTCTGCTGTTTGCAGATGATGTGGTCCTATTGGCAACATAACACTGCGACCTCCAACACGCACCGGAGCGGTTCGCAGCTGAGTGTTAAGCAGTCAGAGTGAGGATCAGCACCTCCAAATCTGAGGCCATGGTTCTCCCAAAGAAAAAGGTGGATTGTCCCCTTCAAGTGGGGGATGAGTTATTACCTCAAGTGGAGGAGTTTAAGTATCTCGGGGTCTTGTTCACAAGTGAGGGTAGGACGGAGCGTGAGACTGACAGACGGATCCCTGCAGCGTCTACACTGAAGCGGGCGTTGTACCGGTCCGTTGTGGTGAAGAAGGAGCTGAACGTAAAAGCAAAGCTCTCGATCGATCTACGTTCTTACCCTCACTAATGGTCACGAGCTTTGGGTAGTGACCGAAAGACTAAGATTGCGAATACAAGCGGCCGAAATGAGCTTTCTCCGCAGGGTGGCTGGGCTGACCCTTAGAGATAGGGTGAGGAGCTCGGACATACGGGAGCGGCTCAGAGTAGAACCGCTGCTCCTCTGCGTCGAGAGGAGTCAGTTGAGGTGGTTCGGGCATCTAGTCCGGATACCTCCTGGACGCCTCCCTTTAGAGGTTTTCCAGGCATTTCCATCTGGGAGGAGCCCCGAGGCAGACCCAGGACACGCTGGAGGGATTATATCTCCCGGCTGGCCTGGGAACAGCAGGGGTCCCCCAGGTAGGGATTATATCTCCCCGGACCTGGGAACAGTTGGGGTCCCCCAGGTAGAGGGAGGGGGGCTGGGGAGGGGGGGGGCCTGGGCCTCTCTGCTTAGTCTGTTACCCCTGAGACCCGGGCCCGGATAAGCGGCGGAAAATGAATGAATGAATAAACTTCATTCCAAGCAACACACCTAAACAACCAAAACAGCAAAAAGCACATCAAGCTATGTGGCAAGCTAAATGTGATGGCTCTCGTGTTTTGGTGTTTTTAGAAAGAAATAGTGACTTGAAATTGTAAACTTCGTATTGGATGTATATGTGAACGTTTGTGGTCCATGAGTGTGTGATCTCATGTGGATAATTTGCCTCTGGATTATGCAAACAAAGGATTTTTCACCAGGTCAGTTCTAACCAAAACCACAGAACAGTAAAAACTAGCCATTCGCCTGTTTCCTCGCCTGGCTGTATTTTATCTGTGTTTTCAACATGTCCCCAAAGACGAACGAGAACCCCAACAGCAAAAAGTCAGGTGAGGCATCAAGCCCTGTCCCCGGATCGCCCACCTCTTCACTTCCAGACAGTGGTGAGGTCCCTGACGGCATCGACGCCAGGATCTGGAGGTTTGTGACACAGTCAGTCGATGAGCTTTGTTGTGAAGTCTCCGCTCTCAAGGAAACCGTCCTGCTCCTCCGAAATCAGCTCCATCACGAATAGAGACGAAACACGAAGTTGTGCAAGGAATTAGCCGAGGTTAAGGCCCACTCCATGGGCGACAACTTAATCTTCACGTGTTCTGGCGATAACTACGCGGAATCCAGGGGGAGAACTGTGAGCAGCTGCTTCGCCACTTTCTGAAGCACGTCATGGGGATAGACGGAGCTTACGACTTCTACATCCCCGTGGCCCGTCTGGGGACTCAACGTGCGGACCGTTCCCGACAGCTCATCGCTCGAATACCAGCGGCCGCGGAGCGTGAGACCATCCTGGGCCGTATGAGTAGCCTGAAGTCCGCAAAGCACTTTGTTTCCCGACAGCTACCCCCCGAGCTGAGAGAGAGACAGCAGTTTGCCTTGGCGCGATATAAGGAGCTGAAGGACGCCAAGGACAGCGACGTGAAGATGGCCCGGGAGAAGCTGATAGTGAAGGGCCAGGTCCAGTCACAGTACCTTCCTCAAAATCTGCCCCTCAGCGCCGACCGCCCTGCGCCAATAGCGATCACAGAGAGTGCCGCCATCAATGAATCCGGCAGCAAGTTTGTTGGGCTCGCGGCTGAGGTGAACTCCCTGCAGAATGTACGGACTGTGCGAGACCAGCTTTTGAAGCGTACTGATGTCGCTACGACCTCTGATGTCAAGTACGCTTACCGGATTTCCACCAAGAATAGTGTCAAAGAAAACTTTGACTCGGAATTTGATTACGGTGTAGGCTTGGAGCGTCTGCGGTGGACGAGGAAGAAGAATCTGAATGACTCTGTGTGCTTCGTTATTAGAACCTGTCATCCTGGATACCGTCACATCGGAAGGAAACGATTTGACATCATTAACCAGTTGTGCGGAGAAGCAGTTGATAAAGTTTAAATTATCACTTGGTTTGTTTTTGTCGGTTCATTTTTAAAAATAATGAATATGTTCACATTATATGTCCACCTTATGTTTCAATCAAATTGTCTAAATTAATACGTAATACTTGAACCATCAGTGTTGCTGTATGTCGCTTGTCGATATGTTCAACTTACTACGTACTGCACACTTGATGTGTGAAGATGATCTGAATGTGGTGTGTGTGTTACGTTCGCTGTGTTCACGAGCTGGCATTTGTGTGGGCAGTTTCCCTGTCAGTCTGATATGCATGCTTAAAATAATCCATTTATGACTTCTGATAATAATCTCTTGAATGATATCCAAAACGCTGAGAATATTTCCGTAGAAAGTTAAAGCCAGTGGATACTGAGATTTGCAACAAGTCAATCTCGGTAGATATTTATCACTTGAAGAAAATAGCACTATTGCGTTGGACAAAAGTTATTCGTTCTCAACGCTACATCTGAATATTCAGAGCCTTGCAGATAAATTTGAGCAACTTAAACTGTTGTTGTCGAATTTGAAGTCAAAGAACATTAACTTGGACTTTATCCTGTTATGTGAAACCTTTTTGACTGAACAGAATGACACAAGTTATGATTTACCAGGATACAACTTCTTTTGTAGAAATCGTAAATGTAAAAAAAGAGGTGGCGTGGCATTGTATGTTAAATCTTCTCACCCTGCAAAAGAAAAAACCAGAGCTCGGTGTAAATATTGACGGGGAACTCGAGTCAATCTTTGTGGAGTTACAAAATACGAAACTCTTGGTTGGAGAAATATATAGAGTCCCAAATACCAATGCAAAAAATTGTTGAAAGATTCGAGCAAACTATTGAGCAGATTAAATCACCAAGGTACTCCAATATTATAATTGGGACAGACCAGAATTTTGACCTTCTTAAAATGGACTCACACGTTAATACTAAGTTACTACTCGACACCTTTGTTGCCAGTAATATATTTCCAACGATTTCCTGTCCCACAAGGATTACTGCCCAAAGTGCGACCCTTATCAATAATACTTACCTGGACGAGACTCTAACTGAACATATATTCTCGGCCGCCCTGACGTGTGACATATCTGATCTTGTCCATACTCATCTCCTCTATGGTATATTGCTTTGGGGAATGGACCATAAAAAGTACATGCGACCGCTGGGCGTATTACAAAAAAAGGCAGTGAGAATCATTGCAGGAGTAAACTACAATGATCCGACGGCACCTCGTTTTAAACGTTCCAGCATACTAAGAAAAGATGATATTTTCCAAATGGCTCTTTTAAAGTGCGTTTTTGCGTTTTCCAAATCTCTTTTGCCTGCCCACTGTCCACTATATTCATGCCCAATCACGAAATTCATTCGTATAGTACTCGACAGAGTCGTTATCTTCATATCGGTCCAGTTCGAAGTGGCTTTCGTCATCGCAGTTTTCTGCACAGAGGCCCCAGTATATGGCCAACACTCCCACTAGATATTAAGATTGCGCCTTCTTTGGCTTCTTTCGTCAGACGTGCAAGTAATCATTTTCTAAATCGCTACAATTGATGAATATAATAAAATTTTGGAAATGATAATTAGCTTGATCACTTGCCAGCCGTGCCGTGACACACATCAACTCCGAGTAAGTGTGTGAGTGAAATAGGGTGAGTGTGTGCGTGTGTGTGTGTGTGTGTTAGGGCAACACCACCTCCTGTTCAGAGTGTATATTATTGTTGTTTCAGGGTAATCCGTGGGAGGGAACAGTCATTTTTTGTCTTCGGGGTTGTCCTGGGATTAAAAGTAACTTGTAAATATGTTTTTTGCATATATGTAACTGAACCAATTGTATTATGTCAAATTGCTTTTGTGATGTGCATGTGTGAATTTCCTAAATAAATTGATTGATTGATTGATTGATTGATTGATCAAGCACCCAGTAATACACTTGCCTACACACTTATTTACACTTCCAACTTCGGTAACTAAAACCAATCACAAAAAACATAAGCAGGGCCAGATACACCGTGGGCAGGACCAAAGGCACATTGTGGGCGGGATCAGAGGCATTGTGGGAGGGGTTTTAGGTAATGTAGGCCGGACCGGAGGTGCTGTGGGTCAGATCTGAGGTAATGTGGGCAGGACTGGAGGTGCTGTGGGCGGGATCAGAGGTAATGTGGGCGGGGGCGGAGGCACTGTGGGCGGGCGGGAGGTGCTGCGGGTGGCGGTACCTTGAGTGATTCCGTCTGCAGCCCCAAGCCCTTGGTGCAGAGCTCCATGACGGAGTAGGAGCAGAAGGTGTCTCGCACGCGGTACTGACTGACCGCCAGCAGCCAGAGCGCCGGGTTCATCTCCAGCTCCGAGGGAGGGATCAGGATGGACTGGTGTCCCGAATACACACTATGAACGAAAGAGAAAGGGGTTAGGGTACTGCCCCAAGTACACACTACATGGGAGAGAGAAAGGGGTTAGGGTACTGCCCCAACTACACACTATACGGGAAAGAGAAAGGGGTTAGGGTACTGCCCAAAGTACACACTACACAGGAGAGAGAAAGGGGTTAGGGTACTGCCCCAAGTACACACTACACAAGAGAGAGAAAGGGGTTAGGGTACTGCCCCAAACACACACTACACGGGAGAGAGACAGGGGTTAGGGTACTGCCCCAAATACACACTACACGGGAGAGAGAAACAGGTTAGGGTACGGCCCCAAGTACACACTACACGGGAGGGAGAAAGGGGTTAGGGTACTGCCCCAAGTACACACTACACGAGAGAGAGAAAGGGGTTAGGGTACTGCCCCAAATACACACTACACGGGAGAGAGAAACAGGTTAGGGTACGGCCCCAAGTACACACTACACGGGAGGGAGAAAGGGGTTAGGGTACTGCCCCAAGTACACACTACACGGGAGAGAGAGAGGGGTTAGGGTACTGCCCCAAGTACACACTACACGGGAGAGAGAAAGGGGTTAGGGTACTGCCCCAAGTACACACTACACAGGAGAGAGAAAGGGGTTAGGGTACTGCCCCAAATACACACTACACGAGAGAGAGAAAGCGGTTAGGGTTCTGCCCCAAATACACACTACACGGGAGAGAGAAACAGGTTAGGGTACTGCCCCAAGTACACACTACACGGGAGAGAGAAAGGGGTTAGGGTACTGCCCCAAGTACACACTACACGGGAGAGAGAAAGGGGTTAGGGTACTGCCCCAAGTACACACTACATAGGAGAGAGAAAGGGGTTAGGGTACTGCCCCAAGTACACGCTACACGGGAGAGAAAAAGGGGTTAGGGTACTGCCCCAAGTACACACTACACGGGAGAGAGAAAGGGGTGAGGGTACTGCCCCAAGTACACACTACACGGGAGACAGAAAGCAGTTAGGGTACTGCCCCAAGTACACACTACACGGGAGACAGAAAGCAGTTAGGGTACTGCCCCAAGTACACACTACACGGGAGAAAGAAAGGGGTTAGAGTACTGCCCCAAGTACACACTACACGGGAGAGAGAAAGGGGTTAGGGTACTGCCCAAAGTACACACTACACAGTAGAGAGAGGGCGGGGTACATTTCCTGTAGGAGGATAAAACCAGTTCCAGCTCCTGGCTCTGGATGTTACCGCGGCGACCGGGACTCACCTACACAGGCACCAGAGCACAAAGCCCAGTCCGCAATACGGGTCCAGGCAGATCGCCACCTCTCGAGACGGGTACAGCTCACACTGCAGCTTAATGGAGCGACAGAAGGCACTGGTGGCTGTGTGAGACATCTGGAGAAGGGGAGAGAGATTGAGAGAGAGAGGGAGAGGGAGAGAGAGAGAGAGAGAGAGGGAGAGTGAGAGAAAGAGAGGGAGGGAGGGAGGGTGAGAGAAGGAGGATGGCAAGAGAGATCAGGGATGATTCGGGGAGTAGGAAGAGGGCAGGACTGGAATGAGGTCACATCTGACGATGACACGTGTACAAACACACCTGCAGGCATGTACACACACACACACACACACACACACACACAAAAACAGAAAGAGGACAGCAGACACACAGGTGCACTGTAAGGGCTTTCTGCAGCACTGAATACAAGTTAACACAGAGGACGCCATTCAGGGGCAGATAAACAGGAACTTGATCCAATTATAGAGAACATTGCGTCTACGAGCCTTTTATTCTAATCACAGCTCAATATTCAATTATGAAAGAGAACAGAAAGACAAGAGCCCATGACTCTACAATATAAAGCACATCATTACAGAAGAACACGGTGTGCACCTTCTCTCACGCTCACACAGGTACGACGCAGGGAGAACACACACACACACACACACTGCACACAGAAAGGCCCAGGCCGGATTCAAACTCAGAACCTTCTTGCTCGCAGGTCACAGACAGTGCCACCCATCGAACTGCCTCACACACCCATAAGACTGATTCAGTTTGATCCACACAAGGTCACTCATTGTAATTTGCAGTGCTCTGGTCTGAATGTCAAATCATCTCTTAATTACACCCAAACAAGTGCTCCTGAAATGGCTCTGCTGCCCGCAGAGGGCTGCAGTCAAAACAGGATCTCTACCGCACGCAGTAAATGAATATCGGCTTCAGCCGCGACTGCAGCGGCCTTCGCTGGTGTGATCAGACACATGTAACAGGCGCAGGTCAGGACATTAACCCTGTTAAGCCTCTCTGCCGAATACATCGAGTCTCGCCCAGATCCTGTCACCAGGATTCGCTAATTAGGACAGTCGTGCTCAAGAATATTACACTGCCCTATCAACACCAGCACGCTACACTAAGCAGGTGAGATCTGTCTGCCCAACTACAAGGTTCCCCATGTCTCGGTTACATTCTGAGCCAGGCTCTTTAAACACGCGTCCTCACCCCCTTATTTTAATAGAGAAGCGCCGTCCCTTCCCCTCTCCACGTCACCAGATGAGAGGTGAGCTTTCAGGCACAAAATGGCCGCCGTGCATCTCCGGGTGGGAGGGACACACAGGTGATCACTCTGAAGCCTGTTGAGAAGAGTGCGATACACACACAGAGGTGGCGTATCACCTTGACGCCGGCGAGCATGCCTGTGGTGGACACGCTGAAGTCCAGGTACGCCAGAGTGTCCGGGTTACAGGGCTTGTACAGCAGTGTCGGCCTCTTCTTTGGCAAATCATCTATCTACAGGGGGGAGCAGTCAGGGCCATCCATCTCTTAAAGGACTATTGAGCACAGTGTGTGTGTGTGTGTGTGTGTGTGAGTGAGAGAGAGAGAGAGTGTGAGTGCGCGTGTTTCTCTTACCTGTATCCAGTACTGGGGGCCATGATCTAACATCCACGGCAGCAGACGCCTCCTTCGACCTCAGTAGCTTACAGATCACCTGGGAGGTCATCACGCAGGCCGACCGACTCACCTGCGTCACGCACACACACGCACGCAGACGCGCACACGGACACACGCATACCAGTCAGCATTCTTCTCTCTGATCAACATAATTAAACATCCAGAGAACAAATTTATTTCTCAAACAAATAATTTTGCCTGCATTTTATATTCGTTCCATTTATTTTAACAAGCAACGAACAATCTTAGAGGATTGTACTGCACTCTGCGATGTGGTTTATTTTTGCGTATTAATCAAGTATGATGCAAAGAGGCTGAAGTGACGCTTGTAAACTCATTTGACGTCTACATTAGCTTAGCTAGGCAATTCAAAAACAGGCAATTCAATGCCATAGCTTTGTGTCTGCTAGCTAGCTAGCTGACTACGGAAGATGTCAAATAAAGGTATACGCAAGTAACGTTCGTGAAGTACACTTCAATTGAGCGCAAAACACAAAAACAAACATTGCGAGCACAACTATTGATGAAATCGAGCCTTAATCAGGCTTTGACTGAATCGCCAATAATAGTATTAATGCGCCAGCTACCTTCGTTAGCAAGCCAACTCATAGAAGCAAGGTGCAGTCCTGGTGAATTGTACAGGATTGTGCGATGCGGTACGTTTGTGCGGATTAATTTAGTATGATGAAACTTCACAGATTCAACCATATTTTAATCAGATCATCTGCTATATTATATCTGTTAGTGTGCATAGTAAGGTTACGGCGAGTACAATTCTTGAGATATTGAGTATGAAAGGGTCGTGATTCACTCACTTCCATTACGGCCATATTAGCCTGCTATCGCAGTGACAGTGAGAACAAACACACATTACTTATAGTGAGCATGGAAACACTGCACATTGAGATAGAAATCCCATTATATAGTATAATTTCTCTCTCTTGAAGTCAGAGATACACCACAGGGGTCAGGAGGACTGGTGCGCGTTTCCTGGTGTGACTGTAAATGAATCAAAGCGAATCTGTGAGTATGATGACTGAGCACGCTCAGATGCACCCACCTCTAAAGAGCATGCTCAGCAGGACTCACCTCTACGATCATCTTGACGGTGGGCAGGGTGGTGGCGATATTTTGTGGGTGTGGAGGCCGGACGGTAATGGGCACACAGCCCGCGTACAAACAACCGTAAAACGCAGCGATCAGGTCAATCCCTGCGGGATGGAGAGAGGGAGTGAGAGAGGGAGAAAGCGAGAGAGGGAGGGAGAGAGGGGAGAGAGAGAGTGAGAGAGGGAGGGGTTGTGTGGGAGAATGAATGAGAAGTAGACCATCACAAATAGATGGAGAGAAACAGAAAGACAGAAAAAACAGAGAAATTGCCTTACATTTGTTATCCAATCACTATGCTTCAAAGCTATAGATATAAAACAAACATATAAACTAAAAGTCATTTTTTGTCCTGCAAAAAGGAGGTTGCCCGAAGCATCTATCCTACGACCTTTGACCCAGGTGAACCTAACATGGTGGATGTGCGAGACATGGGAATGAACAGATCCCGAAAGTATGAAGCCCTGGGGCCAAGCATTTGCTGAGATCTCATCCATACAAGAAAGCGTGGCGCTAACACTGTCGCAGATGGGAAACCAGGGTAAACCATATACAACGATCAGCCATAACATTAAGACCACCTGCCTAATATAGTGTAGGTCCCACTTTTGCCGCCAAAACAGCCCTGACCCATCCAGGCATGGACTCTACAAGAGCTCTGAAGCTATGCTGTAGTATCTCATGGACTCTACAAGAGCTCTGAAGGTGTGCTGTAGTGTCTCATGGACTCTACAAGAGCTCTGAAGGTGAGCTGTAGTATCTCATGGACTCTACAAGAGCTCTGAAAGTGTGCTGTAGTATCTCATGGACTCTACAAGAGCTCTGAAGGTGAGCTGTAGTATCTCATGGACTCTACAAGAGCTCTGAAGGTGTGCTGTATCTCATGGACTCTATGGAAGCTGTGCTGTAGTATCTCATGGACTCTACAAGAGCTCTGAAGCTGTGCTGTAGTATCTCATGGACTCTACAAGAGCTCTGAAGGTGTGCTGTAGTATCTCATGGACTCTACAAGAGCTCTGAAGGTGTGCTGTAGTATCTCATGGACTCTACAAGAGCTCTGAAGGTGTGCTGTAGTATCTCATGGACTCTACAAGAGCTCTGAAGGTGTGCTGTAGTATCTCATGGACTCTACAAGAGCTCTGAAGCTGTGCTGTAGTATCTCATGGACTCTACAAGAGCTCTGAAAGCTGTGCTGTAGTATCTCATGGACTCTACTCAACTCTACAAGAGCTCTGAAGCTGTGCTGTAGTATCTCATGGACTCTACAAGAGCTCTGAAGGTGTGCTGTAGTATCTCATGGACTCTACAAGAGCTCTGAAGGTGTGCTGTAGTATCTCATGGACTCTACAAGAGCTCTGAAGGTGTGCTGTAGTATCTCATGGACTCTACAAGAGCTCTGAAGGTGTGCTGTAGTATCTCATGGACTCTACAAGAGCTCTGAAGGTGTGCTGTAGTATCTCATGGACTCTACAAGAGCTCTGAAGGTGTGCTGTAGTATCTCATGGACTCTACAAGAGCTCTGAAGGTGTGCTGTAGTATCTCATGGACTCTACAAGAGCTCTGAAGGTGTGCTGTAGTATCTCATGGACTCTAGTAAGAGCTCTGAAGAGCTGTGCTGTGCAGTATCTCATGGACTCTACAAGAGCTCTGAAGCTGTGCTGTAGTGTCTCATGGACTCTACAAGAGCTCTGAAGCTGTGCTGTAGTGTCTCATGGACTCTACAAGAGCTCTGAAGCTGTGCTGTAGTGTCTCATGGACTCTACAAGAGCTCTGAAGCTGTGCTGTAGTGTCTCATGGACTCTACAAGAGCTCTGAAGTGTCTCATGGACTCTACAAGAGCTCTGAAGCTGTGCTGTAGTGTCTCATGGACTCTACAAGAGCTCTGAAGCTGTGCTGTAGTATCTCATGGACTCTACAAGAGCTCTGAAGCTGTGCTGTAGTGTCTCATGGACTCTACAAGAGCTCTGAAGCTGTGCTGTAGTATCTCATGGACTCTACAAGAAGCTCTGAAGGACTGTGCTGTAGTATCTCATGGACTCTACAAGAGCTCTGAAGGTGAGCTGTAGTATCTCATGGACTCTACAAGAGCTCTGAAGGTGTGCTGTAGTATCTCATGGACTCTACAAGAGCTCTGAAGGTGAGCTGTAGTATCTCATGGACTCTACAAGAGCTCTGAAGGTGTGCTGTAGTATCTCATGGACTCTACAAGAGCTCTGAAGGTGAGCTGTGCTCATGGACTCTAAAAGAGCTCTGAGTATCTCATGGACTCTACAAGAGCTCTGAAGGTGTGCTGTAGTATCTCATGGACTCTACAAGAGCTCTGAAGGTGAGCTGTAGTATCTCATGGACTCTACAAGAGCTCTGAAGGTGAGCTGTAGTATCTCATGGACTCTACAAGAGCTCTGAAGGTGAGCTGTAGTGTCTCATGGACTCTACAAGAGCTCTGAAGGTGAGCTGTAGTATCTCATGGACTCTACAAGAGCTCTGAAGGTGAGCTGTAGTATCTCATGGACTCTACAAGAGCTCTGAAGGTGTGCTGTAGTATCTCATGGACTCTACAAGAGCTCTGAAGGTGTGCTGTAGTATCTCATGGACTCTACAAGAGCTCTGAAGGTGTGCTGTAGTGTCTCATGGACTCTACAAGAGCTCTGAAGGTGTGCTGTAGTATCTCATGGACTCTACAAGAGCTCTGAAGGTGTGCTGTAGTATCTCATGGACTCTACAAGAGCTCTGAAGGTGTGCTGTAGTATCTCATGGACTCTACAAGAGCTCTGAAGCTGTGCTGTAGTGTCTCATGGACTCTACAAGAGCTCTGAAGCTGTGCTGTAGTATCTCATGGACTCTACAAGAGCTCTGAAGGTGAGCTGTAGTGTCTCATGGACTCTACAAGAGCTCTGAAGGTGTGCTGTAGTATCTCATGGACTCTACAAGAGCTCTGGAAGCTCTGAAGCTGTGCTGTATCTCATGGACTCTACAAGAGCTCTGAAGGTGTGCTGTAGTGTCTCATGGACTCTACAAAGAGCTCTGAAGGTGTGCTGTAGTGTCTCATGGACTCTACAAGAGCTCTGAAGCTGTGCTGTAGTATCTCATGGACTCTACAAGAGCTCTGAAGGTGTGCTGTAGTGTCTCATGGACTCTACAAGAGCTCTGAAGGTGTGCTGTAGTATCTCATGGACTCTACAAGAGCTCTGAAGGTGTGCTGTAGTATCTCATGGACTCTACAAGAGCTCTGAAGGTGTGCTGTAGTATCTCATGGACTCTACAAGAGCTCTGAAGGTGTGCTGTAGTATCTCATGGACTCTACAAGAGCTCTGAAGGTGTGCTGTAGTATCTCATGGACTCTACAAGAGCTCTGAAGGTGAGCTGTAGTATCTCATGGACTCTACAAGAGCTCTGAAGGTGTGCTGTAGTATCTCATGGACTCTACAAGAGCTCTGAAGGTGTGCTGCAGTATCTCATGGACTCTACTCAAGAGCTCTGAAGGTGTGCTGCAGTATCTCATGGACTCTACAAGAGCTCTGAAGGTGAGCTGTAGTATCTCATGGACTCTACAAGAGCTCTGAAGGTGAGCTGTCGTATCTCATGGACTCTACAAGAGCTCTGAAGGTGAGCTGTAGTATCTCATGGACTCTACAAGAGCTCTGAAGGTGAGCTGTAGTATCTCATGGACTCTACAAGAGCTCTGAAAGTGTGCTGTAGTATCTCATGGACTCTACAAGAGCTCTGAAGGTGAGCTGTAGTATCTCATGGACTCTACAAGAGCTCTGAAGGTGTGCTGTAGTATCTCATGGACTCTACAAGAGCTCTGAAGGTGAGCTGTAGTATCTCATGGACTCTACAAGAGCTCTGAAGGTGAGCTCTAGTGTCTCATGGACTCTACAAGAGCTCTGAAGGTGTGCTGTAGTATCTCATGGACTCTACAAGAGCTCTGAAGCTGTGCTGCAGTATCTCATGGACTCTACAAGAGCTCTGAAGCTGTGCTGCAGTATCTCATGGACTCTACAAGAGCTCTGAAGGTGTGCTGTAGTGTCTCATGGACTCTACAAGAGCTCTGAAGCTGTGCTGTAGTGTCTCATGGACTCTACAAGAGCTCTGAAGCTGTGCTGCAGTATCTCATGGACTCTACAAGAGCTCTGAAGCTGTGCTGTAGTGTCTCATGGACTCTACAAGAGCTCTGAAGCTGTGCTGTAGTATCTCATGGACTCTACAAGAGCTCTGAAGCTGTGCTGCAGTGTCTCATGGACTCTACAAGAGCTCTGAAGCTGTGCTGTAGTATCTCACGGACTCTGCAAGAGCTCTGAAGGTGAGCTGTAGTATCTCACGGACTCTACAAGAGCTCTGAAGGTGTGCTGTAGTATCTCATGGACTCTACAAGAGCTCTGAAGGTGAGCTGTCGTATCTCATGGACTCTACAAGAGCTCTGAAGGTGAGCTGTCGTATCTCATGGACTCTACAAGAGCTCTGAAGGTGAGCTGTAGTGTCTCATGGACTCTACAAGAGCTCTGAAGCTGTGCTGTAGTATCTCATGGACTCTACAAGAGCTCTGAAGCTGTGCTGTAGTGTCTCATGGACTCTGCAAGAGCTCTGAAGGTGAGCTGTAGTATCTCATGGACTCTACAAGAGCTCTGAAGGTGAGCTGTAGTATCTCATGGACTCTACAAGAGCTCTGAAGGTGTGCTGTAGTATCTCATGGACTCTACAAGAGCTCTGAAGGTGAGCTGTTGTATCTCATGGACTCTACAAGAGCTCTGAAGGTGAGCTGTAGTATCTCATGGACTCTACAAGAGCTCTGAAGGTGAGCTGTAGTATCTCATGGACTCTACAAGAGCTCTGAAAGTGTGTTGTGGTACCATGAGCCTGTCGCCAGTTCACCAGAACGTACTGACCACTGGTGGCCAGGAACACCCCACAAGAGCTGCAGTTTTGGAGATGCTCTGATCCTGTCCTCGAACCATCACTATTTAACCCTTGTCAAAGTCCATCACATTCATACACTCGCCCATTTTTCCTGCTTCCAACTCATAAACTTTGAGAACAAACGGTTTATTTGCTGCCAAATATGTTCCAGCCACTGCGAGGTGCCATTGTATCGAGATAGTTGATGCTATTCACTTTACTCGTCAAAGTTATGGCTGATTGATGCATAAACAACCTCCAGACGACCTAAAACTTTGTGTATCTGTGCCCAAAGCGATGTCCAGCAAGTGGAAGCTGATTAGAAATCAACAGAACACAGGTTAAAGGGTGGAGAATTCTCTAAAAGCACCATAACCTCAGAGTTATCCAGAGAGTTACGCGTAAAGATGAAGCGTGAAAGAGAGGGAGCTGAGCAGAGCGGGCCAGAGAGAGATGAAAACAGAAAAGGGAAAGGAGAAGATGAGAGAAATCTCTTCAGGTTGGGGCTATCACGGGAAAAGCTAACGTGCTAACTCTAACGGCACGGGCGATGCTAACAGCAGAGGGCTTTGACGCGCTCTCTCCCCGTCAGGGTGGGTTACGCTTCACTGGGCTCCGTCATCAAACGGCTCTTTCAGCATAAAAACGCCAGTAAGTTGGCTGACATCGTAAAAGGGAAAGCGGTCTCTCTCTCAGCCCCCAGGTTATTCCTGAATCACAAACGCAAAGTCACTCGAAACTCCTCCAGCTACACCAGGAAGTGCTGGTGATGATCGCAGAATAATGATGAGTTTCTCTCATCTCTCAGAACCTCATGCGTCTACTGAGCCCTGGGAGAGATGGAGGATGGAGAAAAAATATATTTAACCCTTAGAGCGTTAAATGCAGCTATAGTTGCCCAATGATGTAAGATATCAAAATCAAAGCTGTTGAAAACCTATCATGTGGCAACTTGTTTAAAAGAGCTCCCGCAGGGGAGCTCTTTTGAACAAGTTGCCATATGATAGGTTTTCAACAGCACAAGATAATTAAATTTACATCATAAGCGCATCCTTCACATTTATATAAATGCGCATTATTTATGTGCATCTATATGTGTGCAAGTGTTTGTCTGCCTGTGTGTGTGATTTTGAGCAAAAGCCTCACAGTACAGTGTCACATAGTGTGACCTCAAGCGGTGAAACACTGTTCCCCGTCTCCCTGTGCCACTCACCTGGTGGGTACACGAGCGCCACATGATCCCCGTCCTGCAGGTGCGCTCTTTCTGCCAGCATGGCGGCGATCTTCTCCGCTCGCTTGTGCAGCTGCAGGCAGGTCAGCGAGCTCGCTATCGTCCCCTGCGTTCGGAAAATACACCATGTTAATGCGATATCGTCCACTGCGTTCAGAAAATACGCCATGTTAATGTGATATTGTCCGCTGTGTTTGGAAAATATACCATGTTTATGTGATATTGTCCCGTGTTCGGAAAATACACCATGTTAATGCGAATTTGTCCCATGTTCGGAAAATACACCATGATTATGTGATATTGTCCCCTGTGTTTGGAAAATACACCATGTTAATGAGATATTGTCCCCTGTGTTTGGAAAATATACCATTTTAATGTAATATTGTCCCCTGCCTTCGGAAAATACACCATGTTAATGCGATATCGTCCCCTGCGTTCAGAAAATACACAATGTTAATGTGATATTGTCCTCTGTGTTTGGAAAATACACTATGTTAATGAGATATTGTCCCCTGTGTTTGGAAAATATACCATGTTAATGTGATATTGTCCCCTGTGTTCAGAAAATATACCATGTTAATGTGATATTGTCCTCTGTGTTTGAAAAATACACCATGTTAATGTGATATTGTCCTCTGTGTTTGAAAAATACACCATGTTAATGCGATATTGTCCCGTGTTCGGAAAATACACCATGATTGTGTGATATTGTCTCCTGTGTTTGGAAAATACACCATGTTAATGTGATATTGTCCCCTGTGTTTGGAAAATACACCATGTTAATGTGATATTGTCCCCTGCATTTGGAAAATACACCATGTTTATGTGATATTGTCCCCTGTATTTGGATGTTATATTGACCCCTGTGTCCCCTGTGTTCAGAAAATACACCATGTTAATGCGATATTGTCCCGTGTTTGAAAAATACACCATGTTAATGCGATATTGTCCCGTGTTCGGAAAATACACCATGATTGTGTGATATTGTCCCCTGTGTTTGGAAAATACACCATTTTAATGTGATATTGTCCCCTGTGTTCGGTAAATACACCATGTTAATGTGATATTGTCCCCTGCATTTGGAAAATACACCATGTTTATGTGATATTGTCCCCTGTATTTGGAAAATACACCATGTTAATGTGATATTGACCCCTGTGTTTGGAAAATACACCATGTTAATGTGATACTGTCCCCTGTGTTCGGAAAATACACCATGCCAACACAATATTGTCCCCTGCGTGTTATGATTCTAATCTGTTCTGTCATGATTCTGCCATGTTTGTTATGATTCTGCCACTCCCTGTTATGTTTATGATTATGTCTGTTAGGTTTTGCCAAGTTCGGTTTCGTTTTTGTACTTTGTCATGTTTTCGTTTTTGCCATTCCCTATCCACTATTCTGTTAGATTCCGGTCCATGTCTTTGTTCATGCCCTTCATTGCACTTTGTCTCCCCTGTCTGGTCTTTTTGTTAAGCTTCAGCTTCCCCCAGTCCTCGTGGCACATGCTTAGGTGATTTCATGGTTTCTGGGTTTCAAACATTCCTTCCAATCTCGTTTGCTTCCTTCGCCTCTCTTTTCTGTTCTACTAACCAATACTAACAGTTTGTTGTTTTTGTTAAAGTTACTAACCCAGACTAACATTGTATATAATACTAACTTACTAACGAGCACTAGGGATTGTATAGCTGCACTTACTAATTGATTAACAAGCTCTCAGCACTCGCCCTGTTCTAGTCTCCGCCTCTTGCCTGCACTTAGTCTTTTGCTGCAATTCAGCGGATCCTCTGCACCTGCTCCACTCTGTCCTACCTCTCATTATCTGTGCACATTAGAACTCCCTAACCGGAGCTGTATGTCTTGTCATAGGCTGTCTCGTGTTCCCTGTCCGCGTTTTGGCTTTTGCCAATTTCATGTGGTTAGGTTCTCCCTTGTGTTTCCTCCCACGTAATTAGTCTGATCCTCATCACCTGATCCTTATCATAGCATGTGACTTCCCTTGAGTGTATTTAAGCTGTCTTCTCACTGCAGTTCCCCGTCAGAACGTTCCTCTTGTTTACCTGTGCTGCTATCATTTTCGCCTTGTACTCATAGTGTTGCTCTTCTGACTGGACCGTCCGACTTACGATTTTTGGCTCTGCTTTTTGGTACTATTGTCTGCATCTGTTTACGAACCCTTTTTTGCCCGACTACGAGTTTTGTGTTTGCTGCCCTGTTAACGGTTTGGATTACGCCCACTGGATTTTGGCTTTTGCTTCTCTGACAAACCTGTGCCTGTGTACCGAACCTATTTTTGCCTGACCACGAGTACTGTGTTTGCTGCCCTGGTTTTCGACTCTGATTCTGCCTTACTGGATTGTGACTTTTGGATTGTGGACTCTGTACCTTTGCCTTCTGCCCTGCGGGGGTTACCCCCCTCGCTCAATAAAGCCACTTTACCAGCAATCCTGTGTTCTCGCGACTGGTTCCTGAAGGATACCTCACACTGCGTTTGGAAAATACTCCAGGCTAACATGATATCATCCCCTGTGTTTGAAAAATACACTACGCCAACATGCTATTGTCCCCTGTGATCCAAAAATACAGCATGCTAATATGCTATTATTCCCTGCATTCATTAAAAAAAAAAAAAAAAAAAAAAAAAAACAAGCTGACATCCTATCGTCCCTCAAGTTCTGAAAATACACCATACAAACATGCTACCATGCCCAGCCCTGGAAAAAGCACCACACTTACTGTCTTACAATCCCCGGCTTTCAGACAATTCAGCATGCTAAAGCACATTTACTGGCTTAACTTAGAATACATGTCTGCATGCTATTGCCCACTCATTTCACAGATAAGACTAACTAGCACCATACTGGCGAAACCTATCGATTCCCGATTGTCTCCTGTATTCACACGTGAAATCCCCCTGTTTCACACAGAGGATTAGAACGACATGCTCCCACAATATTTTGATCTGAATTTCACAATGAATAATGTGCCAATGTGACAGCGTCCCTTGCATTCAGAACATGACAATGACAAGATATTGCACTGAGTTTACAGAAAACAGAATATTGTGCCAATGTGCTATATCACTGGCTAAGTTTAAACAGTTTACACAGACCAAAACTGTAAAGCTCTGACACACCGCCTCTTTCTTTGGCGATGGCGGAACGGCGGGACTCTTACCCGTGAGTTGAGCAGCGTGAAAAGCACGTGGTCCGGGGTCGTCTGTGCCCGCCATTGCAACACCTCCGACAGGAACAGGAACTACAGACAAACAGAGTAGCTGCCAGCTGAGTGGCCAATCACTGAGCAGAAAACCGTGTCGCACAGGCAAATGCAGGCATGGACAAAGGCCCAGGACAAAAAAGCTTACTCATCTACCAATCAGCATGGAAACAACGGAAATACAGAACACTAAGAACTGGGAGTGCATCGGTTAGCCTGTGTAAAACTATTTCGCAGAGACTGGGGCAGACTACAGCCACTGTGGCCTGAAAGACTGGTGTCCATGCAGTCAGTTCTACAGTCCGAGACGTGGACCCACCGCTTGAAATCCAGAAATTTCAGACCAGTCATTGCTGGTCTCTCGCTGAACAAAACTGGTTAACAGGTTAACAGGTACAGTAAGCTGGTGCTAAAATTGTTGCATTCTCTGATCACACAGTATAAGCTCAGCAGCCGATGAATAGCCAGTTAAGTATCCAAACCCAGGTTTAAACCAGAATGACCAGTTCAGGTTGGCTTAAATAAATGAGGGTTAAAAATAAATAAATAAATAAATAAACAGTTGACATTTCAGCAGTGTCCTTGGTGGCTTTATATAGGGGTCATGCACACGTAGGCAAGGATTGGCTGGATTTGGCATCTGCATAAAGGGGTTAAGGGACCATACACAGATAGGATTTTCAAATGCAAATAAATCATTGGGAATGGTATTTACCATCACCCTGAACTAAAGGAGTAGAGTCAAGCAATCAATCACAGCACACACTTCCCATAAAGACAACCTGAGAAAGGTTTCTTACAGTGACACAAATGTACTGCACCACAGCACACAGAATATGAAATTAATAAATATATGAGGTTAAAACAAAGGCTGCTAGCTTCTTATTCAAATTTACATCCTACTGGCTTTACTTACATCCAGGGTGGATGATCTGTGCTGGAATCATGGCCTGTACTGCCGTGACATACTGTAGCTCCCATTTCAGAAAAGCAGAGGCAATCAGGCATTTTGACTAGATCTTAATTAAAACTTATATTCTCTTGGTTATAGATCTTTTGACTTTGATGACTGAGTGACGTCTGTGACTCCAGAGACATCACCAGACGCTGCTGAATCTTGCTGCCACAATGACAGAGGTTGTGCCACCGTTTTCCACACGTTTGATTGGCAGCGCGCAGAAAGTTAAGCCAACGAATGAGAAGCCACAGAACTCCATGTGTTTATCAGGCAGATTCCTAATGCGAGCCCAGAACTCAGTGTTTACTTAATCAATTAAATTAAGTTATTTAACTGTAGCTTTTACCCAAACCGACTCAAAGTGGATTGGACTAAACAGGGGCCGAGTCCTCGCCGGAGAAATGAGAAATGTTTAAGGCCCTGCATAGGGGCCCGATAGCTGCAGCTGAACCACAGGACTTCTGGCCCCCGTCAAGCACCTTTGCCAAGAGGCTATAAGCTGAGCCACTGTTTACAGCTGAAGGGGATCTCTACTCCAGCAGAGGACCCATTTAAAGGGGCAGTGTCTCCAGCTGGGCATGTGCAGTTCTGTCACGAAAGCTTACTTCTGCCTGGGTCCTGGGGCACCATCACTATCCGCTTCTGGAAGGGGAAGTGAAGTGATCCAAGTGAATTCCCGTAATTTTCCTTCCATCCAGGCAAACTGCACCAGCAGTCAGAAAGCTGAGCAACTTTTAACTACTTTTCATAGAAAATTGTCCTCTGTTAAATAATTCAGACTTAAAAATATGGCATCGGCAAAGCCAAAAGTGAGAGGGTCCGTCATCAGCCGACAATGCTTTCTCCCAGACACCTGTTCTGGGCTTGGAAGGCTCGGGAGAAGAGCCATGAGTGCACAGGACTCGCAAACTCGGAATCAGTGGCACGAGAGCAGGTCTTTTTCTTCCTTATGCATTTATGCCTTTTCAGTTCACGACCGAACTGCACACGCCCAGCTGCTGACACAACTTTGGCCTCTCAGCTCTCGCTTTGTCTTGACCAGTTTTTAATCTTTGTTTTTGAATAAATACTGCGTGAACCCTAAAATACTCAGCAGTATCAGGTGTGGCCACTTCTCACCGTTAAGGGAAGATGACAAATTTAACACATCATTTCAATTTGAAATTGCACTACAATCGAAGTTAGGCAATCGTGGCTGACAAACACAAAGGGGCTCGGGGCGCTCGGAGACTTCAGAAAGTTTGTTTCTAACAGGCGCTCTTTTGCAGTCGGGTAGATACACAATTCAAAAAAGAAATCTTGCAAAGGCACTCCGTTTATTAGTGTGTTTTTTAATGGACCGTGTTTGGTTACCTACTTGCTAGTCATACGTTCTATGATATAATGGGAAGGCCCTACCCTTTGAACTCAGATGGACGGCTTATTTTATACATCGTTCAACTTCCTGTTGCAATGCTCTGATGAAGGACAAATTGGCCGCAACGCGTAGGTCCCTGTATTTTTACTTTTTGCCATGTAAATATTAAAGGCTTTTCAAACTTTTTTTTCTAAATGGAGCGCCTTTGCAAGATTTATTTTTTGAATTAGTCAATCCTGGATTCAAGTGGCCAATCTTTGTTTTCTTTGCTGTAATTCAAACAGTCGTAACGCACAGCCTAAATTGCTTTTTGCACACGCTGCAATGCAGGCTAACACTGAAATTAACACTACTTATTTCTGGAAAGAGAACAACTCATTTTTCCTAATTGAATTTACTCTTTAATCGCCGCTGCATTGCTTTAGGAAGTAAGCCGTGCATTTAACTACCAATGGATTTTTATCATTTTTCTTACTTGTTAATTGAGGGAAATGATTGAAAACAGGTCAGGACTACTCAGTTAAAAGGGATGTTTTGTGCTTAATTTCAGCCAAGCAGCTGTACAGCTTTGATAAGCATCATCAAAAAGATCATAAAAAAATAAAAAAATAAAAAAATAAAAATGGTAGAGTGTGTTAGAAAAACCAGCTTTATGGCAAAATTCGAGATAACTCATAATAAGAGCAGTGTATCCACTCAAGCAATGCATCTCATTTTCACACAGTCAGCAGTAATTACAATGCAGTAATTACAACAACGCTAGTAATTCAAATATTGTTCTAAAGAACTGCAACTGCATCATAACGCCACTAAGATAAAACTAGCATTGACAGAATTAAAGTGGATCAATGCGGTCACACTCAATCACTTCCATACTTAGGTTTGTAACATTCAGAAAAAGAAATACCGTTAATATTAACCCTTAGAGTGCTGAATAAATTTTCAAGAAATTAAAAATGTAATTATCCTGAGCTGTTCAAAACCTATCATGCGGCAACTTGTTTAAAAGAGCCCCCCTGCGGGAGCTCTTTTAAACAAGTTGCCACATGATAGGTTTTCAACAGGATCTGACTTTGATATCTTCCATCACTGGGCAACTATAGTTGCCTATAGCGCTCAAAGGGTTAATCATTTCCCAGTCACACCAAGGGCCTGATTTTCATATGGATGATGGATACACACAGGAACAGGACATGGCAGCAGTGATGACCCAGCTACTAGAGATGCAGCGTCTTGCTGGTTTCACTGCGATTCTAACAAGGATACACCTCATTCAACAGGGAGAGATCTACAGTGAGCTGCTTATTACTTGAGTTTGATGTAGCCATGTATGGCTAGACAGAAAACCTACAGGATGGTAGATCTCCAGGAACAGGGTTGGGCAGCCCTGCTCTAGTTGTTGAATGAGGTGAGCTTTGTTAGGGTTGGAGTGTAAACCTACAGGATGGTAGATCTCCAGGAACAGGGTTGGGCAGCCCTGCTCTAGCTGTTGAATGAGGTGTGCTTTGTTAGGGTTGGAGTGAAAACCTACAGGATGGTAGGTCTCCAGGAACAGGGTTGGGCAGCCCTGCTCTAGCTGTTGAATGCTTTGTTGGGTTGGAATGATGGTAGACCTCCAGGAACAGGGTTGGGCAGCCCTGCTTTGTTGAATGGGTGTGCTTTGTTAGGGTTGGAGTGAAACCTACAGGATGGTAGATCTCCAGGAACAGGGTTGGGCAGCCCTGCTCTAGCTGTTGAATGAGGTGTGCTTTGTTAGGGTTGGAGTAAAAACCTACAGGATGGTAGATCTCCAGAAACAGGGTTGGGCAGCCCTGCTCTAGCTGTTGAATGAGGTGAGCTTTGTTAGGGTTGGAGTGTAAACCTACAGGATTGTAGATCTCCAGGAACAGGGTTGGGCAGCCCTGCTCTAGCTGTTGAGCAGGAAGATGGTTTCAAAGAAAAATAGACCCACATCAGAGTGCAAAAGAAAATGGACTCATTAATCAAATGTATCAATGTACAGTTGTGTTGAAGGGAGTGTTTAAAATCATTAAATGTATGTACAGTACAGCGTGTTTAAAGGAGCATTTAATTCACACAAATGTCCACCATATGATGATGAACTGGGACCAAGAATGGACATTTCAGTAAATCAAAATACACCAGTGGGCAAGTCAACAAAGAGGTGTTGTGTACAGTTGAGAATAGCTTTCTATTTTATGAGAGTAACGTGATGGCAATTTACAGGTGTCAGAATTCATGTTTTCCTCCAAAAATAATATCAAGCAATGCCGTTCTTTATAGAATCCATAGATAAATACATTTCCTGTCTCATTAAAACAGGGAAGCATTTCCTGTGCATGGAAAATACTGGGAGTTCACAGCTGATGTCTAAATTGAGTCAAATTTGTTCTGACGAGAGGATCCCAAATCGAGAATCGATTCTGCTCCCTTCAGAGCGAATGAAAGCAGAATTCACACTTCACTTGTGAAGCTGCGAGGTATTTTGCTCATCTGTTGTGCAAACATGAGTTTTATTTCCAATAAAACGCGTAAATTTGATAAAGAGTCTCAGGCTGCGATTGTACGAGCCAGCTTTACGCGGTGAGACAGACGAGATGAAGATTATATGATACATTTATAATGATAAAATTAAAGGCTGTCAGAGTTTTGAGGACGGTCTGGACACATTTTCCAGCTGATCTTTTTAGAACCCAACAGGCTCACTGGTTGATCCTCAGAATGTTCATAGCTTTTTTCTTGACACATTTATTGAGCAGTAATAACTAATTGAATGTGCGCACTCGTGAAGTTATTTGTTAGTCAATATAGAGCTGCTGGGGCGTCAAATCCAGACCCCCCATTGAATCAGGATTCCCTCAGACAGAATTATAACATGCTGCCGCAATGTTTTCAGGGAAGTCCGTAAGAAAACAAAGAAACTCACTCATTCCACGACTAGTGCTAAATTAATTGTAAAAATAAACTAAAACACGCTGCCTTGCTCAGGATATTAGGGGAACACGATTTACTATTGAAAGAGAAAACAATAATGGTCTTTGCTGAATCCAGAAAATCATTTCTAAACTGCACAAACCCCCATGGATGTGAATCGCTGAAATTTCTATTTTACACAGTCAAAATAGACTGAGCTTAAGAGTACTTCTGATAAAATAAATGGGGAGAAATGTTGGGGGACGAAAGCTTCAGCAGGCAGAAGAGAACTCCACACAGCCGCCCCCGGAGGCTATTACTGACACGGTGTTTAGGAACATAAGCGGCTAGATTTCACCAAATTCGGCACGGCGTATCTGAACTGCCTAAATAGCCCATTTGATATTCAGGGGAAAAGAGGCGGGAGAAAATAGGCTTTAGCTTTCGGTGTGGATACAGCCGGACCGGCGGAGTCGGGTAGGGCGATAGGTGAGAGCGGCGGGAAAATGATTTTCGTTGTATCGGCCGGAGCAGAGAGCTCTCCACAGACACACGGGCTACACTCCAGAGAAACACATCATTCAGTGGGGATTTCCAAAACGAGCAGGGCTGTTCTATGCATGAAGTGCCGTCCGAAAATATTTGGACATCCGCTTTGTATGAAAATGAATTTAACCCCTGATGAGCGTGTAAATGCCCTTGAATTAAACTTGACAGTTTGAATTTAAACCTTGTATTAGTTATTATTGATCTTACTGTAGTACAGAGCGAAGAGAAAACAACAAACTTGCATCACTGTCTAAATGCTTATGACCAGCTCTGAGGAACCCCATTAATTAGCATCAGACTAAGGCTAAACGACAGTAATTAAAATCCATACGCAGCAATTATACTTATTTTTTTATTGCGAAAGAAGGAAAAAAATGCCTGCAGTAAAATTAGAGAGTTCACCAGCTGGTAACGGAGCATTATATTCCGAAACATTTTGCTGCAGATTATTTTAAGGAAAATAAAATTTTTCATGCAACTCCGGAGTATTACAGAGTGCAATTTCAATGCAAACTGGACAGATTTTAAAATATATATTTTTAACACTATTGAAAGGTCTGACCTTTAAATATCCTTGAGCTTGAGTGACCCAGGGGAGTGATGTTATCTGCACATGATAATCGTTTTAAATTCCCTGTCGTGTAATCCTTTATTAAAAAGCGGCACTCGATGGTCATTAGCACGCTGCAGTCTCTGTGGGTGATATCAAAAACATCTCCACTTCGAAATTATCATTAATGAGAGAGGAATGACCTGAAAAACGACACTAAAATACGCTACGAGGCAGCACTTGTGATGTGTGTTCTCCACAGTGCACTTGATCTGCATTAGACCGCCAGCTTTTCTCCCAGGTATATCTCCAGGCTAAAACTACCACTGAAACATGTCCAGCATTTTAACCATTCAGGAAACAAAATGGCTGTGAATCTTGGTGCAATTAATGGTTGTGTATCTTTGTGTCACTGAAACAACAAAGTAATGCAGAGACAAATATGAGTTATGAATGAGTGAGATGTAGCCAGGGATAATAAAAATAATTTCACCGTTACTTGACACAGAGAGTGGAGCTCGACCAATCGAGAAGTACTTCAGTGAATACCCAACAAAACACCAGCGTCCTATCCACACCAAAAATGATTACTCTAACAATAACGGAGAACAAAACAATTTAAAAATCTTTCTGACTCATTATTATCAACCGAAATCTAAACAAATTATATTGTTGGCATCACTTAAAATCCAGATACAGTGCATTATAGATAGAAACAATGGGAGCCAATCAAAATCCATCCGCTTTAGACAATGCAAAACACATGCGTATATATACAGCAATTTATTCATTTACTGTGTAACTGAACTTTCAGCACTTTTATAGCTACATCGTGTCAAGCGTTGTACTCCTGTAAACACATCCAAGTACTGAAATCACAAGCCATTCACTTACATACAACTATGAGTCTCCAAACGTGAATTTCTTTTGGCTGTGGGAGGAAACTGGAGTACCCAGAGTAAACCCACATGAACAGGGAAGAGAGCATGCGTTGCGTCCCATAGCAATATATACATGTTCAAGCAAGACTACATCAGTTTTACCACACAAGTTCAACTAAGCTTTGGCTCAGAAGTACAGAAAATACCTTGTCTCCCTCGACTGAGAGTGACTGGACAGATGCTAATTGGGGCTAATCTTCGCAATCGTTTTCGAGCAAACAAATGTTAACCTCCAGCAAACTGATGCTTTATTTATATGTTGTTATTTGATTATACTGTTACTTGAATACGTAAAATATGAGCCAAGATAATATGTTTCCGAAAATATCATTAAAATGGGTTTTCCTCTCAAGCTATTGCGCTTGGTGTGGATGGGCCTTTATCCAGGAAGTAGCCAGAAGTCTCAGCAGTGATGTCACAACAATCTGAGCTGTGATGTAACAGATGTCTGGGCTGTGACATCACAATGCTCTGTTTTATTATCCCTGGCGATAAACAGGAAGAGGATGATGCGGACACATGGAGTGGCCACAGTTAGCACGGGCTCCATGGTTTAAATGGCGCAGGGCGCAGTGGATGAAAATCAGGCCCAGAGCTCCACACACACACCTTTCTTGCCTGGTCATTGTCCTCCATCTGACCCAGGTCCCTGCCGCTCGCCTGGGCGATCCGCTTCCCCGAAACCAGGTTCCCCACCATCACAGAGGCCGGCCCGATTTCTGACGCAGAGGAGATACACACTTATACGCAGTCACAGATGCACATACACAAACACACACACAAGTGTACATACATAATCACAGATATGCATACACAAACACACACACAACTGTACATACATACAGTCACAGAAACGCATACACAAATACATATGCAAGTACTGTACATACAGTCACACGCCAATACACATACACACACACACACACACACACGGCAGTTCATATCCCTGTCCTTCATTAGCCTGTATGGCAAACACAGTAAACAACTGTTTACAGGCGTGATTCAGAGTGACAGACAGCAGGCCCAGCCAACAGCAGCTGAATGTGAAGGCTCTACATTTACAGCAGAGCGCCGCTGTAAATCAGGGGTAATGGGGGGTGGGAAAGAGGGGACGCCAGCACGCAGAAATAATTACACCCCCGATAATCCTGACGAATCCCGCCGGGAATCAGCCTCTTCATCGACTAAACCACTGGCCGATCGAAGAAAACGCTTAAACCCTCCCGCAAGCACACACAAACATATACACACACACACACTCACTCACTCGCTCGCTAGCTCGCACACACACACACACACACACACACACGCACACACGCACATGCACGCACACAATCACACACACACACACACACACACACACACACACACCACTCACTCTCTCGCTCACTCGCACACGCACACAATCACACACACAAACACACACACACACCTGGCTGCTTCTGTCGGGGCTTGGGCAGGTTGGTCACACAGGTGTGTGGGCACATCAGGACATTACAGGGGTGCAGACTCCCCTCCAGGAAGAGCTGTTTGGTCTCGGACAGGTGGATGCCCCCCAGCGGAGTTTTGGGCAGGGTGTTGGAGGGCACCAGCGCCAGGCAGTACAGCCCCACCTGATGGATCCCATCGATCGCCTGATGGAGGGGGGGGGGCTCATTACGACAAGCACTTCTTCATCTGGGGTCCCGGCGCACAGTGCTTATGCGCCATGAGCTGGAAACTGCTCCAGAAATTCACACTATTTATGTCTTTAATGTTTCAAAATCCATACTTGCCTCTTGTTGCTTGGAACTCATTAATTACTGCTTGCGGAATTATTTATTTTCATTTTGAATCATTTCACATGAAAAGGCATCTCTATTATGGAATGAGCTTCATTCTAATTGGACGGCGAAGAGAGTCACCATGTCAACCCTTTTCGTACTCATTGTGAAGTTTAATCGCCAGCTTCTGTATTTAAAGACTTGGCAGTAGCTGGGGCATGATGACATCATTGCTCTCCGTTGACACGGTGACTCTGTTCGCCTTCGTATTAGAATTACAGACTCTGACATTAGAATGATTCGTTGCAAGCGTCTGTACAGAAACAACCATAAGCTAACATTCCATTTACTGCACGAGCCACTCTGTTAAAAACGGACAGAATTCGATTGAAAACGGCCACACATTCTGTCGGTTCCAGTTGGCGTGGCTCGCACATTGCTTCTGCCTGAACTCGCAATGGTTTCTACATTCACAGTCAATAAAGTAGCTTGCTGATAAACTATACAATAATTATAGAAAGTTAATGTATGCTTGCTAGCAGAGTAAGTTACTTTTGAGAGTAGCACTTAGCTAGCTAGCTCGCTAGTAACATCAACAACCAAGGCACATACATTTTAAGGTTGCACTCGGAATTCAGTTTGAATATTGACAGATACTGGAAACAGGAACCCAGCTATTTGGCTAGCTACAGATTCTCCTTGAATATAAACTGAAACTACCATCTTTTTGTATCTTCTCGAAGCATAATGGGTCCCCTTTAATTTATATTTCTTCACAACTCCTGCCTTGTACTGATCTAGGTTAGTAGCATAAAGTAGTGAGACAAGTGGACAGCACACATGTAGCTAGCAAGGGGCTTCAGCTGAATGAAGCTGGGATGTTGCCATAACAATAAGCTGTGGGTGGAGATATTCGTGAGCCTGCGTGCGACGTAGGAAGGGGAGCCAAATCTGAACGGCACGTCGATTTCCAAGTTCTATGAAAAAGGCAGCTGACAAAAAGACTGGCTCCACATACTGAATGTGCACAAAAACTGAAAAAAGAAGTTTAATAATATGCCTCCTTTAAGTCTGTTTTTATCATGTACATGCATCACTAGGCCGTAAGTATGAGGACACTCTTTCGTCTGGACCTAATGTTCCGGACTCAGGCCAGACCTCTGAGAAACACGGCAGGAAGATCATGATGCTGTCATGTACAACGGGATTCCAGATGATTCTGTGCTTCCTGCAGTCTGGGAGAGGCCATGTCCTGATTGACCATAAAAATGCTGCCAAACATCGACTAGAACAGCTGCCCAGAGGAGCAATGGCTGTTACAGGCGGACTAACCGCACAGTGGCGCCCAGGATTTTGGAGTGAGATTTTGGACAAGCAGGGGTCAACTGTCAACATACTTTAAGCACATCATTTAGGGAAACAAGTCATGTGACTTCACTGTGATTCTATCGTTGATTAAGAACCAAATGTATATCTGCGTTTTGGGCTTCAGTTATATAAACTCAAATCAAATCATTACCAGCAAAACTTCTTGTAAAACCCAAAGAATTAAAGAGACCAAATGAACTGATGTCAATGAAAGACAAGCTGGAGCACAGCCGTTAAGAGCTGAAAAGAATCTGTCTTCACCAGGCAGAACCATAAGCATTAGCATATAAACCCATCAATAAATAACACATCTTCACAAACATTAGTTTCCCATGAGATAATGACACCATGTATTACATTACTGCCAGGCGACGGCCCTGATTATTCTGTCGGGAAATGTGAGGACTAAACACACGAAAAACTGCGAGCAGCGAGATTCACACGGTGGACCATCGACAGCAGGGTCAGAGCAGACCATATGGAGGGAGAGATTCGCTCTGCTGCAGTCAAACTGTACATATCTGCTCCACTGCTGAGCTGCAGATGGAGTAACAGGTCCGTTCATCTGTCTACTGGCACAATCAGCATGAGAAAAGAGGAGAGAGAGAGAGAGGGATGGAGGGAGAGAGAAACAGAGGGATGAGTGAGGGAGAGAGGAGGGGGAAAAGAGAGGGATGGAGGGAGAGAGAAAGAGAGGGATGAGTGAGGGAGAGAGGAAGGAGGGGGAAAGAGAGGGATGGAGGGAGAGAGGAAGGAGGGGGAAAGAGAGGGATGGAGGGAGAGAGAAAGAGAGGGATGAGTGAGGGAGAGAGGAGGAAGGAGGAAAGTGCAGGATAGGACAGGAGAGGTTCAGAAGAGAGAGGAAATGAGAGCAGGTGAGGGTGACACATGAAGAGAGAGATACGGAGGGAGGGCAGGAAAGGGTTAATAGGGGTGTAATAAATGGACCCCCTCTGACCTGCAGCACGCGGCTCATCCACTGAAAACTGTCCTCTTCAGTGGAGTCCGGCCGCTGCTCCGCTACGACCACGATCCGCTCGTCATGCAGGACTGAGATGGAGAATACCGCTATCCTGCAGGTACAGGGAGAGCACACACACACACATACATACATACATACACACACACACACACACACAATACCATGTCAGCATATACGTTTTCAAGTCTTCCTACAGTAATTAGCATTTAAAGTATTAGCAATAGAGGGTATCGCCAATACGAAAAAAAATGCCAGGATGTAGCGCTTTCGGCAAAATATCTTGCGACAACCGGAACTCACTCACTTCCAGTACATTGTTGAGATCACGTTTATCTTTTACCGTGAGCTACCTACAGATTAATAATGCACGCACGCATACATATATGCGGTCATTGTGCGTGTAAGTCTCTCATCCAGGGGTATTTCTGAAGTTTTTTCCCCTTATTTTCGTTCGACGAACACAGCTTCACAGTAACGACCCATGGCCTTAATGACTACAGTTCAGTTACTGTTGGGCTCTGCAGAGACCGGAAGCGACTGGGTTACCAAACTATCCCATAATGCATCTGAAACGGGGCACGAATGCAACATCCGGGCATTTTTTCGTATTGGCGATACCCTCTATTAAAGTATGCCTTTCCCTTTAGTCATTACCTGTTAACTTTTACTGCTAATCTTCTCAGTCAGCATTTACTGCAAGCCTTTGCATTAGCATTAGCTCTAGCAGTCAACATCACTTAGGTTGTATTCAACTTCATACATAAGTTAATCAGAAAATTTCCACGTGGTCCCTCTAGAGGCAGTGCTTACAGCAGGGGGAGGGGCTTAAATCTCACCTGCCCCGATACACAAACTTCATTGGCTCCACCGCCAGCGCCGTGGCGACAATGTCGTCGGCGTTGTGTCTCCGCGCCCCCACCACTATCAGGCCGTCCATCTTCCCCGCGATGAAGACCAGCCCCGCGGGGCCTACGAACCCCAGCAGCCCAGTGCGGGTGAAGGGGTACTCACTGATGGGGGCCCCGGAGCCACTCATGGGGAACACCTGAAGCATGGGGGGGTACCCAGCGTCAGAGAGAAGAGCCATCCATCCATATGCACACACATCAGCACATCCATACATTCATACATACTGTACACACATCCATTCATACATCTAAACATCAAAACATACGTACATCATTACATCTACAGATCCACCCATCCACACATACATAACTACATCCACAAACCAACACATTCATCCATTCATCCATAAGTTCATCTATCCGCACATTCATCTAAATAACCACTCATACTTCCATCCATCAACACATACATACATTTACAAATCCATCCATTCATCTATCCATACATGCATCTACACAAATAAACATCAATTACATCAATATATATGCACATTCATCAATCCATACATAGATACATCTACACACACATCCACACATACATCCTTCCATCCCTGCATCCATCTATCTCTGCATTACCTTCCTGGCCAAAAAAAAAAGTCACATACTTTTAATATTTTACTGGACCACCTTCAGCTTTGATTATGTTGCATATTCATCATGGCACTGTTTCCACAATCTTAGGCAATAATACCACATTTACGCATTTCTATTGCTCTAATACCATTGGATCAAGTCTTAGTCCTGATGCGTTAGTTTATGCAATATAAATTTATTATTAATTTATTATGTCTCACCTCGAAGGTGTTCTTGGTCATGCCCGACAGGCCGTAGTAGGAAGTTCCCGTGGCGATGGAGCACACGCACAGCTCCCCAATCTCGTCCGATTGGCAGAGCTGAGGAACACCATCAGGCTTCACTACGCACATCAGAGCTGTGAGGAGATGTAGAGGGACGCCATTTTAACTACAGCACACCTCCCCCAAACCCCGCCCACCACTGAGCACCAGCCTCTGACCAATCCCTGTGCTTCAGCCTCTGACCAATCCCTCCGCTTCAGGCTCTGACCAATCCCTCTGCTTCAGTCTGACCAATCCCTCCGCTTCAGCCTCTGACCAATCCCTGTGCTTCAGTCTCTGACCAATCCCTCCGCTTCAGTCTCTGACCAATCCCTCCGCTTCAGCCTCTGACCAATCCCTCTGCTTCAGCCTCTGACCAATCCCTGTGCTTCAGCCTCTGACCAATCCCTGTGCTTCAGCCTCTGACCAATCCCTGTGCTTCAGCCTCTGACCAATCCCTCTGCTTCAGTCTCTGACCAATCCCTGTGCTTCAGTCTCTGACCAATCCCTGTGCTTCAGTCTCAGCCCAATCCCTCTGCTTCACCCTCTGACCAATCCCTCTGCTTCAGCCTCTGACCAATCCCTGTGCTTCAGTCTCTGACCAATCCCTCTACTTCAGCCTCTGACCAATCCCTCTGCTTCAGTCTCAGACCAATCCCTGTGCTTCAGTCTCTGACCAATCCCTCTGCTTCAGTCTCTGACCAATCCCTCTGCTTCAGCCTCTGACCAATACCTCTGCATCAGCCTCTGACCAATCCCTGTGCTTCAGCCTCTGACCAATTCCTCTGCTTCAGCCTCTGACCAATCCCTCTGCTTCAGTCTCTGACCAATCCCAAGCCTAATCCAGAGCTATTGAAATCAGCTATGCTCAGTCCAGACCCACCTTGTCCTCTGAACTATAAAAAAATCACCCTAAAGGTCCCAGTTCAGCCATTTTTCAACATGCCACAGATGACTCCAAACCTCAGGGAGCGCACCATTTGCATGCTCAATGCAGGAATGTCTCTCAGGGCTGTAGCAAGGGCTCTAAATGTCCACATTTCAACAATAACTCGCCGAAGATACTGCTTTGAGGAATTAAGCATGACAGCAAACTGCCCACAAGTGTGACGACCCCCCGCCCATGACCAATGTATACTTTTTTCGGGCCAATTAGCTTATTTACCTATTAATGCACTTTTGTAAATAAATAATTTATTTTTATAAACATTTTGTCTCCCCATATGATGATGTGATCAGCCAGTCTTGACACATTCCTCTACTTTCTGTAATGCAATTTTTTGCAAAGCACTTTGAGTGAACTGCATAAAATCGCTGCATAATTTATGATGAGTGTCCTGACTTCACCCAAGTCTGCGAGCAAACACACACTCCTGCTGTGTAAACACTTTGTCTGCACTTTCGCCGTTTCTTTGACAGCGCTGAGATCTTCAAAAACACAGCCAAGGCCAAAGAGCCTCAAGATCCTCTGCTGCTCAGAAATGGATTTTCAGAATTCCTAATGAGAGTAATCTGGTAGGTGGAGAGGTGGTTTGAAAAGTGATTGCTGTGCAGTGTGTGTGTGTGTGTGTGCGTTTGGGTGAATTTAGATCATGGTAAAGAAACCATATTGAACACTAAACTCCTCCCACTTGGTGATGAGGATGTTCTCAACTAATCATTCTACTGCCGACATCACAATCACTGAAGTTACCAGAAGCCATCAAAGTGTCAAATAAATCCGTCTGGCCGTCCATCAATGGAGAAAAGCTTTGTGGACAGATGGTGGGTGTGATTGTGGCAGGGGGTTAAAGTTTGAGTGGGTGAATAGCAGGGGAGATTGTAGTGGGTGGTTAGTTTTTGTGGGTGAATGGCAGGTGAGATTGTGGTGGGTGGTTAGTTTTTGTGGGTGAATGGCAGGTGAGATTGGGGTGGGTGGCTAGTTTTTGTGGGTGAATAGCAGGTGAGATTGGGTGGGTGGCTAGTTTTTGTGGGTGAATAGCAGGTGAGATTGGGGTGGGTGGCTAGTTTTTGTGGGTGAATGGCAGAAGAGCTTGGAGCGGGTGGTTAGTTTTTGTGGGTAAATGGCAGGTGAGATTGGAGTGGGTGGTTAGTTTTTGTGGGTGAATAGCAGGTGAGATTGGGGTGGGTGGTTAGTTTTTGTGGGTGAATGGTAAGTGAGATTGTATTGGGTGGTTAGTTTTTGTGGGTGAATGGCTGGCGAGATTGTAGTGGGTGGTTAGTTTTTGTGGGTGAATGGCAGGTGAGATTGGGGTGGGTTGTTAGTTGTTGTGGGTGAATAGCAGATGAGATTGTAGCGGGTGGTTAGTTTTTGTGGGTGAATAGCAGGTGAGATTGGGGTGGGTGGTTAGTTTTTGTGGGTGAATTGCAGGTGAGATTGGGGTGGGTGGTTAGTTTTTGTGGGTGAATGGCAGAAGAGCTTGTAGCGGGTGGTTAGTTTTTGTGGGTGAATGGCAGTTGAAATTGGGGTGGGTGGTTAGTTTTTGTGGGTGAATAGCAGGTAAGATTGGGGTGGTGGTTAGTTTTTTGTGGATGAATGGATGGTGAGATTGTAGCGGGTGGTTAGTTTTTTGTGGATGAATGGATGTGAGATTGTGGTGGGTGGTTAATTTTTGTGGGTGAATGGCAGGTGAGATTGGGGTGGGTGGTTAGTTTTTGTGGGTGAATGGCAGGTGAGATTTTTGTGGGTGAGTGGCAGTTGGTTGTGTTTTTTTTGTGGGTGAATAGCAGGTGAGATTGGGGTGGGTGGTTAGTTTTTTGGGATGAATGGCTGGTGAGATTGTAGCGGGTGGTTAGTTTTTGTGGGTGAATGGATGTGAGATTGTGGTGAGTGGTTAATTTTTGTGGGTGAATGGCAGGTGAGATTGGGGTGGGTGGTTAGTTTTTGTGGTGAATGGCTGGTGAGATTGTAGCGGGTGGTTAGTTTTTTTGGGTGAATGGCAGGTGAGATTGTGGTGAGTGGTTAATTTTTGTGGGTGAATGGCAGGTGAGATTGTAGCGGGCGGTTAGTTTTTGTGGACAAATGGCAGGTGAGATTGTAGCGGGTGATTCGTTTTTGTGGGTGAATGGCAGTTGAGATTGTGGTGGGTGGTTAGTTTTTGTGCATGAATGGCAGGTGAGATTGTGGTGGGTGGTTAGTTTTTGTGGGTGAATGGCAGGTGTGATTATGGGTGAATGACGGGTGAGTTTGCAGGCGGGTGGCGAGTTCTGTTACAGTGGTTGAGGCGTTTTGATCCTGGGACCAGTACCTCCTGGCATCACTGTGCCGACGTCCTGCACAGTCAGAACAGAGAGCTTCTCCTCGGAGTCAACCCGGATCACACCGTGACTCAGCCCCTGCATGGAGAGCACCCCCCGACCTGGGGGCTGGTTACTGTCGTCTGTGGGCCTGCAAAAAATAACAACATATTAATATCAGAATTATGACCATAATTTAACCCTAATCCACTCATCTGTGGGACGCAGTAAAACACAAAAACATGAGGAGCCGAACAAACAGACGACCAATCAAGCTTTTCTTGGTTGTAATGTCCAGCCATACAACTGACACTACTTTACAAACCACACTTTCCAACTGTAAATCTCCCTCTCTTTGTGTCTAAAATTAAATATTATTAGGCATACTCAGACTTTGGAAAAAAAATCTTAAGAATCATAGCTAAGATGTTTGTCTGGGAGCTCAGTGGTCGGGTGTTTGAATCCCAGCCACGCCATTACAGCCTACGGCCTGAGGTCCGCATGGGCGAGGCATTCATTAGCGCAGCCTCGCCGGGGATAAAAGGGGTTTCACCGGTTAACAGTGCAAGAGTTCATCGCTCAGCAGCGACCATGTCTGCTGGGCCAGGCATGAAGCTGTACGAGCTAAACTGTGCGATGACTACGTGATCCTCCAATGGTATCGGCAGTGTGCGACTGGTGGTGCGACTGCATAGCATAAAGAAGTGAGGGCTCGTTGTCACTTGAGTCAGAGGAATCAGCGCCACGGCATCTCCCTCCGGAGTCAGTGGGAGCAGGTCCTGCTGTGGTGGGCTAAACTGTTTTACTGTGATTGTTAAAGATTGATCCAATATTTATTTACCATGAAGTTATCTTTCCATAAACTTACACCGTTAGTGCACACCGGCTTCCCTCTCAAACATATTCATATTTCACTTGTCTCCATCTCTCAGGAGGAGGTGTCATTTAGTGAGACAGTGTTCGTGTGTCAGGCACAGATTGGGTTTCTGTGATTGGAAATACTCTCTCAGAGTTTATCATCACACCTCTCACAACACTATCGCTCTGCACGGCAGAAGCTTCAGGCAGCAGACAGATTACTGATGACTCAGAGCTTGGCCCGGGCTGCATAAAGGTGTGTGTGTGTGTATGTGTGTGCCCGCGCGTGTGTGTGTGTGTGTGTACCTGCGTATGGCCACAGTAAGAGCTTCTGGAGAACTTGCACAGGGACAGATGACCTCGTTTCTCAAGCCTTTACTCTGAAACACGTTTATAAACGCGTCACAGGAGGAGATGGACCCTACAGGGAGAGAGAGAGGGAGAGAGATGGGGAGAGAGGAAGAGAGAATAAGAGAAAGAGGGAGTGAGATACAGATAAACTGCCATCTTTCCATTCGCAAAAACACTATCCATTAATCTAGGTGCCTGTTTCTCACAGCAGGATTAGTGAGTTAGCAGGATAACAGGTACTAGGTGTTTAGAAAATCAAAAGTGATCTTGCAGCCTGGTGTAAGTGTAGGACCTCTGTGCTGCAGGAAGTGGATGGAGGGGTGTTGACTGTTTCCTGACCAGTCAGCTCCTAAATCTTTACTTGGCACATGACACAGGATGGTTTTTTTTATTTTTTTTATTAACATGCAGTAGTTTTATCCAGTGCCTCGCCCCCCTTTTTTCTGTGTCTCTTTCCGAGTCCTTTTCCCTCCACTACCCTGAGTCCTGGACTGTCCGAGCCCTGTCCCTCACCATGAGCGCTGGCTGCTGCTGTCCTGCTGTCCTGATCCAGTTCTGCACCATCCTCGACATGCCACTTCCTGGAGCTACCGATGCCACTGTTCAGATGGACTTAAATGGAACTCTTTTGCCATTTTTCTCTATTTGACTTTATTTTGTTATTAATTAGGCTAGCCCGCAGAGGATGGGCTTCCCCACTATAGCCGGGTTCCTCCTGAGATTTCTTCCCACTGGGGAGTTTTTTCTCACCACTGTTTGAGGATTTTTCTCTCGACTGGGAGTTTTTTGCCTCATTTGCTGTAGTGAGGAATAGGCTGGGCACTGCCCTTTCATTTATTTAATCTCTCACTGTAAAGCGTCTTTGTGACAGTCTCTGTGAAAAGCACAATACAAATAAATTGAATTGAATTGAAATTGAAAATAACAGCTCTGGATTAAAGCAGGATCAGCTCCTCCTACTACAGCCTGAGCTCCACATCACAGAGGAGCCCAGATGTAACTCTCCACCAGTGTGAAACAACTTTAGAACACTTGTCCACTTATCTCTCATATTCTGTTAATATTTAGTGCATCTGTAAAGCCAGCTCAGTAATCCTGTTAACCGTCAGTGCAGTTAGAGCCAAGTCATGAATCCAATCAAGTTCTAATGCAGTTATCCAGGTTATTCAGTAATCCTGCAAACTTCTGATGCAGTTATCCATTTAACTCATCAATCTTGTCAATTTATTATGCAATTATCCAGTGAACTCAGTAATCCTCTTCACTTTGAATGCAGTTATCCAGTTAACGCAGTAATCCAGTGAAGTTTTAGTGCAGTAATCAGGTGTTGAGTGTTCTGCAGAGCTGTGATATCGCTCATATTCCTCCTTCACACACTGGATTATTCCCCAGATGTTTCACTCCTGCAGTTTTAATTTCCTGAAATGATGAAGACTGTGACTCATCCCCTCTCCTGCTGTGCGGTTAATGCGCCGTTTCCATGCCGATCGCACAGCACAGCCGTGTTTTTAATTTCCCATATATACAGCAACAACCCTGATGCTGCTCCAGCCTTCATGGCTGTATGACCACCAAAGCACAGGCTTTCTTTAAACACTTCAAAATGAGTGTGAGTGTGTCTGTGTTCATCTGTGTGTGTGTGTGTGAATTTGTAAGAGGCAATCACAGAGAATATTATATTTGCAAACTATCTTTATAGAAGCATAAATATGCACTTCGATACATCAGCTCACTGCCTCGCCTTCGTTTTCCCTCCCCTGGAGTGCTGATGACAGTTTTATCGCTTCAGAGCATTACTGCTGACGAATTACAGTGCAATTAAAAATCAAAACCACCCTCTTGAGTTTCAGGCTTTCAAGTTAAAAACTTGAAGGCATGTTTGTGATCTTTTACCAGACCTCGACTGAAACCCCTCACAGCCTGTTTCTGTTTCTATGGTGATACAGCCACTGCAGGACAGTCCCGTTATCTGCCTTGTGCTTAAACTCTATTTTACCATTTTCCTGCCAAGTCTAAGCTAGCTGAATCACAGCTCTGTTTTTTATTGAATTATACTTACTATTTCCTCACTTATGTTTAGTAAGTGTGGTCAGAAACTCAGTTTTTGTTTATTATTAGTGCATGAAATGTACAATCAGAGCTGACAGGCCGTGTGCTGAGAGAGAAACTGCTCTCAGATTTTACAGCCACCTGTCTGTCCTCTGTGAAACAAGGTCTTCAGCCAGGAGGTACTCTGAATGAGTAAAATCAGCAGAGTTTCTACTTTTCAATGTAAAACTACTTAATGCACTCATTTACACTGAGAGCATGAGACAGACGGGACAGTGAGACAGAACGCTCAGACGGGACGGTGAAGGAGACAGGAATTGCACTCACAGGGATTAGAGCCGTCGGCCACCACAAGCATTCGCAGGGAGCTCAGATTAATGTCCCGCTGGTCTCTGTGTGCCACTAATGCCCAGTGCATGTCCCGCGACTTCACACACGCTACTTTCGCTGGAGAGAGGGAGAGAGAGACAGGGAGAGTAAATAAAGAATACACTATAATACAGCGATAGGATTTATGTCATGTTCTGCCTCCGTTTACTGTATGAATCACAAAATCACATCTATTTTGTGGGACTTACCAAGACACACACAGACACTTACACACACACACACACACACACCACACCCATACACACACACACACAAACACACAGAAACTCACCTTTATATTGGCAGACTTTCTGTATCCAGGACAGAGGATTGACCTTCATCAGTGAGTACGGTACACTGATCACATGCATCATATTCATCACACTCTGAGAGAGAGAGAGAGTGTGTGTGTGTGTGTGTGTGTGTGTGTGTGCGTGAATGAGTGGGAGAGATAGAGAGAGAGAGTGTGTGAATGAGTGAGAGAGATAGAGAGAGAGAGAGAGAGTGTGTGTGTGTGAATGAGTGGGAGAGATAGAGGGAGAGTGTGTGAGTGAGAGAGATAGAGAGAGAGAGAGAGAGAGAGAGAGAGAGAGTGTGTGTGTGAATGAGTCGGAGAGATAGAGGGAGAGTGTGTGAATGAGTGAGAGAGATAGAGAGAGAGAGAGAGAGAGTGTGTGTGTGAATGAGTGGGAGAGATAGAGGGAGAGTGTGTGAATGAGTGAGAAAGAGTGAGAGAGAGAGATAGAGGGAGGGAGAGAACAGGGAGCTCATCACACATGACAGAGTTAAAAAGTTCGGCATATTTAATTAACATGTTAATTTATAATTAAACGTCATCACTTACATCACTTAAGTGTAAGCAGGTGGCCTTAGCCGGACTGAAACTCAGTAAAATGTCCAGCACTAATGTAACTTCATCAGAGTACATATGGGTCCTGCTGGCTCAATAATCACTCCGTAACAGTTCATTTAACACTGAACATTTCACTGTCTCCCTGATTAGTTAATCGCTGAATGCCTTTAAATATTCAATTACAGGCAACCCCTCCCCCCCCCCCTTGAGAAGGACGTACACTGAAAAATTTAAAGTTAATCCCAATTCATTTAACAGAAATCGCAACTAGTAACTAACCCACATTATTATAAATTAGGATATTTTTTACTGTAAGTCGGATTTTTTTTTTTTAGCGCACTCAACATTTAGGTTTGAAATCCTCCTGAAGTTTTATAAACAAGACCGGAGGCCCCGTCATAGACGGCCCTCTGTTAGGCCCCCTATCCAGGACTAAGGCAGAACTAATCGATCAAGGCTTTTCTGATGCTTACCGTGAGGATGCTGTGCCACAGGCCGACATCCTTCTTAAAATCTAATACATTCACTATGGTCTCCGCTGGATAGAGAGAGAGAGAGAGAGAGAGAGAGAGAGAGAGAGAGAGAGAGAGAGAGAGAGAGGGAGAGCACAATCTCATTATACTAACTTAAACAGCAGTTACACAAGGCTTACGGTTGCAAACCATAAAAATAAAAAGCATATTAACACAAGCTGTGTGTCTGGGAGCATGTGGGTCTCTGTGTGTGTGTGTGTGTGTGTGTGTGTCTTATCATGTCTCTAAATCACTCCCTTTAGAGCTAGGATGTGGGAGGAAGTGAGGCAGAGTAGATTTAAAAACATAATAAACGCACAGGCCTGCGAGAGGTGAGTGTCGCTGTGTGTGTGATATGAGGCACAGACACTGGTATTTAAAGGGTCACCGGTGAAGTACAGTTACAGCCTAACACAGATGTTGAAAGCAGTGCACAGTAAAGTACACTGTGGTTTCAGACAGTCATTGAAAGTGGCACTTATTCAATTAACAGCCGGCAGCACAGAATTGCATGTAATGGGCACTAAACAGCCATCAGCAACAAGGAAGGCATTTGAAGTTGGCTCTCTGGTGTATGGAACACAGACAGCAGCAGTGCTATTAGCATCAGCAGCAGCAGTGTGAATGTACCATTTTGTCCATGGTAGCGTTAGCAGCAGCATTGCTAGTGTTAGCTGTGGCGTCAGCCATAGCAATAAGTGTACAGTGGCATATGGTACAGAGACATTACCCATTAGCGGTTAGCATCATCAGCAGGAGCAGTAGCAGCAGTGATGAGGCACTGGAGACGGTGTAATCACACACTCGCAGCATGGTACAGAGACAATGGCAATCAGCAGGTAATGTTAGCATTAGCGTACCTTCGGTGTAGCCGCAGGACTGCGTCAGGGCCTGACAGTGTGTCAGCAGGGCGATCCTTATTACCGTTACACCCAGCACACTGCCGTCCTTACAGGTCTTATACTGCAACATGGCGCAAATATCATATTTAGGTTCAGCGAGACTTCAGTAACATTCACCGACACTACACTGACATTAATCTATTACCCTTCAAAACACTAACATTCAGCAACACTTCAATATTCACCTACACTTTACTGATATTCACCAATTCAACACTAACATCTACCTACACTACACCAACATTCACCTGCACTAATATTCACCAACACAAAACCAACATTCACCTGCACTACTCTAGCATTCTCCTACACCACACCAAACATTCATACACATTACAGTAACATTCTTTGGCATTACGCTCACATTTATTCACATTACCCGTCCATTCATTTCGGTGATGCTAACATTTATTTATCCTCCATTTTCTCGCAAAGCAAATTAACTTTGACACTGCGGCCCTCCAGAACTGGAGTTAAACCTGCAGAGGACTGGACCTGCAGACACTGCAGCCCTCCAGGACTGGCCCCCTCCTGTGGCCCTCCAGGACTGGAGTTAAACCTGCAGACACTGTGGCCCTCCAGGACTGGAGTTAAACCTGCAGACACTGTGTCCCTCCAGGATTGGAGTTATCACAGACTGAAAGAAAGGTCTAAGGTTGTATCTTCACCTGTGATCCAGTACTGGAGCAAACCTCATTATTTGTCCCTCCTTGATTATCACAGACTGAAAAAAGAAACCAGTCTATCTTCACCTCGGTGGTTTGGATAAATGTTTGGACTCCGTGACGAACCACAGCAGCTTTTGGCCAAATGCCTGAACTCGTGAAAAAAAAAAAAAAAAAAAAAAATTTTAGCCATATTGCAAGAATAGAATGCATTTTAAGACCGAATTCATTCAGAAATAGACCCCAAACATCAACTTTTCAGGTGCCCCAACCCAAGCAAGAAAAACAATAACATTGAAAACTACATTTCCCAAGTGCCTTAGCTGCCCTAGACTTGAGTCAAACCTTTGAATTGTGGAATTTCTCCCGTGGGGTTCTTGGGTAATCCCTTGTGGCAGGCGTCACTTGTCAGCGCCACGGTCACGCCACAGCTCCCCAACAGGAAGCCGATCTGCTGACTTCCTGCATCCTGTGAAAGTCAGGAACAGGCACGGAAGCTGTTGGTAGGGACGTGTCAATCACAATTCCTTGACCAAACGCATATAATTTGTACAATTGAATGGGAGCAACCACTGGCAACTGTGCAGTGGTGCATTATGGGTAATTATGTAACAAAGGAAAACTCACTCCATTACTGGCCAGTCAGTTGGATACTTGAGTTAGAAAACACCCTGATAACGATTATAAATCTATATTTCTATATTGTTTTGAGCCATGTAAACAACCTGGTTAATGTACAGCAAATCATAAGATACGACAGCAGGTATTTATCCAGCTAATTAAAGCCGTTTCGACAAGCATACGCCATTGGGCCTGGCATCTGGAGAGATGAAGATTGGGAGGCCTTATCTGTTGACCGAGGCATAATCCAACTGTGTCCTCGCCATGGAAACAAATTTCAGCTACTTCACAACAATTACAACCACATGTTAGCAGGGAAACAGAAGCCGAGGTGTTCCTGCATCATTATCAGCGTGGTGACTGCCTGCAATTGGTGAAAAATATTACACAGGGGGCTATAGACATGCTTCTGACAGGCTCTCTCGACGTGCAACTGCCCTCCCAGGCATTCTGCCCAGAGCATCCGTGAAATATGCGCACAAAAGACCTTCACGGGAGAAATTCTTCCCCCAGAATCCTGATCCTCAGATGTTCCCCAGCTCTCAGTCTCTGGCCGCCCACTGAGAACTGAGGAATACAGGCAGTCCTGATCACAGGTGGGGCAGCCGGTCAGTTGACCGTTACCATGGCGTTAAGGTTCAGCGATTCCATCAAAGTGACAGGAGCTAGGAGACGGTACGAGCGTCCCCGAACCTTCTCTGCTGTGGCTAGAGTAACTTGGAATTTAAAAAAAGAACAATTTGGTTGCAGTCCACCGATAAATTCAAAAGAATTTTTTCCCTGAGTAACATGGAGGAATGCCATAACCTATACCTGAAATTTAAGAGAGCTTCACCCTTTAAAAAAGATCTTTTGTAGAGAAAGCCAAACTTTTAATTCATTCCTGCTCAGAAAACTATAATTAAAGCGCAATCGAACAAGCACAAGACTGGATTCAATCGCACGCTCTTTTGGAGCCAAAAATCTAAAGTTATGCAATCATGTGCATTTCCCCGTCAAAAATACTGCAGATTGAGTGCATTCCACTCTCGACTGACAGCACCTGCCCTTCAGAGAAAAACAGCCTGCGTCTGCATCAGCATTTTTGCTTAAGAAAGCGGTCATCTTTTAACATTGACAAAACCATCATGACATTGTTTTATCAATCTTTTATTGAATCAGTTCTGTCTTATTCCTTGGTGTCATGGTGTGGTGCTTTATCAGTGAAGGAGAGAAACAAACTGATGCAGATTGTGAAATGGTCAGGGAAGCTGATAGGTGAACCACAACTTAGCCCCGAGTCTCTGTATACCAGGCAGTTACAGAGGATCACTAAGTCTATTATAAACGACCCCTCACACCCTCTACACGGGGAATTTCAGCTTCTTCCCTCTGGTCGGAGGTTAATAGTCCCGAAGAGCAGAACAAAGCGCTACAGGAACAGTTTTATTCCAGCCGCTATTATTCAGATGAACAAATCATCATAGCAATTTTTGCACGTCTACTTATTTATTTATTCAATTACTAATTATTTATGTGCCTTTTGGGTTTTTATGGAGTATTTTTTTTTAATTCTTTTAACATGAGTGGTTTTTAACATTTAAGGTTATATCTATTGTTAGATTTTATTTATTGTCATTTTAGGTGGTTGCCAGGCTGTGGTCTGGTGTGGCTCTGAGCATTTTCATGTCTGTGTCATCTTTGTGTATGTCAGTGTTCTCCCATATGTTTAATAAGTTGGATGGTCTCTGCTACTGCAACACAAATCTACCTCCGGTATCAATAAAGACCTGAACCTGATCTGCCAGTTTCTACTTTACCCTCATACTAACAAATTAAAGCAGCCAATTTCTACTTCATCCACATTTTTACAAATTAAATCTGCCAGTTTTTACTTTAACTCACACCAACAAATCAAGCCAGCCAGTTTCTACTATTACATCATACCAAAAAATGAAAGCTGCCAGTTTCCACTTTGACCTTATCCCAACAAATTAAACTTTAACTTCACATCAATAAACTAAACCTGTCAGTTTCTACTTTAACCTCACACTAACAAATTAAAGCCGCCAGTTTCTAATTTAACGTCATACCAACACATTAATGCTGACAATCTCTACTTTAATCTCACACCAACAATTAAAGCTGCCAGTTTTCTATACCTCATACCCACAAATTAAAGCTGCCAAATGGTACTTTCACCTCATAGCAAATAATTAAAGCTGCCAGTTTCTGCTTTTACTTCATGTTCATATAGTTGCCGATGTGCTGGCATATAAAGAAAATGGAAGACGTTGATCCACTATCCAATGGCTGCAGTTGCGTGTTGGAAACTGAAATGATTCCACCGAGCACACTCCGGATCAGAACACATTTTCTGCGGTCGCCACGGTTGCTTTTCGCAGCAGGGTTCTGTAAAGTCAGCAGAGGAGTGTGGGGGACAGACAAAAGCACAGGGGGAGATGTTTTGGGTTTTTCGGGAGAAGAACTCTGCGGTCTGGAACACCAGGAGCAGGCAGCCAGGCCGCAGATGGTTTCCCGAGACTCTTGAGAGGAGAAACATCATATTTCAGCGCGTGTCAAAACCCAACCGCGCGGTTTCTGCTGACAAAACCTTCAGGTCTAAGAACGCTGTTCAGACATCTTAGTTCATCAGCAGCAGTGTTCCTGGTTCTCCCAAAACTGCACATTAAAAATTGCCCCTGCAGCACTGCAAACGTCAGGGCAATATAATATTCCTCCCTGATCATACTGTTGCTGATGCCACCACATAAAGATTCTTTAAAAAAAAAACTTTCTTTTCAGATGGCGAAGATCAGCTCTAATTGTAAAAAAATATCACCCAGAATTCTCAGGATGTAGAAAACTTGTTTCCGAAGGTTATTGCTTTTCCATGAGAGGAGAAACACAGCAGCGTCCCAGTGCTGGGCCATGCTGTAATCAAATGTATTCCGGCTCTCTCCCGGATAACATGATTACGGAAAACGGCTCACCCCAGCTGTGGCCCGATTACAGCGGAGAGGGAACCAGCGGCCACCTGTCAATCAAACTGACGAATAGAACCCCGGGGAGGGGAACACACCAGACTTGTATAACTCATATTTATTATTATTTATATCTTATATTACTTATAATTATTTGAAATAAGACTATTCAATGTTATGCTACCACACACACACACACACACACACACACACACACACACACGGCAAAAGCAACTGTTGATAATCCAAGCTAAGTTAAGGAAAATAATGCTTCAGAAACTTGCACATGAATGTGCTCTGTCCTGTAAATCAAAGGAACTTTCCCTCAGAGGGAACTAATCGCACCCAGATTGCTTTCCCAGGGATGAGTGGCCATATCAGAACAGACCTTTCTAATCAAACCCCGATATCTGCACACAGCCCTGTCTTCGTCTGTGTGGTGCTGTGGGGAACTTGAGTACCCTCAAAAATTCATCTTTGTGTGAGTTTACTGAAACACACATCTGACAGCAGTGTACATACAGTACAGTACAAGTGGCCTATCGGCCTAGGGAGCTCCGCTGAGGATGAGTGAAATGTCCATGTCATAACTTAATTTCAGAAATTCTTGAAAACTATTGCAATATGAACACATATGACACATTTGGTAACCAGAATATGCTGTGAACCAGTTTGGTGTCTCAATTAATGACGTATAACAATAGAACCAAATTGCAAATTGCAATCATTTATTTCAATAATCTTACCACCAAGCAATACTAACAACCAACAAACAAATACCCTTCCCCCCAGTACATCACAAATATAGCAGTCACAATCCTTCTAACACTGTCATAGGACAATATGATGAGGAACAGTATGATCCAGAACAATTAATCCAGAGCGATGATCCGAAACAACATGATCCAGAACAATGATCTGGAATAACGTGATCCAGAACAACATGATCCAGAACAATGATGAGGAACAACATGATGCAGAATAACATGATCCAGAACAATATGATCAAATCAGTCATCCTCAGCTGAGCTCTGTAGGCCGACAGGCCTCTTGTTGAGATATTAATGAAAGACTGAAGAAATGAGCACAAACACTGATTTTCTAAGTCCAAAATGCTAAATTTCTCAAAAACTGGGATGTATAATTATCTAATTTTCGCAGGGGATCATCAAAACATCATAAGGATGGCTCAAAACAAATTAGACAATAAAACAGCGTGCTGTCGCGAGCGGGACCCCTCAGCCTTATGCTTTATTGGCAGCCATATTGATTATCGGAGAGAACATAAATGGATAGAGAGCTTCCTGTAACCACCCCCAACATACCACCAAAAAATGCGAGCATTTGGCCAAGGCGTTTTTCAGTTATCGTCCAGAAACGAAAGTGAAGATGGCTGCCGTGGCGGCCATATTGATGATCAGAGTGGGACACAAATCAATAGGGAGCTTTCTCTAACCACCCCCAACATACCACCAAAAAATGAGAACATTTGGCCAAGGCGTTTTTCAGCTATCGTCCGAAACGAAAAGTTAACGGGCAGACGGACGGACAGACGGACGCCACGATAATACCCCTCGACCGACTTTCATCGGCTGAGGGGTGAAAATTTATCAGACAGTTTTTGAGGTATTAATGAAAGACTGAAGAAATGAGCACAAACACTGATTTTCTAAGTCCGAAATGCAGAATTTCTCAAAAACCTGGACATAGAATTTTCTCATTTTCACAGTGAATATTCAGAATATCATAAGCAAGGCTCACACCAAATTAGAAAAAAAGTTATCAGACAGTTTTTGAGATATTCAAATTTGAAGTGAAAAGTTGACGGCAGACGGATGGACAGACAGGCAGACAGACAGATGGACGTTGGACGACTTAGCATTAGAAAAGCTCTGCTGACTGCTGACTATAGTCACAGCGGAGGTAAAAATGCACACAAACACTGATTTTCTAAGTCCCAAATGCTGAATTTCTCAAAAACCGGGACGTAGAATTTTCTAATTTTCAGAGGGGATCATCAGAACATCATAAAGAAGGCTCATGACAAATAACACAAAAAGTTATCAGACAGTTTTTGAGATATTAATGAAAGACTGAAAAAAGTAGCACAAACACTGATTTTCTAAGTCCAAAAGGCTGAATTTCTCAAAAACCGGGATGTAGAATTTTCTAATTTTCACAGTGAATATTCAGAATATCATCAAGGAAGGCTCATACCAAATTAGAAAGAAATTCATCAGACAGTTTTTGAGATATTCAAATTTGAAGCGAAAAGTTGATGCCGGATGGACGGACGGACAGACAGACAGACAGACCACGGACGACTCGATACTAGAAAAGCTCCGCTGACTGCTATCGTCACAGCGGAGCTAAAAAGTAGAGACGGTCAGCTGTCATTTGTCAGTGTTTGCATCCACATCACCTGAAACCCAGAGGATTAGCGGCCATTATTATGGAGTGAGTGAACGCACACACACACACACACACACACACACACACACACACACACACACACAGCACACAGCACGTCTGTGAGTGTAGTACTGTACTACAGCTCAGCATCAGGGACCTGAGATTATTTTTATAGGGACAGACGGATTAAAAGATGGATTAAATGCAGAATTCCCCTCCTCGCGGGAAGCGGAGGCAGAATCTCACCGGCCGGATTTCGCTCACCTTCCTGGTCAGCGGCACCTCGATGGGGACGGGCACCACCTCCGCCAACAAGCAGCCGTAAAACGCCACCATAAACGCCGCCGGGTCGTTATTGGGGAAGACCAGAGCCACCTGTGCTCGGACCAGAGAGAGAGAGAGAGAGAGAGAGAGAGGGAGAGAGAAATTGAGAGAGAGAGCGGGAGAGAGGGAGAGAGAGAGAGGGAGAGAGAGGGAGAGAGAGACAGAACGGATCAGGACCAGCTACACTCCCTCACACGAGTCGTCCGCACTACACCTCCGTTACATTAGTTCAGGTCCGAGATCACACTCCATCACCGCACACACTGAATGTTCAGAAAACATATCTGGGGTAAAAAGCAAGTTAAATTCCGGGGGTCAGATAGTTACAGTCCTGTGTCTCTTACACCCATGAGCTTAGCAAAGCTGATTTAACTCATCCGTTCTACCTCCTGTTTGAATACCTGTGCTGATTAGCACAGCCACGTGGTTAGTAGGAAACACAGGTAGGACTTTTACCCTCTGATGCAGGATGTTACACCTGCGCTGGGGGGTATATTTTAGACACTAATTTAGACCCAGAACACCTGTTTTTACTGCAGTTCACGCTCCAGATTTGAGATGACGCCAGGATTTGCAGTTATCCAGCTAATTCTGTTATCCAGTTTTGTGAAACACCCCTCTGAACTCTTCAGCACGTAAACACACTGCTTTAACTGTTACTTTTATTGGGTAATCTGAGGCCAGCTCCCTTTCTAACAAACTCTGGCCCCCATGAGAAAGGCGCTGAAGCTCTTTAAAGAGCATCGCGTACAGCAGCCTGTGGGCTGTTTCACCCCCCTGATAACACAGCAACTGCTACATGCTGGGAGTCACTGCGATAAACACTGAACGTGCACATAATCGCTCCCACAGTTTCACACGAGGGATCTGACCTCCGTAGGAAGTTCACCTGGTCTCTGTCACACAGGCTCAAATATCCTTAATCAGCGTCGAGCGCAGAGTGTGTTCACACTGAACCAGAGAGCGCGGGGTTAAATATACCTCTCTGATTACAGCAATCTCCTTACGGTCAGAGTGCACTCTAAATCACTGAAATGAGACCCCTTTCCGTTAAAACGACTGTGATAGTTTGTAATTTCGACCACTCTTCAGCCCACCCAAGGCAAGACTGACATCACATACGTCAGACATAAATGTTCTGACAAAATGATGACAGCATCTTATGTCAAATTACAAAAACTATTACACATCAATCCGTATATGCTAAACAGCTACAAATGGGAATGACTGCTATTATTTCAAAACGTCCACATGTAAAAGATCTGCAGTTTCATGTCATTTTAAAGGACAGGATCTGTTCTTACATTTAATTTGTATGACAATGTGTCAGTTTAATGTCCTTGGGTACTAGTCCAGTGTTTTTATATTAGTGAAGTTTATTTTTACCCTATTTCACACTACCCTGCACCACATATTTTGTAGACTCGAATGAGTGAATATGTGAGCGAGGCACGCTCAAAAAGCGCGGCGGGAATTACCGCACAACACACAGAGGCAGAGCTACGCGCTCCGACTGCACACCAGCCACATGTGGGCCGCAGGCCAACACTAACGGGTTTGATAGCCTGAACGCCATTCACTGCATTCTGGAGTTATCGACAGATGTCCTTTTTTTCGATTGGAATGTCTGGTTTTCCAAATGGCTTTTACCGGTGGCCCGTAATGAACTGAAATGTAATGACTTCACACGCCACTGATTTTACAGGCCTCGAATGCCAGCTGCAAGAGACATTTCCTCCGACCTCTTTCACGTTTATACATCCCGCTGCACATTTTCCCCTTTCAGCAAAATATGGCAACTCCAGAGTGCACACTGCACATTGTCATCTGGCATGCCCAGCCATAACATCAAAGCTGAGTCATTCTTACTTAAACTGTGCACATGCTGATAATTCAGGCTCTCCTCACAAGGTAATGACAGCATCATTTTCACTTCCCACTGGGAATTACACCTAATACTATGACTTACTCATTGCCAGCCCATATATTTGTGAACATTTAAACAGGAAAGTTGAATTAAGACTTTTCTCCCCTCTCCCACCGGTTCATACAAGTTCAAACTGGAAAAAAGCAGTCGTTCTTCTAACTTAATCAGATAAACGACAGTGACATGGTGGTTACTCTGAGTTATGGCAGAGAATTGTGAAGAACTAATTGGATCGATATTTGTTCATAACCGTGATCTCTTCCACAATTTTCCCATCAAACCCTGTACACAGTTTACGGAGTTAATTTAGTTTTTAATAGCTCAAAGAACCAAGACCGAGGCTGTGGCATGTAAAGCCAAAAAAATGTAGCTGCTAATTTACTCCAGTAAAAAAACAAAATGAGAACTCAATGCAGATCTGGGCTCTAAACCACTTTATGTTCTGTAATTAATCTCCCCTTTGTAGTTAATTGGAAATTAATGGCTTCTTTTCCAATTCTACTCAATTATATACATCAACAGTGAGTGGGGAACATGATTTCTAAAATAAATCAGTACAAAGACAGGGAAAATGGGAAAATGATTTGGAGCGCACATTTGAAACAAATTACAAGCTACTCAACGATGCAAACTTTTTACGAAATAGGATAATCGGAAACGTAGTGAAAGACTGTAAGCTGCTGAATATTTAACACAGAGAAGTCAGGTTACCGCGGGCATGCAGCTGCCGGATAGCTGCCTCACTCGGTTAAAGCATCGCACTGCGAAGCAGAAGTGACTATCACTGCGTGGGTTCGAGCCAAGGTCGTGCCTGCCAGCAGTGGTCGGCAGCTTTTTCAGAGTAGCGGACAATTGGCCATTGCGCTACGGGGATGCAAATTGGGAAGCATCTGCCGGGAAGGGTAATGTAAGTTGCTTTGTTCGTTGCTTAGGCGCTTCCTGCTGGCCAGCCGGGCGCTTTTCTAAACTTGTTCATGTCCGGGTATCCTCCGCCCTCGTTCTTCACTTCTTCTACACTCTCCTGAATTGGCAGCAAGGGGTCGCATACGAGCAAGCCTTGTACATAGTTCACCACTTGGGCATTCCAGATTCAGGTGGGATTGGAGATGCCAAATTTAAAAAAAAAAAAAGTTACCGTGGGCATTACGTTCAACTCCAGAATTATCAAATTACAATCACCTCCTCTGAAAATATGTTCCGACAGTCTGGTGACTGGAACTCAGAAGGGTGCTGATTCAAGTCCCAGTTTAGCCACATTAAGTTCAGTGGAGCAATTGGACCCCAGAGCTGGTCACCCATTCGCCCACATTGGTCTAGTCCATGAGAAAACTATAAGCCACTTTTGTAAACATGGATAAAGAACTTTAAACTAGACAATAAAACAGGAATGAAATGAAACAGTGGCCAGTAAGGGACAGCAGATACTTACCCGATCCCCCGGCCGCACCATGGGCTCCTGTTTGGTCCCTAGTTTGTGCAGGATGTTGTAGGCCACCTTCATACTGCGAGTCCAGAGTTTCCCTGTGTCAGCCAAACACACACAGTGGTTAGCTTGCCAATAGCGCTCTCCTTAAGGTCAGAGAGCAAAACAAACTTGGCCATTAGCCTGTTCCTAGCACTTTCCCTTCAACCAGATAGCCTAACGGACTCAGACGTTAGCTTGTCATTAGCTATCTCCCTTAGACCACACAGTCAAACAAACACAGCCGTTACCCTCCCACTAGCGCTCCGCCTGAGGCCAGATAGCCAAACGCACACAGCTGTTAGCCTTATGCTAGCACTCTGCCTGAGGCCAGATAGCCAAACACACACAGCTGTTAGCCTTATGCTAGCACTCTGCCTGAGGCCAGATAGCCAAACACATACAGCCATTAGCCCCCCCACTAGCACTCTCTCTTTGGCCAGACAGCCAAATGAACAAAGATGTAAGCCTTCCGCTAGCACTCTATTTTTGGCCAGAGAGCAAAACATACAGCCGTCAGCCTCCCGCAAGCTCTCTTCCTTAGATCAGATAGCCAAACGCACACAGCTGTTAGCCTTATGCCAGCACTCTCCCTGAGGCCAGGGAGTAAATTGCACAGCCGTTAGCCTCCCGTTAGCTCTCTTCCTTAGGCCAGATAGCAAAACAAACACAGCCGTTAGCCTTCCACTAAATTCCTCACAGCAATTTTGCTTACCCCCGGACAAAAAGTCATCAAGGGGTCAAATTTACACTGGAAATTCACCAAACATCTTTTGAACCATACACTGGACATTCAAACACTTGCAATCCCAAAAATCAATTGGTCAAGCCCCATCCAACGCACTATAAACCGTACCCAAATTTTGAGATATACTCTGTCCTACAAAAGGTTGACTCGATGGGCATGTAGGGTTTTTTGAAAAGGTTTTCTCAGTATTCAACAAAAAATGTGAACGCTGAGGATGCCAAACCGGAGGCAATATTTCCGTAAAGTCTTTAGTGCTCACGCAGTCCGCAAACAAAGGTGACAACAAACACGTTGAAACAACAGTGAGGGCGTATCTCGGCAATGCTGAGGGGCATCAACACCAAACTTCATATTTAAGGTCTCTGCCATGGCTTGAAGCTTCCCAAAAAATTTTGCGTTGGCGTCTTGTAACTGACAGCAATTGTAACTACGCTGAACAGGAAGTAGTGCTGTAGCTATGCCACACTAAGGTTTATTGCTGTAAAACTTATAACACTTTGACCAAGCCCTGACACAGCGTATGAAGAGTTCTGATGGAACCACTTAGTATTTATAGAAAACAGGACTTAAGTTGTATTTCAGCAGTTGTTTGTAACATCAGCACCAAACTTGGTCAGTTACTTTGTTATGGTGATATATAAGTGTCAAAGAAGTTTGTTGATCCTTAACCACAAGGTGAATGATCAGCGAAAGCTCAAAGTTGGAATATTAAGACCAAAAGTGAGGTCTAATCTTGAAAATTCTGAGTTTTATTGCCACAAAACTTCTTCATTGACCTTGAGAACCACTCCAGGTTCTAAGACAGCTCATCCTAACATCCATGTTAAATCCGCAAAAAAAAACAGGACAGACTGATGTTAAACTTCATATATTATTTTATTGTTGTCATCTGAGCAAGACCATCGCCAAATTGGTGGCCATCGCCAAAAACTCGTCATAACACAGTTGAACCTTAACCCGAATACGTTTCGCAAACCATCAAACTTTTAATACCATTTCTGCATACAACTTCTGAACCCCTTATTGTTTATGATCGAAAATCTTAATTCTCTCGAATCCTCAGAATGAGCCAAATTCAAAAAGGCATCGGTGTCATGTCAAATGATACACAAACCGCAGCCCCCATTTAGTACTGCCGGTAGTTTTAATTCATGGTGTTATTGGTTTTGGGTCAGCTGAAACGTTTAGCACGGGCTAATTTTCTGAGCCAATCAGGCCTCCAGACCTTTCTCACATGTGCCACCACCACACACACACACACACACACACATCACTCAAAGAAGCACCTCAAGAGAAAGACAAGTTCTGATGCCCACACAACAGGAAAGTGAGGCGTCACAATTCCTCTCCGATACAAGAATTTGACATCGCCTCTTTTCTGGAAAACATTTTACCTGATCCCTTCCAATCCAAACATGCAACAAATCAAATGACAAACTCAAAACAGGGCGAAGGCAGAGGAAATAAATCCGAATAAACTGAGAGAAAAACACAGCTTCAGTGAATGAAAGAGAAGGTGGAGCTGAAAGAGAGGGCTACCGCAGGGAGAGCAGCAGCCCCGCTGTGATAAGCTGTGAAACGGCTCTTTTATCACACAGAGCCATCACAGCTACCGCTAACGCAACCGGCGGAGTCTCGCCGATATCATCTCACTGAACACCCGCGTCATTTAGCCAGCAGATATATCTCACCGTTTCATGATCTTACACACCGACCCAAAGTCTATCCAGGAAAACCTCACATCATGGGCCTCCTATCTTTTACTAAAAGGGGCAGACTGACGTTAGGTTACGTCTTCGCAAAGCAATAAGATGATATCTGCTCACCAAGGTCTTGGTCCAGAGGCAGGATTAGTTAATTACTTCAATCAGGTGACTCAGTGAGCGGCCAAAACAAAAGCCTTTACCAAAACTGACTGGCGTTTTTCAGAAAAGATCCAGGAGTAATCCATGAAAATGTAGCCAATGCTGGAATTTGGCCAATAATTAAAGGTTCACTTGTATTACCAATGATTCTTTCATCATGGTCAACATAAAAGTACAGAACAAAAAAATCTCCTTTAGCACTCCAATTTTATATGTACTGTAAATTCGAAAACGTATTTCCCCACTTTAATTGGCAAATAAGACAAAATTATGCCAATGAGAACAGATCACTTCACTTTCACAAAAACAGCTTAAAAGAGGTAAATATTTTCAACTTAAAGAGAAGAAAAGATTTGAAGCCTCATCACAAGACAATACAGAGATTTTTCATTTTGACTCTCAATCAGTCTTATGCCTGATGCAGCGCAATCTGTGCTGAGTTTCTCAACTCAGCTTCTCTCAGCTGTCATACAGGTGATCTAAGTGCCTCTCTCAGCTGTCATACAGGTGATGTCAGTGCTTCTCTCAGCTGTCATACAGGTGATGTCGGTGCTTCTCTCAGCTGTCATACAGGTGATGTCAGTGCTTCTCTCAGCTGTCATACAGGTGATGTCAGTGCTTCTCTCAGCTGTCATACAGGTGATCTCAGTGCTTCTCTCAGCTGTCATACAGGTGATCTCAGTGCTTCCCTCAGCTGTCATACAGGTGATCTCAGTGCTTCTCTCAGCCATCATACAGGTGATGTCAGTGCTTCTCTCAGCTGTCATACAGGTGATGTCAGTGCTTCTCTCAGCTGTCATACAGGTGATCTCAGTGCTTCCCTCAGCTGTCATACAGGTGATCTCAGTGCTTCTCTCAGCCATCATACAGGTGATGTCAGTGCTTCTCTCAGCTGTCATACAGGTGATCTCAGTGCTTCTCTCAGCTGTCATACAGGTGATCTCAGTGCTTCTCTCAGCTGTCATACAGGTGATCTCAGTGCTTCCCTCAGCCGTCATACAGGTGATGTCAGTGCTTCTCTCAGCCGTCATACAGGTGATGTCAGTGCTTCTCTCAGCTGTCATACAGGTGATGTCAGTGCTTCTCTCAGCTGTCATACAGGTGATCTCAGTGCTTCCCTCAGCTGTCATACAGGTGACGTCAGCGCTTCTCTCAGCTGTCATACAGGTGACGTCAGCGCTTCTCTCAGCTGTCATACAGGTGACGTCAGCGCTTCTCTCAGCTGTCATGCAGGTGACGTCAGCGCTTCTCTCAGCTGTCATGCAGGTGACGTCAGCGCTTCTCTCAGCTGTCATGCAGGTGACGTCAGGGCTTCTCGCAGCTGTCATGCAGGTGACGTCAGCGCTTCTCTCAGCTGTCATGCAGGTGACGTCAGCGCTTCTCTCAGCTGTCATGCAGGTGACGTCAGCGCTTCTCTCAGCTGTCATGCAGGTGACGTCAGTGCTTCTCTCAGCTGTCATGCAGGTGACGTCAGTGCTTCTCTCAGCTGTCATGCAGGTGATGTCAGTGCTTCTCTCAGCTGTCATGCAGGTGATGTCAGTGCTTCTCTCAGCTGTCATGCAGGTGATGTCAGTGCTTCTCTCAGCTGTCATGCAGGTGATCTAAGTGCTTGTCTCATGTCATGCAGGTGATCTCAGTGCTCTCAGCTGTCATACAGGTGATGTCAGTGATGTCATACAGGTGATCTCAGTCTTGTCTCAGCTGTCATACAGGTGATCTCAGTGTTTCTCTCAGCTGTCATACAGGTGATGTCAGTGCTTCTCTCAACTGTCTTACAGGTGATCTCAGTGCTTCTCTCAGCTGTCATGCAGGTGATGTCAGCGCCTCTCTCAGCCGTCATGCAGGTGATGTCAGCGCCTCTCTCAGCGTCATGCAGGTGATGTCAGCTTCTCATGCAGGTGATGTCAGTGCTTCTCTCAGCCGTCATACAGGTGATGTCAGTGCTTCTCTCAGCCGTACAGGTGATCTCTCTTGTCTCAGCTGTCATACAGGTGATCTCAGGTGATCTCAGCTGTCATACAGGTGATCTCAGTGCTTCTCTCAGCTGTCATACAGGTGATCTCAGTGCTTCCCTCAGCTGTCATACAGGTGATCTCAGTGCTTCCCTCAGCCGTCAGGTGATGTCAGATTCTCTCAGCCGTCAGGTGATGTCAGTGCTTCTCTCAGCCGTCATGCAGGTGATGTCAGTGCTTCTCTCAGCCGTCATGCAGGTGATGTCAGTGCTTCTCTCAGCCGTCATGCAGGTGATGTCAGTGCTTCTCTCAGCCGTCATGCAGGTGATGTCAGTGCTTCTCTCAGCTGTCATCAGGTGATTGTCTCAGCCGTCATCAGGTGATGTCTCTCAGCTCTCGTGCAGGTGATGTCAGGTGCTTTCTCAGCCGCTGCAGGTGCAGGTGATCAGCAGGTGATCTCGGCTCTCAGCCGTCATGCAGGTGATGTCTCTCAGCCGTCATGCAGGTGATCGGCGCTTCTCTCAGCTGTCATGCAGGTGATACAGCCGTCATGCAGGTGATCTCGGCGCTTCTCTCAACTGTCATGCAGGTGACGTCGGCGCTTCTCTCAGCCGTCATGCAGGTGACGTCAGTGCTTCTCTCAGCCGTCATGCAGGTGATGTCAGTGCTTCTCTCAGCTGTCATGCAGGTGATGTCAGTGCTTCTCTCAGCTGTCATACAGGTGATGTCAGTGCTTCTCTCAGCTGTCATACAGGTGACGTCAGTACTCTCAGCTGTCATACAGGTGATGTCAGTGCTTCTCTCAGCTGTCATACAGGTGATCTCAGTGCTTCTCTCAGCTGTCATACAGGTGATCTCAGTGCTTCCCTCAGCTGTCATACAGGTGATCTGTCATACAGGTGATGTCAAAAAGATCTGTCATACAGGTCTCAGTGCTTTCTCTCAGCTGTCATACAGGTGATGTCAGTGCTTCTCTCAGCTGCTGTCATACAGGTGATCTCAACTGTCATACAGTGCTTCTCTCAGCTGTCATACAGGTGATCTCAGCTTTCTCTCAGCTGTCATGCAGGTGACGTCAGCTCTCATGCAGGTGATCTCTCAGCTGTCATGCAGGTGATGTCAGTGCGTCTCAGCTGTCATGCAGGTGATGTCAGTGCTTGTCTCTGTCATGCAGGTGATGTCAGTGCTTGTCTCAGCTGTCATACAGGTGATGTCAGTGCTTGTCTCAGCTGTCATGCAGGTGATGTCAGTGCTTGTCTCAGCTGTCATACAGGTGATGTCAGTGCTTGTCTCAGCTGTCATACAGGTGATGTCAGTGCTTCTCTCAGCTGTCATGCAGGTGATGTCAGTGCTTCTCTCAGCTGTCATACAGGTGATCTCAGTGCTTGTCTCAACTGTCATACAGGTGATGTCAGTGCTTCTCTCAGCTGTCATACAGGTGATCTCAGTGCTTCTCTCAGCTGTCTTACAGGTGATCTCAGTGCTTCCCTCAGCTGTCATACAGG
>CM056197.1:4755567-4805567 GCA_029692085.1 Gymnothorax javanicus
CAGGCACGGTTAGAATTATGGTTAAGGGCCAGCACTAGGCTAAAGGTTAGCTCACCGTATGTCAGGACATATAGCGGTTTGCCGTTGGTGCCCATGCTGGTCAGGCAGGGTTAGCATTAGGGTTAAGGGTCAGCATTAGGCTAAAGGTTAGCTCACCGTATGTCAGGACGTATAGCGGTTTGCCGTTGGTGCTCATGCTGGTCAGGCACGGTTAGCATTATGGTTAAGGGCCAGCACTAGGCTAAAGGTTAGCTCACCGTATGTCAGGACATATAGCGGTTTGCCGTTGGTGCCCATGCTGGTCAGGCAGGGTTAGCATTAGGGTTAAGGGTCAGCATTAGGCTAAAGGTTAGCTCACCATATGTCAGGATGTATAGCGGTTTGCCGTTGGTGTCCATGCTGGTCAGGCAGGGTTAGCATTAGGGTTAAGGGTTAGCATTAGGCTAAAGGTTAGCTCACCGTATGTCAGGATGTATAGCGGTTTGCCGTTGGTGTCCATGCTGGTCAGGCAGGGTTAGAATTATGGTTAAGGGCCAGCACTAGGCTGAAGGTTAGCTCACCGTATGTCAGGACATATAGCGGTTTGCCGTTGGTGTCCATGCTGGTCAGACATTAGGTTAAGGGTCAGCATTTTAGGTGAGATAGTGCCCATGCTGGTCAGACAGGGGGCTTTGGGTGAGATAGTGCCCCAGCGTTGGAGCGCAGCCTCCAGGGAGGGGGGCCAGTTGGTGACCACACCCAGCGGCTCCCCCCGCATCATCACCATCTGAGCCCCCTCTGGCTTGGGCTGGTTTGGGTCGGGCTGCTGGACTGGAGGAGAGGAGATGAACCGGGTGAAAATGCTTCACAACTTAATCAGGACCAAAGTCTCACTAAACTTAAAGCAGCTTTGTCACGATGAGTGCACATGCTCAGAACTTTGAAAACTTGATGCTCAACAGATTAAAATGTCTGGCAGGTCGACCAAACCAGAAGCGTGCAACTTATGTGGTGAATGATTTGGAAACTGCTACCAAATATCAAATTAAAGTAGCCGAGAAATGCAGATCACCACAATAACCTTTCATTTCACACGCAAATTTTGTCAGCCAAGTAGCTAGCTACTTAACTCGTTTCATCTAGATAGCATCATCAGACAATAAGCTGAAATACGAGCTAACGTTCCCTACGTGGCTATCGTGGCTATGCTATGTAGCTAGCAACACAGATACCCACAAAAACCTTTTATTTCACGTGCAACTTTGTTACCAAAGTTTAATCTATTAAAATAAATTCATCATACAACTAACTGAATAGCAAGCTAACGTTAGTGACGTGGCAATTGTGGCTACGCTACGTTGCTAGCTACACCGATATCCACAATAACTTTCTATTGCACTTGCAAATTTTGTTGGTTAAGTATTTACTTAGCCAGCTACGTCCTTTAAACCTTTATCATACGAAGAGCCAAATTGCTAAATAATGTAAGCTACGTAGCTACTGCAGCTATGTTATGGCGCTAGCTATGCAGATATCCAGGAAGAGATATTTTTTCTCAATGATGTTTATTGGAGGTTGGCAAACAAGCTTACATTCCTCATACCTTCGGCTAAATGGCTAAATTGACGTTTTGAATCCTCGAATTTCCATAGAATACATAGAAAACAGTTTGGCTAGGATGGAATCCGATTATGACTCCCAGTCGAGCAGAATCGTTTCTTGGGATGACACTTCTGAGCATGCTCAGTAACCGTGACACAGATCCTTTAAGCACAGCGCATACTTGGAAAGGATATGTACTGTTTGCTCTTTGGCTATGTACTACAGATACACTGGTCGGCCAAAGAATCAATATGGGGTTTAAGTACAGATTATAAGCTTCTATTTACGGGTATTTGCATTCATATTCAGATGAACCATGTATGAACTGTAAACCTTTTGAACAGAATCTCTGTCCAGACTGTTACAAACTTCCCTGTATTTACAACAGCCTGTTAACAACAATGTAATCAAACAGAGAGGGCATAGATAGAGAGAACAAGAAGCCTGTCGGCCTAGGGAGCTCCGCTGAGGATGAGCGGAATGTCCATGTCATAACTTAATTTCAGAAATTCTTGAAAACTATTGCGATATTAACACATATGACACATTTGGTAACCAGACTATACTGTGAAACAGTTTGGTGTCTCAATTTATGTCGAATAACAATAGAACCAAATTGCAAATTGCAATCATTTATTTCAATAATCTTACCACCAAGCAATACTAACAACCAACAAATACCCTTCCCCCCAGTACATCACAAATATAGCAGTCACAATCCTTCTAACACTGTCATAGGACAATATGATGCAGAACTAATCAGAATTAATCCAGTACGATGATCCGGAACAACATGGTCCAGAACAATGATCTGGAACAACGTGATCCAGAACAATGATGAGGAACAACATGATGCAGAATAACATGATCCAGAACAACATGATCCAGAACAATATGATCAAATCAGTCATCCTCAGCGGAGGTCTCTAGGCCGACAGGCCTCTTGTTGAGATATTAATGAAAGACTGAAAAAATGAGCACAATCACTGATTTTATAAGTCCAAAATGCTAAATTTCTCAAAAACTGGGACGTAGAATTTTCTAATTTTCGCAGGGGATCATCAGAACATCATAAGGAAGGCTCATAACAAATTAGACAATAAAATAGCGCGCTGTCGCGAGCGGGACCCCTCAGCCTTGCGCTTTATTGGCAGCCATATTGATTATCGGAGAGGAACATAAATCGATAGAGAGCTTCCTGTAACCACCCCCAACATGCCACCAAAAAAATGCGAGCATCTGACCGAGGCGTTTTTCAGTTATCGTCCAGAAACGAAAGTGAAGATGGCTGCCGTGGCGGCCATAGTGATGATCGGAGTGGGACACAAATCAATAGGGAGCTTCCTCGAACCACCCCCAACATACCACCAAAAAATGACAACATTTGGCCAAGGCGTTTTTCAGCTATCGTCCGGAAACGAAAAGTTAACGGACAGACAGACGGACACCGCGCGCCACGACAATACCCCTCGACCGATTTTCATCGGCTGAGGGGTGAAAAGTTATCAGACAGTTTTTGAGGTATTAATGAAAGACTGAAGAAATGAGCACAAACACTGATTTTCTAAATCCGAAATGCAGAATTTCTCAAAAACCGGGATGTAGAATTTTCAAATTTTCACAGGGAATATTCAGAATATCAGAAGGAAGGCTCATACCAAATTAGAAAGAAATTTATCAGACAGTTTTTGAGATATTCAAATTTGAAGTGAAAAGTTGACGCCGGACAGACAGACAGACAGTCAGGCGGACGGTCAGACAGACGCCGGACGACTCGGCATTAGAAAAGGTCCGCTGACTGCTGAGCAAAAGACAATGAAATGAGGCAGAGGGGGAGAGAATGATTAACTGAGAGAGAGAAATGAAGAGTAATAATTGAAAGGGCGGAGGAGTGAAAAGCCGTCTCACCCTCGAGTAACTCCTCAAAATCATCCACAAAGAACTCCCGTAACGGCGGGCGCTTGGGTCTCTTCAGTGTGTTCACCAGCTGCTGGATCTTCGCCGAGACTCGACTGCTCACCGGCACACCTGTGCAACCCAGAAGAACACACACTCGTTATGTGCGCGTATATAGTACACACATACACAAACACACACACACACTTATTATACATGCATACCCTAAACGCGCACACTCGTTATGTGTGTTACTCGTTATACACACACACACACACACACACACACACATAGAGCAAACACAGACAAACACACACACACACACACACAGAGCCAACACACAAACACAAATACACACACACAGAGCCAACACACACACACACACACACTCGTCTTACAGGCATACCCAGAACACACACAAACGAGAACTTAGTACATATGTGCATAGAGTACACACAACTAATTAATAAACACACACAGACTCAGCACACAAACGCGTTATATTTGCATATACAGTACACACACTGCAAATGAACACGCACTCATTATATACGTAAATACAGTGCAAAAACAAACACACAAATACATGCATAAACACACACATTCAACTCATAGGCACACACTCATCAATACAGACACAAAAACCTGTACAAAAAGACAAATTTTACAAACGCACTTATTAGCCTACACACACACGTGCACAATCACACAGCTTACAAACACACCTATTAGTAAATAGTTTCTGTCGAGGTTTGGGCAGGTTGGTCTAGCTCGACACAAATACACACACACACACACAAAGAGCTCAAAACACACTCATTCATTCACCTTTACAACACATGCACAGTAACAGCCAAAGCTGCTCTGAGCCAAGAATGTAATTTTGAATGATACTCTAGATTATTAACTTTTATGGACCCTATAAATAATGTTTTAGTCAAGCCAATGTCTATGGTGCTGAGGTGAATACATAATGTACCTTCATATATCACATATTTTTGCTCCTACAGGAGACTGGAGACAACCAGTGAGTGTGTGTGTATATGAGTGTGTGTGTGTGAGTGTGTGTGTGTGTGTGTGTGTGTGTGTGATTGTGTGCATGAGTGAGACAGAAAATGTGTGTGTGTGTGTGTGTGTGTGTGTGTCTGTGTGTGTGTATGAGTGAGACAGAGAATATGTGTGTGTGAGTGAGAGAGAGAGTTTGAGTGTGATATTGAGTGAGACAGAGAATGTGTGTGTGTGTGTGTGTGTGTGTGTGTGTGTGTGTGTGTGTGTGTGAGAGAGTTTGAGTGTGAGTAAGAATGGACGCTCACGGATCATACTTCACATCCTCCTCAGTAGCCCTGATGCCTTATTATTTTGCTGGTGGCTTTGAGATATAGGAGAGAGCAGCTCAGTGCACTTCACCTGCTCAGGGGTGAGATATAGGAGAGACCAGCTCAGTGCACTTCACCTGCTCAGGTGTGAGATATAGGAGAGACCAGCTCAGTGCACTTCACCTGCTCAGGTGAGAGATATAGGAGAGACCAGCTCAGTGCACTTCACCTGCTCAGGTGTGAGATATAGGAGAGACCAGCTCAGTGCACTTCACCTGCTCAGGTGTGAGATATAGGAGAGACCAGCTCAGTGCACTTCACCTGCTCAGGTGAGAGATATAGGAGAGACCAGCTCAGTGCACTTCACCTGCTCAGGTGTGAGATATAGGAGAGACCAGCTCAGTGCACTTCACCTGCTCAGGTGTGAGATATAGGAGAGACCAGCTCAGTGCACTTCACCTGTTCAGGTGTGAGATATAGGAGAGACCAGCTCAGTGCACTTCACCTGCTCAGGTGTGAGATATAGGAGAGACCAGCTCAGTGCACTTCACCTGCTCAGGTGTGAGATACAGGAGAGACCAGCTCAGTGCACTTCACCTGCTCAGGTGTGAGATACAGGAGAGACCAGCTCAGTGCACTTCACCTGCTCAGGTGTGAGATATAGGAGAGACCAGCTCAGTGCACTTCACCTGCTCAGGTGTGAGATATAGGAGAGACCAGCTCAGTGCACTTCACCTGCTCAGGTGTGAGATATAGGAGAGACCAGCTCAGTGCACTTCACCTGCTCAGGTGTGAGATATAGGAGAGACCAGCTCAGTGCACTTCACCTGCTCAGGTGTGAGATATAGGAGAGACCAGCTCAGTGCACTTCACCTGCTCAGGTGTGAGATATAGGAGAGACCAGCTCAGTGCACTTCACCTGCTCAGGTGTGAGATATAGGAGAGACCAGCTCAGTGCACTTCACCTGCTCAGGTGTGAGATATAGGAGAGACCAGCTCAGTGCACTTCACCTGCTCAGGTGTGAGATATAGGAGAGACCAGCTCAGTGCACTTCACCTGTTCAGGTGTGAGATATAGGAGAGACCAGCTCAGTGCACTTCACCTGCTCAGGTGTGAGATATAGGAGAGACCAGCTCAGTGCACTTCACCTGCTCAGGTGTGAGATATAGGAGAGACCAGCCCAGTGCACTTCACCTGCTCAGGTGTGAGATATAGGAGAGACCAGCTCAGTGCACTTCACCTGCTCAGGTGTGAGATATAGGAGAGACCAGCTCAGTGCACTTCACCTGTTCAGGTGTGAGATATAGGAGAGACCAGCTGCAGTGCACTTCACCTGCTCAGGTGTGAGATATAGGAGAGACCAGCTCAGTGCACTTCACCTGCTCAGGTGTGAGATATAGGAGAGACCAGCTCAGTGCACTTCACCTGCTCAGGTGTGAGATATAGGAGAGACCAGCTCAGTGCACTTCACCTGCTCAGGTGCATATAGGAGAGGAGAGACCAGCTGTGCACTTCACCTGCTCAGGTGAGAGATATAGGAGAGACCAGCTCAGTGCACTTCACCTGCTCAGGTGTGAGATATAGGAGAGACCAGCTCAGTGCACTTCACCTGCTCAGGTGTGAGATATAGGAGAGACCAGCTCAGTGCACTTCACCTGCTCAGGTGTGAGATACAGGAGAGACCAGCTCAGTGCACTTCACCTGCTCAGGTGTGAGATATAGGAGAGACCAGCTCAGTGCACTTCACCTGCTCAGGTGTGAGATATAGAGATATAGGAGAGTGCACCAGCTCAGTGTGTGAGATCACCTGCTCAGGTGTGAGATATAGGAGAGACCAGCTCAGTGCACTTCACCCTGCTCAGGTGTGAGATATTTAGGAGAGACCAGCTCAGTGCACTTCACCTGCTCAGGTGTGAGATATAGGAGAGACCAGCTCAGTGCACTTCACCTGCTCAGGTGTGAGATATAGGAGAGACCAGCTCAGTGCACTTCACCTGCTCAGGTGAGAGATATAGGAGGAGACCACCAGCTCAGTGCACTTCACCTGCTCAGGTGTGAGATATAGGAGAGACCAGCTCAGTGCACTTCACCTGCTCAGGTGTGAGATACAGGAGAGACCAGCTCAGTGCACTTCACCTGCTCAGGTGTGAGATATAGGAGAGACCAGCTCAGTGCACTTCACCTGTTCAGGTGTGAGATATATATAGGAGACCAGCTCAGTGCACTTCACTGCTCAGGTGTGAGATATAGGAGAGACCAGCTCAGTGCACTTCACCTGCTCAGGTGTGAGATATAGGAGACCAGCTCAGTGCACTTCACCTGCTCAGGTGTGAGATATAGGAGAGACCAGCTCAGTGCACTTCACCTGCTCAGGTGTGAGATATAGGAGAGACCAGCTCAGTGCACTTCACCTGCTCAGGTGTGAGATATAGGAGAGACCAGCTCAGTGCACTTCACCTGCTCAGGTGTGAGATATAGGAGAGACCAGCTCAGTGCACTTCACCTGCTCAGGTGTGAGATATAGGAGAGACCAGCTCAGTGCACTTCACCTGCTCAGGTGTGAGATATAGGAGAGACCAGCTCAGTGCACTTCACCTGCTCAGGTGTGAGATATAGGAGAGACCAGCTCAGTGCACTTCACCTGCTCAGGTGTGAGATATAGGAGAGACCAGCTCAGTGCCACTTCACCTGCTCAGGTGTGAGATATGGAGGAGACCAGCTCAGTGCACTTCACCTGCTCAGGTGTGAGATATAGGAGAGACCAGCTCAGTGCACTTCACCTGCTCAGGTGAGAGATATAGGAGAGACCAGCTCAGTGCACTTCACCTGCTCAGGTGTGAGATATAGGAGAGACCAGCTCAGTGCACTTCACCTGCTCAGGTGTGAGATATAGGAGAGACCAGCTCAGTGCACTTCACCTGCTCAGGTGTGAGATATAGGAGAGACCAGCTCAGTGCACTTCACCTGCTCAGGTGTGAGATATAGGAGAGACCAGCTCAGTGCACTTCACCTGCTCAGGTGTGAGATATAGGAGAGACCAGCTCAGTGCACTTCACCTGCTCAGGTGTGAGATATAGGAGAGACCAGCTCACCTGTGGTGTGAGATATAGGAGAGACCAGCTCAGTGCACTTCACCTGCTCAGGTGTGAGATATAGGAGACCAGCTCAGTGCACTTCACCTGCTCAGGTGTGAGATATAGGAGAGACCAGCTCAGTGCACTTCACCTGCTCAGGTGTGAGATATAGGAGAGACCAGCTCAGTGCACTTCACCTGCTCAGGTGTGAGATATAGGAGAGACCAGCTCAGTGCTCAGTGCACTTCACCTGCTCAGGTGTGAGATATAGGAGAGACCAGCTCAGTGCACTTCACCTGCTCAGGTGTGAGATATAGGAGAGACCAGCTCAGTGCACTTCACCTGCTCAGGTGTGAGATAAGGAGAGACCAGCTCAGTGCACTTCACCTGCTCAGGTGTGAGATATAGGAGAGACCAGCTCAGTGCACTTCACCTGCTCAGGTGAGAGATATAGGAGAGACCAGCTCAGTGCACTTCACCTGCTCAGGTGTGAGATATAGGAGAGACCAGCTCAGTGCACTTCACCTGCTCAGGTGTGAGATATAGGAGAGACCAGCTCAATGCACTTCACCTGCTCAGGTGAGAGATATAGGAGAGACCAGCTCAGTGCACTTCACCTGCTCAGGTGTGAGATATAGGAGAGACCAGCTCAGTGCACTTCACCTGCTCAGGTGAGATATAGGAGAGACCAGCTCAGTGCACTTCACCTGCTCAGGTGTGAGATATAGGAGAGACCAGCTCAGTGCACTTCACCTGCTCAGGTGTGAGATATAGGAGAGACCAGCTCAGTGCACTTCACCTGCTCAGGTGTGAGATATAGGAGAGACCAGCTCAGTGCACTTCACCTGCTCAGGTGTGAGATATAGGAGAGACCAGCTCAGTGCACTTCACCTGCTCAGGTGTGAGATATAGGAGGAGACCAGCTCAGTGCACTTCACCTGCTCAGGTGTGAGATATAGGAGAGACCAGCTCAGTGCACTTCACCTGCTCAGGTGTGAGATATAGGAGAGACCAGCTCAGTGCACTTCACCTGCTCAGGTGTGAGATATAGGAGAGACCAGCTCAGTGCACTTCACCTGCTCAGGTGAGAGATATAGGAGAGACCAGCTCAGTGCACTTCACCTGCTCAGGTGTGAGATATAGGAGAGACCAGCTCAGTGCACTTCACCTGCTCTCAGGTGTGAGATATAGGAGACCAGCTCAGTGCACTTCACCTGCTCAGGTGTGAGATATAGGAGAGACCAGCTCAGTGCACTTCACCTGCTCAGGTGTGAGATATAGAGACCAGCTCAGTGCACTTCACCTGCTCAGGTGTGAGATATAGGAGAGACCAGCTCAGTGCACTTCACCTGCTCAGGTGTGAGATATAGGAGAGACCAGCTCAGTGCACTTCACCTGCTCAGGTGTGAGATATAGGAGAGCTCAGTGCACTTCACCTGCTCAGGTGTGAGATATAGGAGAGACCAGCTCAGTGCACTTCACCTGCTCAGGTGTGAGATATAGGAGAGACCAGCTCAGTGCACTTCACCTGCTCAGGTGTGAGCACTCAGTGCACTTCACCTGCTCAGGTGTGAGATATAGGAGAGACCAGCTCAGTGCACTTCACCTGCTCAGGTGTGAGATACAGGAGAGACCAGCTCAGTGCACTTCACCTGCTCAGGTGTGAGATATAGGAGAGACCAGCTCAGTGCACTTCACCTGCTCAGGTGTGAGATATAGGAGAGACCAGCTCAGTGCACTTCACCTGCTCAGGTGAGAGATATAGGAGAGACCAGCTCAGTGCACTTCACCCAGCTCAGGTGACCTGAGATGTAGGAGGAGAGACCAGCTCAGTGCACTTCACCTGCTCAGGTGTGAGATATAGGAGAGACCAGCTCAGTGCACTTCACCTGCTCAGGTGTGAGATATAGGAGAGACCAGCTCAGTGCACTTCACCTGCTCAGGTGTGAGATATAGGAGAGACCAGCTCAGTGCACTTCACCTGCTCAGGTGTGAGATATAGGAGAGACCAGCTCAGTGCACTTCACCTGCTCAGGTGAGAGATATAGGAGAGACCAGCTCAGTGCACTTCACCTGCTCAGGTGTGAGAGATATCAGTGAGACCAGCTCAGTGCACTTCACCTGCTCAGGTGTGAGATATAGGAGAGACCAGCTCAGTGCACTTCACCTGCTCAGGTGTGAGATATAGGAGAGACCAGCTCAGTGCACTTCACCTGCTCAGGTGTGAGATATAGGAGAGACCAGCTCAGTGCACTTCACCTGCTCAGGTGTGAGATATAGGAGAGACCAGCTCCGTGCACTTCACCTGCTCAGGTGTGAGATATAGAGAGACCAGCTCAGTGCACTTCACCTGCTCAGGTGTGAGATATAGGAGAGACCAGCTCAGTGCACTTCACCTGCTCAGGTGTGAGATATAGGAGAGACCAGCTCAGTGCACTTCACCTGCTCAGGTGTGAGATATAGGAGAGACCAGCTCAGTGCACTTCACCTGCTCAGGTGTGAGATATAGGAGAGACCAGCTCAGTGCACTTCACCTGCTCAGGTGTGAGATATAGGAGAGACCAGCTCAGTGCACTTCACCTGCTCAGGTGAGAGATATAGGAGAGACCAGCTCAGTGCACTTCACCTGCTCAGGTGAGAGATATAGGAGAGACCAGCTCAGTGCACTTCACCTGCTCAGGTGTGAGATATAGGAGAGACCAGCTCAGTGCACTTCACCTGCTCAGGTGAGAGATATAGGAGAGACCAGCTCAGTGCACTTCACCTGCTCAGGTGTGAGATATAGGAGAGACCAGCTCAGTGCACTTCACCTGCTCAGGTGAGAGATATAGGAGAGACCAGCTCAGTGCACTTCACCTGCTCAGGTGTGAGATATAGGAGAGACCAGCTCAGTGCACTTCACCTGCTCAGGTGAGAGATATAGGAGAGAACAGCTCAGTGCACTTCACCTGCTCAGGTGTGAGATATAGGAGAGACCAGCTCAGTGCACTTCACCTGCTCAGGTGTGAGATATAGGAGAGACCAGCTCAGTGCACTTCACCTGCTCAGGTGTGAGATATAGGAGAGACCAGAGACCAGCTCAGTGCACTTCACCTGCTCAGGTGTGAGATATAGGAGAGACCAGCTCAGTGCACTTCACCTGCTCAGGTGTGAGATATAGGAGAGACCAGCTCAGTGCACTTCACCTGCTCAGGTGTGAGATATAGGAGAGACCAGCTCAGTGCACTTCACCTGCTCAGGTGTGAGATATAGGAGACCAGCTCAGTGCACTTCACCTGCTCAGGTGTGAGATATAGGAGAGACCAGCTCAGTGCACTTCACCTGCTCAGGTGTGAGATATAGGAGAGAGACCAGCTCAGTGCACTTCACCTGCTCAGGTGTGAGATATAGGAGAGACCAGCTCAGTGCACTTCACCTTGCTCAGGTGTGAGATATAGGAGAGACCAGCTCAGTGCACTTCACCTGCTCAGGTGTGAGATATAGGAGAGACCAGCTCAGTGCACTTCACCTGCACTTCACTCAGTGCTTCAGGTGAGAGATATAGGAGACCAGCTCAGTGCACTTCACCTGCTCAGGTGTGAGATATAGGAGAGACCAGCTCAGTGCACTTCACCTGCTCAGGTGTGAGATATAGGAGAGACCAGCTCAGTGCACTTCACCTGCTCAGGTGTGAGATATAGGAGAGACCAGCTCAGTGCACTTCACCTGCTCAGGTGTGAGATATAGGAGAGACCAGCTCAGTGCACTTCACCTGCTCAGGTGTGAGATATAGGAGAGACCAGCTCAGTGCACTTCACCTGCTCAGGTGTGAGATATAGGAGAGACCAGCTCAGTGCACTTCACCTGCTCAGGTGTGAGATATAGGAGAGACCAGCTCAGCTCAGTGCACTTCACCTGCTCAGGTGTGAGATATAGGAGAGACCAGCTCAGTGCACTTCACCTGCTCAGGTGTGAGATATAGGAGAGACCAGCTCAGTGCACTTCACCTGCTCAGGTGTGAGATATAGGAGAGACCAGCTCAGTGCACTTCACCTGCTCAGGTGTGAGATATAGGAGAGACCAGCTCAGTGCACTTCACCTGCTCAGGTGTGAGATATAGGAGAGCTCAGTGCACTTCACCTGCTCAGGTGTGAGATATAGAGACCAGCTCAGTGCACTTCACCTGCTCAGGTGTGAGATATAGGAGACCAGCTCAATGCACTTCACCTGCTCAGGTGTGAGATATAGGAGAGACCAGCTCAGTGCACTTCACCTGCTCAGGTGAGAGATATAGGAGAGACCAGCTCAGTGCACTTCACCTGCTCAGGTGTGAGATATAGGAGAGATATAGGAGAGACCAGCTCAGTGCACTTCACCTGCTCAGGTGTGAGATATAGGAGAGACCAGCTCAGTGCACTTCACCTGCTCAGGTGTGAGATATAGGAGAGACCAGCTCAGTGCACTTCACCTGCTCAGGTGTGAGATATAGGAGAGACCAGCTCAGTGCACTTCACCTGCTCAGGTGTGTGAGATATAGGAGAGACCAGCTCAGTGCACCTTCACCAGCTCAGCTTCAGGTGTGAGATATAGGAGACACCAGCTCAGTGCACTTCACCTGCTCAGGTGTGAGATATAGGAGAGACCAGCTCAGTGCACTTCACCTGCTCAGGTGTGAGATATAGGAGAGACCAGCTCAGTGCACTTCACCTGCTCAGGTGTGAGATATAGGAGAGACCAGCTCAGTGCACTTCACCTGCTCAGGTGTGAGATATAGGAGAGACCAGCTCAGTGCACTTCACCTGCTCAGGTGAGAGATATAGGAGAGACCAGCACAGTGCACTTCATCCGCTCAGGTGTGAGATATAGGAGAGACCAGCTCAGTGCACTTCACCTGCTCAGGTGTGAGATATAGGAGAGACCAGCTCAGCGCACTTCACCTGCTCAGGTGAGAGATATAGGAGAGACCAGCTCAGTGCACTTCACCTGGTCAGGTGTGAGATATAGGAGAGACCAGCTCAGTGCACTTCACCTGCTCAGGTGAGAGATATAGGAGAGACCAGCTCAGTGCACTTCACCTGCTCAGGTGAGAGATATAGGAGAGACCAGCTCAGTGCACTTCATCCGCTCAGGTGTGAGATATAGGAGAGACCAGCTCAGTGCACTTCATCTGCTCAGGTGTGAGATATAGGAGAGACCAGCTCAGTGCACTTCACCTGCTCAGGTGAGAGATATAGGAGAGACCAGCTCAGTGCACTTCATCCGCTCAGGTGGTGTGAGATATAGGAGAGACCAGCTCAGTGCACTTCACCTGCTCAGGTGTGAGATATAGGAGAGACCAGCTCAGCGCACTTCACCTGCTCAGGTGAGAGATATAGGAGAGACCAGCTCAGTGCACTTCACCTGCTCAGGTGTGAGATATAGGAGAGACCAGCTCAGTGCACTTCACCTGCTCAGGTGAGAGATATAGGAGAGACCAGCTCAGTGCACTTCACCTGCTCAGGTGAGAGATATAGGAGAGACCAGCACAGTGCACTTCATCCGCTCAGGTGTGAGATATAGGAGAGACCAGCTCAGTGCACTTCATCTGCTCAGGTGTGAGATATAGGAGAGACCAGCTCAGCGCACTTCACCTGCTCAGGTGAGAGATATAGGAGAGACCAGCTCAGTGCACTTCATCCGCTCAGGTGTGAGATATAGGAGAGACCAGCTCAGTGCACTTCACCTGCTCAGGTGTGAGATATAGGAGAGACCAGCTCAGTGCACTTCACCTGTTCAGGTGTGAGATATAGGAGAGACCAGCTCAGTGCACTTCACCTGCTCAGGTGTGAGATATAGGAGAGACCAGCTCAGCGCACTTCACCTGCTCAGGTGAGAGATATAGGAGAGACCAGTTCAGTGCACTTCACCTGCTAAAGGTGTGAGATATAGGAGAGACCAGCTCAGCGCACTTCACCTGCTCAGGTGCACAAATCCGCCAGCATCACCATCATTTTTATATTTGATCCATACATTATGATCCTGTGAGGACAATCTCCTCGAGTTATACTGTCAGTTATAATTTTAGAGTATTGGTGATGATAGTAGGTATATTGTGTTCATGAAATTCTGCATTAAATCTTGAATTGACGCTTTGATGAAGCAAATGACCGAACACAATCCGTTGGCTCGTCTCTTTAAATAATTTACATAATTAAAATGTAAAAGAGAAAACTTTCAGAATCACAGGAGATTAATCAACTGAGGTTTCACGAGGCTCAGAGGAGATTTTTTCCACCTGAACATTATCGATCGCGCGGCCTGACAAACGCGCTCTTCGGAAGCTTGTGTTTACGCCGGTGCACAAATTAAACAGCAGGCCTGACTGACTCCACTCATTACGAGCCGGAGTGTCATCACAGCAGCTCAGCCCAATAATGTCAGGACACTTTCACTCGCCTCTCGTGAGTCAAAAACCAGGCGCTTCGTCGCCCTGTACGCACTCGCTCGCGATGCGTCACCGCCCAGGAGATTTAGCTGTCAAAAAGTTGTGCCGCCTCAAGGTTCACCAAAGTCACTCCAAGCAGAGAAACACTTCCACAACGACAGCAGGAAAAGCCTTAACGAGACTCACAGCGAGACGTAAAATTCAATTTTTTTCTCACACTGAAGATCGTAGTTTGTGTGCCTGAGCAGAGAAATTTCTCTCCCCATGGAAAATCTTCTATCGAGTGAAAACATCACCCCTCATTGCCAATATTTTTTTCTTTTTATCCTGTAACTTTAAGCACCATAAATAAACAAATAAAGAGTTCCAGTCGAAATATAAGATAATAATAGCTTCTGACTAATTATTACGGATTAGTTTTGGGCCTTAGCACCGAGGATCTGCTGAGACACCAGTGGCTCTCTTTTTACCGAGAGTAAAATCATTCTGAGCCGAGCCGAGCCGAGCCGAGCCGGGCTGTGCCAAAACTGTGCACCAGGGCTGTGCGCCAGGCAAGAGGATAACGAGAACATCAGGTTGTCACACACTGCACCTGAGCACGAGCCAGAAAACAGACATGTTCCTTTACAGGTGCACGAGCTGTCAGGAGCACGAGATGTTAATTTGCCTTGAGAATAGGGAACTCTGTTAGCAGTGTTTGTATTTGCTAAAGCAGAGCTGTCGGTAATAAATGAGGCGTACTGATAGATGCTGCTTTCTGGCACCAATATTGATTGAGGACTAAAACACACTGCAAAAACACACACACACACGCACTGAACATAGACATATATTCATCCATATTTACATGCATCACATATAGATTTCCTCTGTCACAAACTCTAACGGGCACACGATTTCTCTGGTGTTCACAGACACACATTCTCTCGCACACACACACAGAAACATGCTCTCTCACACACAGTCTTTCTCCACCACAACACAGACACAAGCACACACACACACACACATACCGTCGCCGGTCTCCATCCGCTCTGCATTGCCATACTTGGGTGCAGTTCGAGACGCCGTGGACACCTGTGGTCTCTCCCTCGGGAGGGACGGGTCTGATGTGTAGGTGGTGACATCGGGCGGAGCAGAGTGGTTTTCTAGAGGTGGAGCAAAGGTCAGGAAGCCTGTCAATCAATCTTAAAGCCTGGCCCTTTCCCTCAGTACATCATAATGGGCCTGGTTAATGCTTAAGCTACAGTTAATGCTAACAGTAATGTTGAAGCTAATGCTAACAACAACACAAAAGCTAGGGCTTATGCTAACAGTAATGCTAACGCTAACCTTAATGCTAACAGAAGCCCCTTTGGGCTTGAGAAGAACGGACGACAGGAATGACAGTCACATGCAGGAAGATGAAAAGGCATGACACAGACTTCCAGAAATGAACAGATCCTTCAGTAGGGGTGCGTTAGTCTGAGTGAGGCTGAAGAATAACGATGGTGAGCCTAATCACCATCCACTGGACTCGTATGCGCTCGGCCACAGTTCAGTAAAGAAACTAAACGTTTGATGGTGCAAAATGGTCTCAAGCTTGCAGGTCAAAGATGAGCCTTATCACTCCATATACTTGTATTCTCACACTGAACCTGACTGCACTACAGTCCACAGTCACATCCCTGCGCCATCTTACTGAAGGCCAGGCTTCCTCTAAGAGACCCTGCATTCCCCCAAGCCTGTGCTTACACTGCCAGAGAGAGGCAGGGCAGGTAAATCTCACTCACACGGCTCCACTGTGTTACCCTGTCTGCACCCACACACCCCTACTGTCAGCGCAGCAGCACAAGGCTTCCTCTCCCAAAGATTTACCCGATAACAGAAGCAGCCGCCTGTAGCTCTCAGCTGTGCTGCAGATAAGCAGATGAACAGGGATATTCTGCTCATTACTGCTGTTCGGTTAGTGCTTTTAATCCAACGTAAGGGCCCGTCACATTACACAGGGACCGATTCTTCCTGGAGCAGTGTGGGGTTAAGGGTCTCGTTCGAGGGCCCCACAGCTACACGGATTGTACTGTCGATGGACGGGGGAATTAACCATCGCCCACAAGGCTCTGAGCCGACCCACTCATATCCTGCAGCTTCCGACCCATATTCTACAGCTTCCGGAACAGTACAGCTGCCACAGAATTGTGAAACAAATTTCCTTTCACAAATTTAGAAGTTCCAAAGAAATGCAGTCCCGTACCAAATAACCTGCCATCATTTAGATCACAATTGTGCTCTGATAAACAAAAAATAAGTCTTACTTATAAAAATAAGACTTTCGTTATGCGAATATGATTTTAATCAGATTCCCAGTCACAGCAAACACATGGTAACAAATACCCTTCATCAGCATGCTATATGCAAACCACAAAAAAGTGTAATACAATCACAGTATGTGTAATAAAAAGCACTATCGCCACTGTGGTATCTCAGGACGAAACACTGAAGGAGCATATAATGTGACAGAACTTTATACTTCATCTCTCTCTCCATATCTTATTCAGGAAGTCATCTGAACTCAAATGGGTCATCTGATTAGCACAGACTGATTACAGCATTGTGAGATACTGAATTTGAAAGAGATACTAAATTAAAATAAGTGCCTTAAACCTGGATTCTGATTTACTCTTTTCAGGTTTTCCGTCCACGTATTTGCCCTGCAGGTGTTTCTCATCTTAAATCAAACGATCGAAGTGACGTCAGGGTTAGATTTAACTCGAGAAACGCTCTCCTTTCTGACTCACAGGTGGCGTTGCTGAGAGCTCAGTTCTGATGCGAGTGAAGACATCACAAAAGGATGATGCAGGATGACTGTGGCCACAGAGAGACCGTTTCTGGGGAAAAACCCATTTAAAGACGCAAAGACTCCAACCTGATCTGAGGGCTCCTACACCCCTGACTGTCGCTTCGATCACTTCTACTGTGAAAACTACCAATTTCCCTTTACCTCAGGGAAACAGATTTCTTTTAGTCATACATTTGAACCATAGAGCTATAAATAAAAGTCTGTGATTGGAGCTCTCCTGTCTGACCAGCGCTCAGAGTCCTGATAAAGCCAGTCTCGTGATCGGCACAGTTTAAGACCCTATTTATTTATTTATTATACACTCTTTGTCGATGCGAACCCAGGCACGGGCTGTCTGGCTGCTTTACAATTCGTCTCACACAAAGTGGGTAAGCACGACAAATCAGCCCAACTCCTGAACTGGAGCGAAGAGCGAAGGACTTTTCAATAACGCATTTGCGTGAAGCTTTCAACGACAAACTAACATAACCACTCTTGCACTTTGAAAGTTCGACTGTCAAGAGCATACCCAGCGTCCCACAGCAGAGAGAGGTTGGGCTCAGCTGATTAGCTGGCTGGGACGGCAGATATTACGGCACATGGTGGCTGTTATGACATGAATTCTAGAATAAGATTTTTTTTATCATATAAAAGTTGTTTAATATTACCTTAAATCTCTGGTTGTTCGATAGGTGTGAGTGTACTCAATCTTTTCTGACGGGCAGTGCACACATCCATACCCATCACAGCCTGTTTAATAGCAGCTCATGATGCTACAAAATCACTACAGAAGCAGTTTTAAATGACACCATTTATAAAACAAAAGCATGGCTTTCACCTGACCCTCCATTTTGCTCATCAATCCACAGGAACAGCGACATCAAAACTGTGTTTTTTCAGCACCCAATTTCCCAGCTCAGGCAACTAACAGAGTGATACTTACGAAAGACTGTGGCCTGAACTATAAAATAGGGACCGACTATAGCCATTTGTTCTCTAAGAAAAGTAATCCGAGCAAAAGTTTTCAAACTTAAAAATGATCATTTGCGAGGAACGGCCCCAATCCCCTTCAAGACTCTGCAACTGGACACCATAGATTGTACTTAATTAACTTTATTAATAGAACTGTATAGTACACAGAGATATACAGACTTGCAAGTTTTCTGTTGGAAAAAGATTTAAAATATCTGGCCAGCACTCTTCAAATGTATCTGACACGTTTGCAGGAAGGGAAACAGATTAATGAAAAACCATGGCAACAGTACGGGCCAGAGCAGATGTGATTAAACACAAGAAAGCAACAGTGTGGAAATCTTGAGGTAAATGATTCGGAGGAGAGCACGTGGCACAGCACCCACTCACGGGCATCTGTGCGGCTTCAAACATGCAAATGAAGCGGAACATCAAAGACATGTCGCCGAAAAAACACTGCTGCAAATGTTTACTCAAAACGATAGCGCGAGTCGTAGGTGAGAGCTAAACAGATTACCGCCAAACAGGGAGCGCAGAGAGGCAGATGGACGCGGAGGTACACAAAGGGTAAGTACCGCATCTGAAAGCAGACATTTAGCCGGCAGTGTTCTGGTTCAGCCTTTACTCCCGACACACTTCAAACGACAGAATTATCTTGGAGCTCAAGCTGTTCTGTATCGCAATCTGCAGCTCCACAGATCGCTAACGTGGGAACAGAGCGTTTAAGTGGGAACAAGCGCGGCTGTGATTAAAACACAAGGGCCCCACTCCTTTAGCCCTCTCTACCTGGCTTATTTTGTAAAATATTTTAGTTTTGGAGAGAGAGGGGAGTCAAGTCTTGTCTCATTACCTTCTGTTCAAAGACAAGAACGAAGAGAGAGCAAACATGTCAACTTAACTCACCTCTAAGTTCAGAAAAATTTAACCAGCCGTGGTGTCACTCACATCCACAGCAAAGGATGGAAATATACCTGCTGTTCAACCATGCGTTTGCATGGTCGACAGGCAAACAGAGCGAGAGTATTTGTTCACATACTTGCCTGTACACTACGTGTGTTACCAGAGGATTCCAATGGGGGGCACACCGGAGAATTCAATCAGACAGTTTTGCATGAAGTAAACAAACATTGCGATACTCGACACTCCTGCGCCTGGTGATACCGCTGCCCCTACCGTTTGGGTGCATATTGCACCTTGTGTTTGTGTCATATTAATTTTTGAGGACGTGCACAAACTATACGCAACACAAATGCAGGATGCATGTGCCTGCTGTCTTGCGTATGCGTGCGTGTATTTAAAAGCATGTATATTTCCCGTCTAAGATCGACAGACCATCTGAGACACACGCAGATAAAGAATACGACTGGAAACTCCATCTCACACCAATCTTTGCTTGTAAAGCCAGTTTAAACAGTGTTTTAAACCATTTTTGTCAAACAGCTGAGCTTCATATAGTCAGATAGTCAGATACAGCAACTGTGGCTATTTATCATCTTCGGCGAGGTACAGAGCCACAAAAAAGCAGTTAAAACACATCTTAACCCATTCTACCGCAGCATGGGAGTCTGAGCGAGTCTTGGCAGTGTTTATCAACACAAAAGCAAACGGAGATGGATGGATGGGAGGCCAAGCTCAAGGGTGTGAGGGGGGCGCGGGGCTGGCCCTTCGCAGCGGGTTTTCTGGGATACTGACCCTCCAAGCGCGAGCGAGGCCACGGCAGGTCTGAGCCGAACTCGCAGGAGCGACGCAGCGCGCTCCCGTTCTCAACCGCCCCCAGCCCTGTCTTTCTCTTCAAGGACAGGTGCGCGATCGGCCCTGCACAAGATAAACCACAGCCTTAACCCGCACACACACAGCCACAACAATGACCAAATACACCAATAGAGCTTAAACTGAAATTAAAAACTGTGCCAAGAGAAATGGGCAAGCAAAAACTTAACAAAGCTCTCCAGATGGACTCAAGTGAATATCCTTAATTCCATGAGTCTATCGCCATGTAGATGGGAGGATGAATTGCAAGTTATATTTCATGAGGATGGAGAGAATGAAGCTTTCTTAAAGTGGTGGAAGACACATCCTTCAGAAAAAAAAATTACTGGGAATTTTCCAGTCATTTCAAAAAAGAAAACTGGGCAAAAATCTACAAAACAGAAAATTATAAACATGACCTTCAAGATCAGCAAAGTGCCTCTGAAAAAGTCTCAGTGAAAAAAATCCACCAGCCAATGTAAAATCTCCACATCACAGAGACCACATCTGCTGTATGAAGCTGCAGATTAATTTTGCTCTTGATATGAAAGCACTTTCAGGATTTATTTTCTTGTATTCATGATAGCAGTGTGGTGATGAATGCATATTAGATAAGGTCAGGGTTAAGCAGCGGTATGATATTTAATATGTATTAGTTATTTGACAGAAGCAGGGAATTTCACCATTTATACCCCAGATGCATGTGTATTATGCTGCAAATTCTGAAAATTTGTGCTTCCTCAAATTTGAGGGTTGAAATTCCTCCTTATTTCTGATACTCTTCAAATGGTGCATTAAAGCTAGTTAACTACTTAATGAATAAAATTAATTAATACAAGTTAATTCAATTAATTCATGAGACAAGGCAGACAACAAGCATACAAAAGCTCATACTCAGGATTCAAAAAATTGATGTAAGCGAGCACAATCATCAACCATTCACAGACTGTCATCAAAAGTTCACTGAAGAAATTTACTGCAGTCAAAACCAAAGAAATCGATGCCACTTGTTTCTACAGAAAAAAAAAACTGCCACAAGGAGTTTATGGTTTTTTTTTTTTTTTTTTTTTAATTAATGAGACTTCCTATAGTGACGTCACGGGAAGTTTAGTAAGGGCCTGTAGTTATTTCTGAAATAGCGGAATGCAAACTGACATCTCGCCCTGTGTAAAATCACAGACACTCGTCCATTCAGGGCTCCTGCATTATTTTCCATTTGCCACCTCCCAGAGCTGCAGGACAGATCTGATGGCACAAAACACCTCATTTTATACAGTTTCACACCTAACTGTGTTTACTGTCAGTTCAACTGCTAACCATGTCAATAGCGGACTACTATCTAAGGGCTTGCAATATCATTCATGAGTCCTTCTGTATTCCATTAGTAATGAGCTGTCACTGTACCTCACATCCAAAACTGTAAATGGCTTTACACGTTCATTTTTCACAGATAGCAAATTTAGTTGTACTACAGCACATGGTCTGGGGTATAAATGTTTTTTTTTTATGAATGAAGTCTGAGAAAGAAATAAACTCTTTAGCAATGAAAGAAGGTTTGTTACAGCCATTTGCAGACACAGAATTTGTCTTCAACAAGAAAATAAGCTTTGGAAAAAATATCCCACAATTTCAAGCTTACCTTCGTACCAGGGCCTAAATCGTGTGTCTCTTGAGTATTAAACCTGACATTAAACCAGCACTGGTGTTCATCTTGTCAACTTTTATTTACAAACAATCATGACACTGTTTTGTGAATTAGTCTGGAATTCAGACAAACACACAGTTTTCAAAGTGTTTTGAATGAGATGACAGTGGTAAGTTTTGGTGAGAAAGAGTTCTCACCAAAATGTTCAGATAAGAGTCGTCAGGCAAGTGAGTTCTCAGGTGTGTAAGGTCTCAGGTGAGTAAGTTCTCAGATGTGTAAGGTCTCAGGTGTGTGAGGTCTCATGCGACTGAGTTCTCAGGTGTGTAAGGTCTCAGGCGTGTAAGGTCTCAGGTGAGTGAGTTCTCAGGTGTGTGTGAGGTCTCAGGCGAGTGAGGTCTCAGGCGAGTGAAGTCTCAGGTGTGTGAGGTCGTGTGTGAGGTCTCAGGTGTGTGAGGTCTCAGGCATGTGTGAGGTCTCAGGTGAGTGAGGTCTCAGGTGTGTGAGGTCTCAGGCATGTGTGAGGTCTCAGGTGTGTGAGGTCTCAGGCATGTGTGAGGTCTCAGGTGAGTGAGGTCTCAGGTGTGTGAGGTCTCAGGCGTGTGAAGTCTCAGGTGTGTGAGGTCGTGAGTGAGGTCTCACGTGAGTGAGGTCTCAAGTGCGTAAGGTCTCAGGCGTGTGAGGTCTCAGGTGTGTGAGTTCTCAAGTGTGTGAGGTCTCAGGTGTGTAAAATCTAAGGTGAGTGAGTTCTCAGGTGAGTGAGGTCTCAGGTGTGTAAGGTGTCAGGTGTGTGAGTTCTCAAGTCGGTGGGGTCTCAGGTGTGTAAAATCTAAGATGAGTGAGTTCTCAGGTGTGTGAGGTCTCAGGCGAGTGAAGTCTCAGGTGTGTGAGGTCGTGAGTGAGGTCTCACGTGAGTGAGGTCTCAAGTGCGTAAGGTCTCAGGCGAGTGAAGTCTCAGTGAGTGAGGTCTCACGTGAGTGAGGTCTCAAGTGCGTAAGGTCTCAGGCGTGTGAGGTCTCAGGTGTGTGAGTTCTCAGGCGAGTGAGGTCTCAGGTGTGTAAAATCTAAGGTGAGTGAGTTCTCAGGTGAGTGAGGTCTCAGGTGTGTAAGGTGTCAGGTGTGTGAGTTCTCAAGTCTGTGGGGTCTCAGGTGTGTAAAATCTAAGATGAGTGAGTTCTCAGGTGTGTGAGGTCTCAGATGTGTGAGTACTCAAGTGCGTGAGGTCTCAGGTGAGTGAAATCTCATGTGTGTGAGGTCTCAGGTGTGTGAGGTCTCATGCGAGTGAGTTCTCAGGTGTGTGAGGTCTCATGCGAGTGAGTTCTCAGGTGTGTGAGGTCTCAGGCGAGTGAGTTCTCAGGTGTGTGAGGTCTCAGGCGAGTGAGTTCTCAGGCGTGTAAGGTCTCATGCGAGTGAGTTCTCAGGCGTGTAAGGTCTCAGGCGAGTGAGGTCTAAGGTGAGTGAGTTCTCAGGTGAGTGAGGTCACAGGTGCGTAAGGTCTCAGGTGTGTGAGTTCTCTGAAGAGTGAGTTTTCACGTGCTTGAGGTCTCAGGTGTGTAAGGTGTCATGCGAGTGAGTTCTCAGGTGAGTGAGTTCTCAGGTGTGTAAGGTCTCAGATGAGTGAGTTCTCAATTGTGTAAGGTCTCAGGTGAGTGAGTTCTCAGGTGTGTAAGGTCTCAGGTGAGTGAGTTCTCAGGTGTGCAAGGTCTCAAGTGAGTGAGATCTCAGGTGTGGGAGGTCTCAGATGAGTGAGGTCACAGGTGTGTGAGTTCTCAGGTGTGTGAGGTCTCAAGTGTGTGAGTTCTCAGGTGTGTGAGTTCTCAGGCGAGTGAGGTCTCAAGTGTGTGAGTTCTCAGGTGTGTGAGGTCTCAGGTGTGTGAGGTCTCAAGTGTGTGAGTTCTCAGGTGTGTGAGTTCTCAGGTGAGTGAGGTCTCAAGTGTGTGAGTTCTCAGGTGTGTGAGGTCTCAAGTGAGTGAGATCTCAGGTCAGTGAGATATCAGGTGTGCGAGTTCTCAGGCGAGTGAGGTCTCAGGTGTGTGAGGTCTCAGGCGAGTGAGTTCTCAGGCGAGTGAGGTCTCAGGTGTGTAAGGTCTAAGGTGAGTGAGTTCTCAGGTGTGTGAGATCTCAGATGAGTGCTCAGGTAAGAGTTCTCAGGTGTGTGAGGTCTCAGGTGAGTGCTCAGGTAAGAGTTCTCAGGTGTGTGAGGTCTCAGGTGAGTGCTCAGGTAAGAGTTCTCAGGTGTGTGAGATCTCAGGTGAGTGCTCAGGTAAGAGTTCTCAGGTGTGTGAGGTCTCAGGTGAGTGCTCAGGTAAGAGTTCTCAGGTGCGTGAGGTCTCAGGTGAGTGCTCAGGTAAGAGTTCTCAGGTGTGCGAGGTCTCAGGTGAGTGCTCAGGTAAGAGTTCTCAGGTGTGCGAGGTCTCAGGTGAGTGCTCAGATAAGAGTTCTCAGGTGAGTGAGTTCTCAGGTGTGTGAGGTCTCAGGTGTGTGAGGTCTCAAGTGTGTGAGTTCTCAGGTGTGTGAGTTCTCAGGCGAGTGAGGTCTCAAGTGTGTGAGTTCTCAGGTGTGTGAGGTCTCAAGTGAGTGAGATCTCAGGTCAGTGAGATATCAGGTGTGCGAGTTCTCAGGCGAGTGAGGTCTCAGGTGTGTGAGGTCTCAGGTGTGTAAGGTCTAAGGTGAGTGAGTTCTCAGGTGTGTGAGATCTCAGATGAGTTCTCAGGTAAGAGTTCTCAGGTGTGTGAGGTCTCAGGTGAGTGCTCAGGTAAGAGTTCTCAGGTGTGTGAGGTCTCAGGTGAGTGCTCAGGTAAGAGTTCTCAGGTGTGTGAGGTCTCAGGTGAGTGCTCAGGTAAGAGTTCTCAGGTGTGTGAGATCTCAGGTGAGTGCTCAGGTAAGAGTTCTCAGGTGTGTGAGATCGCAGGTGAGTGCTCAGGTAAGAGTTCTCAGGTGTGCGAGGTCTCAGGTGAGTGCTCAGGTAAGAGTTCTCAGGTGTGTGAGGTCTCAGGTGAGTGCTCAGGTAAGAGTTCTCAGGTGTGTGAGGTCTCAGGTGAGTGCTCAGGTAAGAGTTCTCAGGTGTGTGAGGTCTCAGGTGAGTGCTCAGGTAAGAGTTCTCAGGTGTGTGAGTTCTCAGGTGAGTGAGTTCTCAGGTGTGTGAGGTCTCAGGTGTGTGAGGTCTCAAGTGTGTGAGTTCTCAGGTGTGTGAGTTCTCAGGCAGTGAGGTCTCAAGTGTGTGAGTTCTCAGGTGTGTGAGGTCTCAAGTGAGTGAGATCTCAGGTCAGTGAGATATCAGGTGTGAGTTCTCAGGCGTGTGAGGTCTCAGGTGTGTGGTAGGTCTCAGGTGTGTAAGGTCTAAGGTGAGGTAAGAGTTCTCAGGTGTGTGAGATCTCAGATGAGTTCTCAGGTAAGAGTTCTCAGGTGTGTGAGGTCTCAGGTGAGTGCTCAGGTAAGAGTTCTCAGGTGTGTGAGGTCTCAGGTGAGTGCTCAGGTAAGAGTTCTCAGGTGTGTGAGGTCTCAGGTGAGTGCTCAGGTAAGAGTTCTCAGGTGTGTGAGATCTCAGGTGAGTGCTCAGGTAAGAGTTCTCAGGTGTGTGAGATCTCAGGTGAGTGCTCAGGTAAGAGTTCTCAGGTGTGCGAGGTCTCAGGTGAGTGCTCAGATAAGAGTTCTCAGGTGAGTGAGTTCTCAGGTGAGTGCTCAGGTAAGAGTTCTCAGGTGTGTGAGATCTCAGGTGAGTGCTCAGGTAAGAGTTCTCAGGTGTGTGTGGTCTCAGGTGAGTGCTCAGGTAAGAGTTCTCAGGTGTGTGGGGTCTCAGGTGAGTGCTCAGGTAAGAGTTCTCAGGTGTGTGAGGTCTCAGGTGAGTGCTCAGGTAAGAGTTCTCAGGTGTGTGAGGTCTCAGGTGAGTGCTCAGGTAAGAGTTCTCAGGTGTGTGAGGTCTCAGGTGAGTGCTCAGGTAAGAGTTCTCAGGTGTGTGAGGTCTCAGGTGAGTGCTCAGGTAAGAGTTCTCAGGTGTGAGAGGTCTCAGATGAGTGCTCAGGTAAGAGTTCTCAGGTGTGTAAGGTCTGAGATGAGTTCTCAGGTGTACAAGTTCTCAGGTGAGTCCCCAGGTGAGTTACCTGACCCGCCGATGTGCGTTTGGCCCATGACGTCGGCCAGTCTGCTGGCAGCGCCACTGCCTGCGCTGTGATTGGAGGAGGAGGAGGTGGTGGAGGAGGTGCTGGAGCCGTGTATGGCCCTGCTGATCCAGTGCTCTACATTTATACTGCCCTGACTGGAGGTGGGAGTCCCCTCCCCCTGCAGCGAGCCCTCCCCGTCAGAGCCTGAGGAGGTGTCTGGGGAGGGGGGGAGCGAGGGAGAGAGAGAAAGCAGGGGGTTAAAATAACACCAGAGCATCCATAAAGTATTCTCAGATTTGACAACATAAAAGCTCAATAACAAGGTGCACATGCAACGCATAACATAATTCATTCGACAAGAACATATTTTTAGCTATATATATCATTATTAACAGGTACAGTATTTTAAAAAATTATACAGTTGAATACAGTCATACATATATTACAGTGGTATTAGGCTTATTCTGGTCTTGTTGGCCAAGTCAAACACCTGATCTGAATTCAGTGGAATGTGCAGTTTACATGTTGAAGAGGAGCCTGAAGGCAAAAAGTCCCTGAAACAAGCAGGAAGTGAAGATGCTGCAGTACAGGCCTGGCAGAGCAGCACCAGGGAGATACTCAGCGTCTGCGGATGTCTGTGTGTCACAGACTTTAAATAAGCTCTCATTGAATGCAAAGGTTATGTGACCAAATGTTTAAAAAGATTACCATATTCTACATTACGAAAAACTGCTCAATATTTTTGAACTGCCCTAAACTACATACAATAGGGGTGGCGTACGTTCAAAAGTCGCCATCATTTCTGAGCAGCTCATCCAATATGGATGAAAACACTCTTAAAGCTGACAGTCTACACTTCAACTAATCACCTCCATCAATCAACAAATATGGGTGGAGTTTATGAATTCACCTGTGTCCATTTGTTTACCTGTCCAGACAATATCTCTCAAATTTCCCAATCAGTTTAGATGATATTTTGCACACATGTAGGCCATAGCTCAAGGAATAATCCATTAGATTCTAGTGGTGATCGGGATCACCATCCAGCTCCAGGAATCTTTTAAAGGACTCTTCACCATTGTAGAATTGCAAGATAGGAATAAATGCAGCACATCTTAAAATCCACCAGACGGCAGTAAAGTTCCAAATGTGTTGACGGAGGCATGCGATCTGAGTGCTTTCTCGTTTTCCACTGTATTCTTTCAAAATCAAAGTGATAAAGCACTAAACCAAGATATAAAAGGCAGCACTGTTCAATAAATTACAGTGCTCAAGGAACAAAAGACATGACATAATCACGGCACACAAAGAGTTAACAGAAGAACTGGTTCTCTTTGAGCTGCATTCGAGACTGAAAATCTTTGGTTGCGGTCAGCGATTGTAAACACTGTCCTCTCTAACTGTCTCAGCGGGTAGATAAAATTACACCTGCATTTATTTGCAGTTCAGCGATAGCATAAAAAGAAAGTATAAAAGAATGGAGGAACAAAAAAAGGCTTTGAAATTCATATTCTGCACAAAACCGAAACCCCTGATCAACACAGGAGAAACCTGAATCCTGCTCATTCTTATGGAGTAGTGACACACGCGAATCCCAGCTGGCACACAGCGCTGTCACAACTCTATGGGAAAGTTTGTCAAAGTTATAATGCTGTGCCACTTCATGACAGTAAAGCTGCTTTCACATCGAACGCGAAACGAATTTTTCGCACGGCAGATTACATTCAAAGTCAATGCAAAGACGCGAATACACGCGTGTATTCGCGTCTTTGCATTGACTTTGAATGTAATCTGTCGTGCGAAAAATTCGTTTCGCTAAGTGTGAGAGCGGCTTAACACTGTGAGAAGGACTTTAGTGTTTGCTGGGGTTACACTGGACTGGGGGCGGGGGTTTATTTGCATGTGTTTTACATGCGCGGTTTCCAGGTGTGGGGAGGCTGGATCTATGCAGTTGTAAACAGACCCACACACACCTCACAACTGAAAATGAGAGACTGACCTACTTTAAACAGGCTGCCATGTGACCTACTGAACAGAACAGAGTTGTCACTAACCAAAGGTGTGAAGTGCGCAGGTCAGATAGTAAAAGTTCTGCTGTGAGTTCTCCTCAGTCAGCTGATACCAGCCCTTTGTTAAACTGTTCTGTTGTAGAATTGTGCTAATTATTAGATTTATTTGGCTGGAAAGGGCAGACTTCTAGTTTCTTAAACAGGGTTTCACCCCTCTAACACAGGCACACGCATCGCACACTTCAGCGCAAATTATCTTCACAAGGACACATCTTTCACAATCAAAACAAACAACCAACAATTCCCTTGTATTGTAGCAATCAATTTATGAACATGCAATTTTTCCAGCATGACTAATACAATTTATATCAACACATTGAAGGGAAAATGCATTTATGGTGACAAAGCATTTGAACAATGGCATTTTTAAAGGGCTTAAAAAAAAATTTTAACTCCTACACTATCACAGTTACAATGCCTATCAATCTCATCATGCATATCAATCAATCAAATCCTTTATTTAACCAGATGAAACCAATTGAGACCAAAGTCTCTTTTTCAATGGTGATCTGGCAATATCTCTCATTAGCCATACCAAGAGTGGCAGTCATCATTATTGTTTTATTTAACAAAAAACTGAACTAAACGAGGCAGAGAATATCAGAGATATTTCCATTTGCACCCAACACAACAAAGCAGCACATCACACGCTCCGGTCAGGCAGAAGCTGACACCAAACAAACAGAAGCGCAATGGAAGGACAGAAGCTCTTTTACGAATGGAATGAAAGAAAAGGCTGACAGTTTGATGGTGGAGAGAGTGACTCCGGACAGGAACACAGAGGACAGCTGTTCACAGCCCAATGCAGGCAGATTATACTGTGCTTCCCCTACTCCTGGAACAGCACAGTCAGCAACAGATAAACACACTAAAGGTGCTCTGACGACAAGCTGGCTGCGAGGCCCACGGTCTCCCATCGCCAAAATAAATATGTACCCTGTGACCTTAAAGGAGGTCAATTCTGTTCACCGTGAAAGTGGATATTTTGTAAAAGATGGCAAGGAACTGGATCCATAAAATTTGACCATCAGGGTAAAGAGAATCCCGCAGAACACCACCGTGAACAATTTTGAGCTTGTAAAACAAGTTTGAAAAAAGTAGGTGAAGTACCAATATTTGACCTGCTAATTGCAAGGTCAAATAATAGGTCAAGGTCACTGATATTAAATAGGAAACTGGTTCATAATGTAATCTTCTAATATGCACAACATGGGGTCTGTAATCCATTTTCTTCTTGAATTATCGTGTTAACGCCACTCTTCGGACGGACGGACGCACAGACAGACGCACACACGCGCGGACGGGGTGCATTCCTATGGCGACGGGAGATAAATATGAGGTCATACAGGGTTTAAACTCATTCCTGGCGTAGAGTCATATAGGCTTTCAACCTAGGCCTGGAGTTGGGTCACACATATAGGCTTTTAACCTAGGCCTGGAGTTGGGTCAAATAGGCTTTCAGTCATACAAGCTACAGTGCCGGGAAAAAGTATTTGCCCCCTTCCTGATTTCTTACTTTTTTCCATATTTTTTACACTTAAATGTTTCAGATCATCAAACAAATTTTAATATTAGACAAAGATAACCTGAGTAAATACAAAATGCAGTTCTTAATTAAATGATGATTTCATTTATTAAGGGGAAAAAGCTACCCAAATCTTCCTGGCCCTCTATGAAAAAGTAATTGCCCCTGCTTGTTAAATCATGAATTAACTGTGATGAACCACATTTTTTGAGTCCAATTTCGCTAGCCACACCCAGGCCTGATTACTGCCAGACCTGTTGAATCAAGAAATCACTTCAATAGAACCTGTTTCATAAAGTGAAGTAGGCTAAAAGATCTCTAAAAGCAACACGTCATGCCGCAATCTTAAGAAATTCAATAACAGATGAGAAACAAAGAAATTGACATCTATCAGTCTGGAAGGGGTTACAAAGCCATTTCTAAGGCTTTGGGACTCCGGCGAATCACAGTGAGAGCCATTATCCACAAATGAAGAAAACTTGGAACTGTGGTGAACCTTCTCAGGAGTGGCCAGCCTACCAGAATTACCAAAAGCGCATCGACGACTCATCCAGGAGGTCACAAAAGAACCCAGAACAACATCTACAGAACTGCAGGCCTCACTTGCCTCAGTTAAAGTCAGTGTTCATGATTCAACAATAAGGAAGAGACTGGGCAAAAATGGCATCCATGGGAGAGTTCCAAGGTAAAAACCACTGCTGCCCAAACAGAACACAAAGGCTCGTCTTACATTTGCCAAAATACATCTTGATGATCCCCAAGACTTTTAGGAAAATATTCTGTGGACTGATGAGACAAAAGCTGAACTTTATAGAAAACGCACGCCCTGTTACATCTGCCGTAAAACTAACATATCATTTCATAAAAAGAACATCATACCAAAAGTCAAACATGGTGGTGGTAGTGTGATGGTTTGGGGCTGCTTTGCTGCTTCAGGACCTGGAGGACTGGTAGTGGAACTATGAATTCTGCTCTCTGCCGGAAGATCTTGAAGGAGAATGTCCAACCATCAGCTCATGACCTCAAGCTCAAGCGCACTTGGGTTATGCAGCAGGACAATGATCCGAAACACACCAGCAAGTCCACCTCTGAATGGCTTAAAAACAACAAAATGAAGATTTTGGAGTGGCCTAGACTTTCTGTGGCATGACCTGAAACAGGCCATTCATGCTCGAAACCCTCCAATGTGGCTGAATTAAAACATTCTGCAAAAAAGAGTGGGCTAAAATTCCTCCACAGCGATGCGAAAGACTCCTTGCCAGTTATCGCAAATGTTTGATTGCAGTTGTTGTTGCAGAGGGTGGCACAACCAGTTATTGGGATTTAGGGGGCAATTACTTTTTCACATAAGGCCAGGTGGGTTTGGATAACTTTTTCCCCTTAATAAATGATTCATCATTTAAAAACTGCACTTTGTATTTACTTGGGTTGTCTTTGTCTAATAGTAAAATTTGTTTGATGATCTAAAACATTTAAGTGTGACAAATAGGCAAAAAAATAAGAAATCAGGAAGGGGACAAATGCTTTTTCATGGCTCTGTATAAACTCAGGTCTGGAGTTCAGTCATATAGGCTTTAAACTTGGGTCATATGGGGTTTAACCTCAGGCCAGGAGTTGCAGCCATGGACCCACAGCGGCTGTGTCGCTCGGTCATGAAAGGTTGAGCACTTGTGGAGGTTTGCACCTGCACTGTTGAAAAAAGGCAAAAAAAAATCCCAAAAACCATGAACCCTTTTTCAGAATTTTGAGATTTTTGAAGTGGGTTTAGTCAAGCCAAAACAGCTGGACTGACAAATGTCACCACACTGAGCACCAAATAACGCAATAAATATAAAAGCATACACAGAGAGTCTTTGCCCTCATTCGTCCTTTTAGATGTGAGGTCACAAATGTGTGACCACAAGAATGTTCCGACGATAGATTTCAAAACAGTATAACAGACAATGTCATTGGGTAATTTTCCCTGGAATGTGTTAATATAGGGAGGCATCTTGGGTAAGACTGAAGCATTATTGTGAACGGCAGTGACATCAGATAAATAAGACCAGAGAATTCTGCACAGGCAGGGCAACAGTAAAAGGCAGCAGAAGTCCTAACCCCATATGGCTCACAGTTTGACACATCCACCTAACCGTCAGTTCTGTTGGGTTGCTTTAGAATTCTATGGTTCCTGTCTGCATGTTGTTACGCTGATGTAACCATCATTACTGGTGCGCTAACCTGGAGCTCCAGAACACCAATGTGGAACAGTGGCACACAAACTCAGCCCTGTGGCCCCTTAATTTGCGGTTTTTTTTTTTTTGTTCCAACCGCAATTAAAATCCCCAAATTTTAACAAGCTGATTAAATTTGCTTATACCAGGGCTCTGCTGAATACTAAATTGTGATTGGCTGAAGGACTGTCTAAGGGTGTGCATTAATTTACGATAACTGCACACCTACACAGCAGTTCCCAACATGTTCGCCTTCTGACACTTTGTGTTAATTTGCCCGGTCTTAATTCTGAGCCAAATTTAATTGACACTTTGAGTCATAAATTTATGAACATTGGAAGCGGAGGCTAAAACAGACACTGACATCATTTTTGAGTTTACCATTATATTATTAAAAAAACGAGTCTGGAGAATAAACCAAACGGGAGAAAACACAACGGTGTGAGTGGAACCTTGACATTGTGAAATAAGTAACCAGAGCTCATTCATTGCAAAAAAAGAAAAATAATTAATGACCGCACTCTTGCACAAGGCAGCAAAAAAATTCAGCTGTTTCAAAGCAATAAAAGATAATAGCGGTGAAAACAAATATTCCGCATATAAATACAACTTTGGATGAAAACAGGAGAAATAACACTTTATCTAACCATTTGTGTACACTAACCATGGTATAAGCACAATAAACTACTCCATCCTGGACAATAATCATTTCAAACCTAAGAACTCAATGGCTCTCTGCTTCGTGTTCAGCTGCATTAATCATTTTTGCTTAATGACCAGCATGTCTGTGTTTATCAGGTCGGAGGGGCGTTTCACCATCTAAAACTACATTAAGACAGGAAAAGGCACTGCATTCCATGATGTTTCAAAGTCTAGTGTTCGTACCGTGTTGAATTTCACAAGAGGAGCCAATGTATTTTTACTGATCAAATTCAAGACTGTGGTGAATCAATAAGCTGCTAAGTTGGCCTCTGAGTGCAGGTTTGAGAGACCACGTGACCTAAATCTAACCAATTAGAAACCAATTCATTCTTTGTTTCATCAGAAAGAAATTTCCCTTCTTTTTATACAATACACCATCACAGCATGCTAAACTTCTGTTCTTCATGACACGCACAGCGACACTACCGGTCAAAAGTTTTAGGACACCCCAATTTTTCCAGTTTTTTGATCGAAAATTATGCAGTTTAATGTCTCATTGTTCTCTGGAATGTAAGCATAGACATGATAGAACAAATTAACAATTGAAGTTAAAAAAGAAATCATGGAATCAATTTATGAACCAAAATGTATTTTAAACTTTTGACTCAAAGTAGCCACCTTTAGCAGATATAACGGCTGAACACACTGGTGGTATTCATCCACAACGGAAATCAAATATTCTCCAGAAAGTTCTTCCCAACTCTGTTGCAGACGTTCCCATAAATGTGTGGCACTTGTAGGTTGCTTTGCTTTCACTCTTCTGTCCAGTTCATCCCAAACCATCTCGATGGGGTTTAAGTCTGGAGACTATGCTGGCCGCTCCATGTTTTCAAGCTTACCATCTTGTTCTTTTTTCCTAAGGTAGTTCTGGCAGAGCTTGGACTTATGTTTTGGGTCATTATCTTGCAGTAGGATGAACCCCTGACCAGCTAGGCGCATACCAGAGGGTACTGCATGGCACTGCAGAATGCTGTGGGAGCTGTTTTGGTTCAGGGTGCCTTTCACTCTGTAAGTCACTGACCCTGGATCCAGCAAAACAGCCCCAGACCATCACGCTTCCTCCTCCATGTTTGACAGTTGATGTCACACACTGAGGAACCATCCTTTCACCTATTCGACAGCGTACAAAAAACCTGGGTAACCTTACCTTTTGTTTAAAACTTCTGATAGTTCACCACTTACCTTTGTACCATTTCAAGCTATTAGTTGGACTGGAACTGCATAATTTTCAATAAAAAACTGGAAAAATTGGGGTGTCCTAAAACTTTTTACGGGCCGTGTATTTCAGACATGTAGTTGAGAAGGGTGAAAAAGAATCCCAAATGAAAGGAATAGTGTAATAAAGAACACTTCACAGCTTATAAACATTATGAGACTGTAATGGTGGCTGGAACAGAAATTGGCATAGACAGCGGTCCCTCAGTACCGAGTTATGGAAGCACTGACTGATAACACTGAGTAAAACACATTCCCTAAAACTCGACTCCTCACACAGACAGATCCGCCCACCTCCTCCATCATATCGCCAACACACAGCGCGACAGTGAGGGCACGGAGGGCAGACCGAGACGGACCTTGATTCCGTCACTGCAGACGGCCGCGACAGTCACCGGCGAAAATAAATCGTTGCCTGGCAACCCTTCTATCCCTTTACACCCTGGCAAAAACTCAGCTGAGTTCCCCGACACCGTCGTCACTGCGGATTTAGCCAGGTGCGGGACGCTGTAAGGGAATAGGCGAGGAAGTGAAAGTTATCGCGACCGCAGTCTTTCGGAGCGAACAGAGGAGAGATCGGGAGGGGGCTGAACACGACTCTCAGCTCCTCAGCTGAATATGAAGGATTATCCTTCATCCAGATCCAATCTCAACCGCCAGTGTTCTGTTCCACTGTTCCTCCAAATCTTAATCTCCTTCCAGACACGACCAAATGGAATTAATTTAGATTTGATTTGACCACCTAATCTGTGGCTACTAAGACAGAGCAGAGAGTCATTACTCATCAGGTTTTAATGAGTTGATTATCATAATTAGCAATGAAACAAACACAAAGTAAAGAACCCTTTATCACATCTCGGTCTCTCTCTGCTGGAGGAAGCTGTGCTCATAAGAGACCGCAGTGCGGCGTATATGGAGATCTGCTCCGCTGGTTTCTGTCACTGTTAGAGGAAATTCGAGAAAAACTCTGATATTTCCCCCGGGAGGAGAGCGCAGACAAAATTTTAGACTGTAATTACAGAGCGAAGCCGACACGAAGTGAACAAATCTATGCTCATTTACATTAGCAAGCCCTGTGGGGTCTGTGTGTGTGTGTGTGTGTGTGTGTGTGTGTGTGTGTGTGCGCGCACGACCAAGGGTGTCTATGTATATGCGCCTGTGTGGGTGTGTGTGTGCATGTGAATGACTAAGGGAGTTTATGTATGGGTGTCTGTGTGTGTAAGTGTGTGTATGCGTGTTTATGTGTGTGAGTGTGTGATGCGCACGTGTGTGTGTGTGTGTGTGTGTGTGTGTGTGTGACTGAGGGAGTCTATGTCTGTGCGTGTGTGTGTGTGACTGAGGGAGTCTATGTCTGTGCATGTGTGTGTGTGTGTGTGTGTGTGTGTGTGTGTGTGTGTGTGTGTGTGTGTGTGTGTGTGTGTGTGTGTGTGTGTGTGTGTTAACCCAGAGCAGCTGAGGTTCTGCGAGCAAGAAACACTGAATGGAATATGAAACCTGACTCAGGAAAAACATCGCTGTCGCCTCCTCTCGACACTCTCTCGATGTGATCAGATCGGTTTGTGTTGGGCGCTAACAGGCTTCACCGTAACACCATCACACGGAACCAGGATTCAAGAGACGATAATTTCGGCACTTCTAATTTTTATCAGACTCACAGAATACCTCATATACGTCTAACCCACAAGCCTTAATGCAGTCAGTGATGTAGCATGAAGAACACAAAGCTGCTGTTGTAACAGAGATTAGGGTTTCAGATTACACATGGGATACTGTTATTGTACCACAGGACAAAGTGCTGCACCCGAATGCCTTCAGTGAAATATCCAGCTGTCTGTAGGCCGTCTGTGAAAGGTGTTCAGGTCTGTGTGTGTCTCAGGGTGTGTAAGGGCTACGCTCCTGTTTTTGTGCCCGACGGGCAGGTCTAAAACCATCAGCTTAGCGTCAGGTTTCGGGGCAGCTTATGTGGATGCGGCAGATAAGGGCACAGGAACGGGATGTCAGCTTTCTCTCTCACAAATTAAAAATCAGTTCTTAAATGGGTAAGAAATATTAGGAGTGAGAGATTATCATTATGTACACGCAGACTGTCTGTATTTTCAGCTTTTGTCATGTTCCCCGTTTTTTAAAGTGTACACCGTCAGCACACTCATCAGTTAAAGTGACCAAAGCTCTCGGACTGCAAAGCTCCAAATAAGATTGTGTCACTTCTTTGTGCAGCAGTCACTTACAGATAATCAGGCAAGTGAAGCCACAGAAAGTTTAAACAAGAAACATTTTGTTTTTGATTCCAGCGACTGAAAAGATTTATTTTTTTATTCCAAGAGCAGAAAACTCATGACTTGTCCTTTCTGGAAAAACACACTTCTGAGGTCTGATCATCTGCAATGTACCACAGACGCTTCTGACATCACAGTACATGGGGTAGAGTGGGGCGGGTCCACACTGGTGTCAATCACCATAGAACACTCTAGAACTAGAACTCTCTATGATGACACCTCCACCAATCACAAGGTAAAGAGACGATGACGAAAGCAGTAGAGTCCCTAAGCGTGTCGTCAGCAGCACAGTTTCTTTGATTTAGGCCTGTAATCCAGAACGCTGAGGTTAAGAGTTAAAACTATGAACTAACTGCAGCTCTTCCTGTACAGCGTCACTGTTCAGATACTTACTGACAGCACTGGACTCATAATTGGACGATATGTCCTTAAATTTCACACGTAGCCCATTTACACTGCAGGATATTGTGTCAAACCTCGTACTTATGATAACGACTGACTGAAAACCACCTGTAGAGCCAATCAAAGCTGCAGACTTTCAGCGACAAGTTTTCAGTGCGATCACAAACAATACAAAGAGGAAATACACGCACACACACATACATACACACACACAAACAGAATTTTCGTGATGCTCATTCACACACACACACACAAACATCCTTGTACTTATATCTTTGTGAGGACACTACATTGACTTCCATTCATTCTTCCTGTGTCTCTACAGCCTTTCCCTAATCTTAACAATAAGCAATGTATGCCTAACCCAAACCCTTACCCTAACCTTAACCTATCCCGAATTCTAACCTTAACCCAAACCCTTACCCTAACCTTAACCTATCCCTAATTCTAACCTTAACCCAAACCCTTACCCTAAACTTACCCTATCCCTAATTCTAACCTAACCTTACCCCAAACCCTTACCCTAACCTTAACCTATCCCGAATTCTAACCTTACCCCAAACCCTTACCCTAACCTTAACCTATCCCTAATTCTAACCTTACCCCAAACCCTTACCCTAACCTTAACCTATCCCGAATTCTAACCTTAACCCAAACCCTTACCCTAAACTTACCCTATCCCTAATTCTAACCTAACCTTAAACCCCCCCAAACCCTCCCTACCCCAACCTTAACCTATCCCTCCCTAATTCTAACCTTACCCCAAACCCTTCCCTACACCTAACCCCAAACCCTTAACCTAACCTCCCTAATTCTAACCTTAACCCAAACCCTTACCCTAACCTTAACCTATCCCTAATTCTAACCTTACCCCAAACCCTTACCCTAACCTTAACCTATCCCTAATTCTAACCTTACCCCCATACCCTTACCCTAACCTTAACCTATCCCTAATTCTAACCTTACCCCAAACCCTTACCCTAACCTTAACCTCCCTAATTCTAACCTTAACCCAAACCCTTACCCTAACCTTAACCTATCCCTAATTCTAACCTTAACCCCAAACCCTTACCCCTAACCTTAACCTATCCCTAATTCTAACCTTACCCCAAACCCTTACCCTAACCTTAACCTATCCCTAATTCTAACCTTACCCCAAACCCTCACCCTAACCTTAACCTATCCCTAATTCTAACCTTACCCCAAACCCTTACCCTAAACTTACCCTATCCCTAATTCTAACCTAACCCCCAAACCCTTACCCTAACCTTAACCTATCCCTAATTCTAACCTTACCCCAAACCCTTACCCTAACCTTAACCTATCCCTAATTCTAACCTTAACCCCAAACCCTTACCCTAACCTTAACCTATCCCTAATTCTAACCTTAACCCAAACCCTTACCCTAACCTTAACCTATCCCTAATTCTAACCTTACCCCAAACCCTTACCCTAACCTTAACCTATCCCTCTAACCTTAACCCAAACCCTTACCCTAACCTTAACCTATCCCTAATTCTAACCTATCCCCCAAACCCTTACCCTAACCTTAACCTATCCCTAATTCTAACCTTAAAAACCCTTAACCTTAACCTACCCCTAATTCCCTTAACCTAAACCCTTTCTAACCTTAACCCCCTAATTCCCTTACCCCAAACCCTAAACCTTAACCTATCCCTAACTCTAACCTTACCCCAAACCCTTACCCTAACCTTAACCTATCCCTAACTCTAACCTTACCCCAAAACCCTTACCCTAACCTTAACCTATCCCTAATTCTAACCTTAACCCAAACCCTTACCCTAACCTTAACCTATCCCTAATTCTAACCTTACCCCAAACCCTTACCCTAACCTTAACCTATCCCTAACTCTAACCTTACCCCAAACCCTTACCCTAACCTTAACCTATCCCTTCACTTCCCAAAAAAGACTTCACTTTGTTGGTTAAAAACTCATTCCAGGCCTCAGTATGTAGCAAGTACAAGAACACACACACACACAAACACACACTCCTGCTGTATTTACCTGTGATGGACACAAGTGCCTCACCTGGGGGAGTGTAGGCTTCCATGGAGGTCTGTACCACCAGCGAGCGCCTCTTCGAGGGCATAGGCACTGCCATCTTACGCTCCTTCTGTTTCGCCAACGCCACCTGCACCGCCTCCGTGTGTACATCTGAGACAGAGAGAGAGAGGGAGAGAGAGGGGGAGAGAGAGAGAGGGAGAGAGAGGGGGAGAGAGAGAGAGGGAGAGAGAGAGAGAGAGAGAGAGAGGAATAAACCTTATGCTGTACTGTACACATCTTAGTTTGACTCGTGAATTGACTGAAGGTTGAAATGAGCCGTGATTTAATGCGTTATTCCTGCGTTATTCTAGGTTTCCCCGGAAAGACAGTCTCTAGTGTCAGGTGACTCCCATCATGTCACTGTGGAGTGAAGACCTGCAGCACTCAGATACAGTTGTGCTAAAAAGTTTGCCTACCCTGGCTGAATTTGTAAAATAGGTTATATTTTTTAAAGAAAACATGAAGGGCCAGGCAAAACACATTTCTTTTATTTCTCATTGGATTCATATCCAACTGTCGGTCATGTAGAATGGCACAATCATCAAACATAACAGTTAGGGAAAAAAAATGAAATGAACCCTGTTCAAAAGTGTGCAGAGGCTTAGTTCTTAACCCTCTATTAACCACCGTAGCATATCTGCTACATAAAGTGAAAGGGTTAACAGCCTGGACACCCTGCTGGTTTTGCTTCTTATTGCCAAATAAACATTTGAGAATAACTTGAATGGTCCGTCACTTTAATTTTTCCATTCGCATTATTACCCAATGTAGCAGATCTGCTACATTTTGGAAAGGTGGGCCAAAGGGTCGAATTTTTTTTTTTTTTTTACTAATTTTCCAAATATTGGCCCATAATCAACATATTTGCCTAGGGAAATGATTTTTACACAGTTGGAAAGGTACTTGGTTAACAGAGGGTTAATACAGCGTATTACCCCCTTTAGCATCAATAACAGCGTGCAGTCTTTAGTGATAGTGGTCAATGAGGCCCCTAATTCTCTCAGGTGGTATAGCTGCCCATTCTTCCTTGCAAAATGCCTCCAGCTCCTGCAAATTCTTTGGTCGTCTTGCATGAACTGCATGTTTGAGATCTCCCCAAAGCGGCTCGATGATATTGAGTCAGGAGACTGTGATGGTCTCTCCAGAACCTTCATCTTTCTCTTCTGTAACCACTGGAGGGTTAACTTGGCCTTGTGCTTTGGATCATTGTCGTGCTGGTAAGTCCCAAGTACGTCTCATGCGCAGCTTTGGTGCGGAAGAATGCAAATTGTCTGCCAGTATTTTCTGATAGCATGCTGCATTCATCTCGCCATCAATCTTCACAAGATTCCCTGTGCCTTTAGAGCTCACACACCCCCAAAACATCAGAGAGCCCCACCATGCTTTACAGTGGGAATGGTGTATTTTTCACCATGGGCCTTGTTGACTGCTCTCCAAACATAGCGCTTATTGTTGTGACCATAAAGTTCCATTTTGGTTTTGTCACTCCAAATGACAGTATTCCAGAAGTTGTGAGGTATGTCAAGGTGTTGTCTGGCATATTTTAAGCAGGCTTTATAGTGGGATTGGCGCAATTATGACTTCCTTCTAGCCCTCGACCATGCAGCTCATAGTTGTTTAATCCCGTTGTGCACAAGCCAAATCTGGCGATTTATGTGTTACCTTATTTAAGCCTTTATAATTCAAGATTGCAGCTTCACAGACTGGAAAGGAATGGCTCAACTGAGTCACGACACTTGAAGCATTTAGAATTCCATCGTATTACAGTTTATCTTCATGATTTTGGCAGAGAAAAAGGGCTGCAAACACAAAAAATCTTCAAGAAAATTCAGCATTGAAATTGTAAAAAAAAAAAAAAAATAGGACCAAGGGTCCTGTAGCTTACCGGCAAGCAGTCTTACAGCGATGGTACAAGTTATGAAAATTTCATGTGAAGTTTGACATTTGAATCAATGAAAATCAATGTCAAGGTCACTAAATAAAAGTTCACATACATTTATAAGACCTTCTGTAATACAATCCTAAGCTCTGAAGCAGTTTTGGTGATACAAGTCATTATCATATGTCAATATGTATTCAATATGTCAACTGTGAACTTTAAAGGTCACAGAATGTCAAGTTGTGGTCAGCAAATGGATTTCATGTACGACTTTCTAAATATCTCGATACAAACCTTGGCTCAATCTGTGACCATTTTGGTGATACAAGTCATTGTAATTTCACTGCCGAGTTTCACCCTCAAAGGTCACTGACAGTCAAGTTGAATGTCACCAAATGAAAGTTCATATGTGACTTCCTAGATGTCAGTAACACAAACCTAGGCTCCATCTGTGACCGTTTTAGTGATACAAGTCATTGAATTTTCACTAGGTCACATTTGACCTTTGAAGGTCAATACGAAGGTCACCAAATGAAAGTTCATATATGACATCCTATATGTCTGTAATACAAACCGAGACTCCATCTGTGACCGTTTTGGCAATACAAGTCATTGTAATTGTATTATGTCAAGCTTGACCTTCAAATGTCATCAACAGTCAAGCTGAATGTCACCAAATGAAAGTTTATATGTGACTTCCTATGTCAGTAACACAAACCTAGGCTCCATCTGTGACCTTTTCAGTGACAGAGGTCATTGAATTTTCACTAGGTCAAGTTAGACCTTCGAAGATCAATATGAAGGTCACCAAATGAAAGTTCATACATGACTTCCTATAGGTCTCCAATACAAACATACACTCAATCTGTAACGATTTTGCTGATATAAGTCATTGAAATTTCACTGTATAGTTTGGCCGTTGAAGGTCACTGAAGGTCAAGTTCAAGGTCACCCAATGAAACTTCATACATGACTTCCTATATGGCCACAATACAAACCTAACCTCTATCTCTCAATAGTTTTGGTGATAGAAGTAATTGAAATTTCACTATGTGAAGTTTGACCTTCAAAGGTCACTGAAGGTCAAGTTCAAGGCCACCAAATGAAAGTTCATGTATGAATTCCCATACATCTCTAATACAAACCGAAACGATCTGTAACCATTTTGCTGATATAAGTCATTGAAATTTCACTGTGAAGTTTGGGCATTCAAGGTCACTGAAGGTCAAGTTCAATGTCACCAAATGAAACTTCATACATGACTTCCTATTTCCCTGCAATACAAACCTAAGCTCTATCTGTAATAGTTTTGGTGATAGAAGTCATTGAAATTTCACTATGTGAAGTTTGACCTTCAAAAAAGTCGCCAAGGCCAAGTTCAAAACCACCAAATGAAAGTTCATACATGACTTCCTATAAGTGCTCAATGCACATATGTTCCCAATCTTCAATATTTTCAAGCCTAGAAACCTTTGAAAATTGTAATATTTTGCTTGACCTCAAATTTGACCTTTCAAGGTCATCTGAGGTAAACTTTAACACAGAGAAAATATAGGTCATATATTACTTCCTATATGTCAGTAATACAAACTTAATCTCTATCTGCAACCATTTAGCTTCCACAGGCAATTTGGCCCATTCTCCTTCAGACCCAATGTTAAAGTACAGCGCCCCCACTAGACCCACTTCCGTGTATCAAGGTGAGTTGATTGCCAGATTTAGAAAAAAAAGTTATTAGTTTTTGAGATTTTTTTTTTTTTTGAGATTTCAAAGTCATATCTTTTAACATTGTTAATATATTCCCTGACCTTGAGTTTGATCTTTCAAAGTCATCTGTGTTCAAATTTAATATTGCCAAAATATAGGTCATATATGACTTCCTATATGTTAATAATACAAACTTAATCTCTATCTGCAACCATTTGGCCTACACAGGCCATCTTGCATATTCATAAAGTACAGCGCCCCCAATAGACCCACTTCCGTTGATTCAATCAAAATGGCGCTCGCACTGTACATTGACGGAACCAAGGTAAGTTGATTGCCTGATTTAGAAAAAAATTTATCGTGCAGTTTTTGAGAAATAAATTTTTTAAATTTCTCAGTCCTATCTTTAACATTGGAGCCAAAATTTCAAGGGCCCATAAAACGGACAAAAATGATTCAATCAAAAATCCGAGAAAAATCCCTGGAGATATGGTCTAGTAGTATGTTACTGCAAATTTACACAAAAATTCATCAGGCCAAAAAAAGATAAAAAATGTTCCTGACGACGGACGCCACACCACGACAATAGCTTATCGACCCATAGGGCCGGTAAGCTAAAAATAATACTGAGAGCTGAAAAATTTCTGGGGCTTAAAACTATACATTTCTGGGATCAAAAACTCCTTGACCACAAGTGCAAGTTATCTTGAGCATTGAATTCTAAATTACCTTCTCTCTAGGACCCAAATAAGACAGCTATCCAGGTGGCTCCCCAAAGTCTAAGATACCTCAAAATGGCGTAATGTCAAATCATAAAATAATCATATATTTAACACAAATCAACTTTTGATGCATGAAATTCAATATTAAGCAATGATTTTCTCGTTGAATTTAGCATGACTTTATCAATATAGGTGCAGTTGGATGTCAATGGTCACCAGTAACCTCTCCAAACACAAAACATGCCTTTTCTCCATGATGAAGTTTAGAATTTTGTAAATTTTCCTTCAGAGCCCCACTAGCCAGCACACATAATAATTGAAGGAACTGCTTATTTAACCTTAAGAACATTCACCCTGCAATGAAAAGCTAGTAGTTCCCACTTTCAAGCTCGCGACCTTATATTGACACTTACCACACCTTATAAGAAACAAGTATAACTCACTAACTCAGTAATATCTGAAATATTCCATATTTTAACAGAATAGACATTCCATTATCAGGAATAATCAGGCAATTTTCCACCCAAATTGAACAGAATGGTGCAATGAACGTACCAGAGGGTCTACCGAAGTGTGTGAGCTGCTTGCATTTTGAAGAAACGAAAACCTCAGCATTCGATTTTGTTGAACACGATATAAATTCTAAAACAAAAAGCCACATTGAGCAAAATGCAAACAGAGTAGAAGTATGACCTTTCTTCATTGAATCCCTTCTCCAGAGACAGATGTATCGGGTAGAGGGAACCCTCCAGTCCCGTTTCATTTGGAATAATTCCCATTGACCATATCCGTGCCTCATTTAAATCCCGTAAATGTAACTGAACACTTCAGGCCGGTCTGGATCTCTTTTTTTCTTTGAAATCGCGCCATTTTCAGCCGCGCAACCATGCCCAACATTAGGAAAATACAACCTACCTTAATTTTACTCACACGTTTGTATCCTATTCTTATTGTATAATCAATGTATTTCAGTTACTGTGGAAAGTTTAAACTCTCTGGAAATTGATAAAAAAAACTAGTCGATCAATACATGATTACCGCAGAAGTTTCACGTGGGCGTGAACTACAAGTGTGTGTTATGCAGATGAGCCTTAGTAAATAATTGAGTTATTGGCCATCAACATGAGTACTTACAAGGATATAAGGAAGCGCTAAACCCGTCAATGGAGGAGTCTGCGTAAATCCATGGTTGGGAACTACGCGCTTTTCATATGTGATGACTATAATTGATAGTAGATTGATAGTTTGTGTCCCAAACTATTCTCCTGGCAGTTTGGGCTGAAATCTTTCTTGGCCTCCCTGACCTTGGCTTGGTATCAACACATCCCCTAATTTTCCACCTCTTAATCACAGACTGAACTGTACTGACTGGCATTTTCAGGTCTTTAGATATCTTTTTATATCCTTTCCCATCTTTAAAAAGTTGAACTACCTTGTTACGAAGGTCCTCAGACAGTTCTTTTCTGCTCCCCATCGCTCAATGTCAAGCCAGATCAGTGCATCCACTCGAGAGCTGACCAACCCAACACTAATTACAATTTAAAAAGCCACAGGAGTGGAACCCTTAATAGCCATTTAAACCTGAGTGTGTCACCTTGTGTCTATATCACAAAGTCAAACATTCAAGGGTATGTAAACTTATGATCAGGGCCGTTTGGGCGATTTCAGTTATCATTATGATTTAAAAAGGAACTAAACACCTCATTGATGATAAATGATTACTATCCTTAAATAAAAGACAGGGTTTTTGCACGATGAGTCATATTTTCAAAATAAATGGCAGCATTTCACAAATTCAGCTCAGGTATGCAAACTTTTGAGCACAACTGTATTGTCTATAATCAGACATTTCTAACTGCAAGTCATGTTTTCCGGATAAATATTGGACTGTATACTTACGAATTACTGTTTTTAAGGCCTAAAATCCCAAGGCTAAACGTCTTGGGAAGCGTTCAACCCAGAGGGTATTTTTATCCATTCTCTGTCATATTTAAGAGTAGCAGACACAGCTAAAGTTTACGAACATGACATTAATGACGAAGATGATTAAAGAATAAAAAGAGTAAGTCCACACAGTAAGAGACTCTGGATAAAAGGGTCATCATTCTCAACTCCTCTGAAAACCAATCACATCAGGGGGATTCCGCCCGGAGCCGAAAATAAATCTGTGTGAGAAACTCCGTATCCTCGCTGCCAGGTGGACTATTGCACAGCGTTGCATCACCCACATGCATTAGGCAGTGCATGACTCCAGTGTCTTTTCTAATGCCTGTAGATTAGCATGCTAAAGTCATAGCCACAGCCCCCACTCCTGAATCCCAGTACACAGCAGGCAGATCCATCCCAGGTTTTACTGGAAGGAGGTTAGCAAAGCCACAAGTTAGCGGCTTCAACAAAGCACCAAAACACATTGAAAAGGTCATTTATAGAACAGGACTGTAACAGCTGGCCATAATGACAAAACTGTGTCCAGGTATCTCACAATAATCTATGAAATTAATTCTGCAGTGATTAAGACCACAGAGCAAGGTGCTTGTTGCATATCACTACCGCCTGTAAACACCAATGATATTTTTTTTTTAACACCAATTAAGTGTCACATAAGATGCACTCACTGCCCCTGGAATAAACGGCACAAACACAACCCCCAGATTTCAAACACCAAGCAGCCAATGAGAGGGCTCTATTCGGCCACAGGTAAGACCTAAGATGGCTCTGAGTGCCGGATCCGAGCAGATTACGACAGTGCGCTGATTTAGTGAAAAGGGTTTGAGAAAAACTGAACACAAATACACCCTTCCTATCGCTGTCAGTCCCAGAGAATGCAAAGGTAGATCCGCATAATGAGCTTCCTCGCGCGGTAAATACATCCTCCGGGAGAATAACAGCATACATTGAACTATCAATAAAATCTCATAGTTTCCTCTTCCAAGGCTTTGGAAAAATGCATTCTGTGGATAAACACTGCAGAAGTATTGGAATTAGATTCTGTTTAATCAGGACAAACATCAAACAGTTTTCTAATCCTAATTAAAATGCAGGGAAACAAGCCTGATAAAGTATCGCATGCAAAAATAATAAATTCAGATCGCGTCTGATACTGATTTTAATCAACTGCCGCGAGTGCGGCTCTTTTTTTCACGTCAGAAACAAGCAAAACTGAAATAACTAAAGGCAGCAGTGGACGTTTGTGTGAGAAAAATTCACACTGCATTCCTCACTGTGTGGAACTCTGGGTGCGAAGGCCAGTAGACAAGAGACTAATGTGTTTGACTGGGACACAGATGGTTAGAGGCTCCAGACCCAGGGAATCTACAGTAAGATCAGGGCACCTGTGGGGCCCTTGAGAGAGGCCCTAAACCCCACACTGCTCTGAGGGGGGGGGGGGGGAGTCACCACAGTTTGAACATGAATTACCGCCTTGCAGCTGAATGCACCCAGCCTCCATTACAGTTTACATCCATGTCTGTCAAACTCATATATGTGGTGAAGAAGTTATTAAGTACAACCCCAATTCCGAAATAGTTGGGACAAAGTGTAAATTGTGAAAAAAATCAAAATGCAATGACTTTCAGATCACGTGAGCCAATATGTTATTTACAATAGAACATAGTTTCAACATTTGAAATGTTATCTAAGACATTTTACATTTTTATCCACAAAATGAGCTTATTTCAAATTTTTAGGCTGCAACAGGTCCCAAAAAAGTTGGGATACAGGCATGAAAGGGCTGAAAAAGCAATTACTATATAAGAGAATCAGCTGAAAGAACATTTAGCAAGTAACTTAGTTAACTGGCATCAGGTGTGTAACATGATTGGCTATAAAAGGGATGTCTTAGAGAGGCTGAGTCTCTCAGAAGTAAAGATGGCCAGAGGCTCTCCAACCTGTGAAGGCTTGCGTAAAAAAAATTGTGGAATACTTTAAAAACAATGTTCCTGGGGCGCCCCGGTGGCTCATCAGTCTAAGTCTTGCGTATAAAGGCTGTGTCCTTCCGCAGCGACCTGGGTTCGAATCCAGCTCAGGTCATTTGCTGCATGTCTTCCCCATTCTTCTCCCCAACCTTCCTGTCTCTCTACACTGTATAACTGTCGAATAAAGGAAAAATTCCCAAAAAAATAATCTTTAAAAAAAAAAAAAAAAAAATGTTCCTCAACGTCAAAATTGCAAAGGCTTTGAAGGTCTCATCATCGACAGTGCATAACATCATCAAAAGATTCAGAGAAACTGGAAAAATCTCTGAGCGTAAGGGACAAGACCGAAGACCTTTACTGGATGCCCGTGATCTTCGGGCCCTCAGACGCCACTGCGTCACTCACCGGCATGATTCTGTCATTGACATTAATAAATGGGCCCTGGAATACTTCAGGAAACCACTGTCTGTAACACAGTCTGCCGTGCCATCCACAGGTGCCACCTAAAACTCTATCATGCAAAAAGGAAGCCATTGTTGAGCATGATCCAGAAGTGCCGCTGTGTTCTGTGGGCCAAGGCTCATTTAAAATGGACTGTAGCAAAGTGGCAAAGTGTCCTGTGGTCAGACGAGTCCAAATTTGACATTTTTGTTGGAAATCATGGGCGTCGTGTCCCCCGGGCTAAAGAGGAGAAAGACCACCCCTCCTGTTATCAGTGTTCAGTTCAAAAGCCAGCATCTCTGATGGTATGGGGATGCATCAGTGCATATGGTGTGGGACACTTGCATGTTTTAAAAAGCACCATGAATGCTGAAAGGTGGATAAAGGTTTTAGAGCAACATATGCTCCCCTACAGGGGCCGTATGCATGACGCCAGGATAAGTGACTTATCTGGAGAATATAGACTATCCCACGGATAGCGAGGTAAAGGTGGTTTGCAGGTAGAGGGGATAGCACTATCCGCGGTCCTTATCTAGGGAAAAAGTTATACCCAGTTTCAACTGGGGATAGCAGCTTTATTCAACTGATTCCGCTGGTCTTGCTGCCTGTTTAGTACAGCTGCTTTCAGAGATTTCCACTTATCTTTCAATTCTGAAATAGTGCGTTCTCTTCTCAGCATTTAACTCACCTTTTGCAATTCGGGTCCAAATTTCAGTTTTAATTTTGCTCACTACAGGACATGTATTAGCTGTAAACAGCACTGTACGTTCCACCGCGATTTCCTCCAAAAGAACACAGACTTCGGTGTCAGAAAAGTTACTTTCCACTGCCACATCGGTTGTGAAACAACTGACGCCTGCTGCATTGTAGAAAATAGCTATTTGTTGTACAACCATAAAATGAGAAATGTGTTGTTATGTAAGTGTGTCACGAGGAATCCCGTACCGACATGCGCAGAATGCTATAAAACACAGCGAGTCCCCCTTTCTAAAAATAGCGCTTGCGTGTAAACCTGGGATAGCTATTCCCTACCATATCCTTGACTCATGCATATGGAGTGCACGCGGCAGTTATCCCTCGGATAGTAATCCGGAGGATAGGCGTTATCTGGGGGTAAAGTTATCCCTCCTCCATGCATACGGCCCCAGATGACATCTATTCCAGGGAAGGCCTTGTGTATTTCAGCAGGACAATGCAAACCACACACTGCAGCTATTACAACAGCATGGCTTCGTAGTAGAAGAGTCCGTGTGCTGAACTGGGCTGCCTGCAGTCCTGATCTTTCACCGATTGAGAACATTTGGCGCATAATTAAACGAAAAGTCCATCAAAGGAGATCCAAAACTCTCCAGCAGCTGGAAGCCTGTATTAAACAAGAGTGGGATCAAATTCCAAAGGCTAAACTCAAGACACTTGTCTCCTCAATGCCCAGACGCCTCCAATCTGTGTTAAAAAGAAGAGGGGATGCTACACCATGGTAAACAGGCCCCTGTCCCAACTTTTTTGAGACCTGTAGCAGCCATCAAATTTGAAATGAGCTCATTTTGTGGATGAAATTGTAAAATTTCTCAGTTTCAACATTTGCTATGTTTTCTCTCTTCTATTGTGAATAAAATACTGGCTGGTGTGATTTGAAAGTCATTGCGTTTTGATTGTATTCACAATTTACACTTTGTCCCAACTATTTCAGAATTGGGGTTGTATATTTTTTGGCAAAATGGAAGTTATCGGTATATCGACAAATATGAGACTAAATTAAACAGAAGTTCAGAGAGCAATCAGTAAAGGAGTGGGGCTTCAGCATTTAACATGAAATCCTTTCCTGAGTCCAAAAACCCAGTCCCCACCTCTCTGTGACAAATAGTACAAAAGTTCTGAGATCAAAGATCATCTATTTGGAAAATACGTGGGATGGAGTGATGAAAAACGGTGAAGGATGCTCCATATCTCTGAGTGTATGTGTATGGAAAGAGGGGGGACAGAGACATCGACATCCATCCTTTGGGAAAGTCTTAAGTGTGAAGCAAGTTTGAAGGCTGTAACTAGAAAGTTGCGAGACTAAGCAAATGAACTGAGATTAATGGAGGATGGACGGAGTGATGAAAAACAGAAAGAAAGAGACAGGGCAGGGCTACTAGCCATCAAATTGTGGGAGTATGAGGGCTTTTTAAAATGAATGGAAGCCCGCGGAGCTGAAAGGAAGGATATGAGAAAAGAAGGATGAAAGATCTTTACTTGACCGAGTACCGATCACTGATGCCCAAATAAACGGCCCAGTGATGAACAACATACATTTCTCTTCCATTAGCGCTTGGTGGAGACTTTTTTCTACTAGATTATGGGTGCACAGCTCAAGACTCGCGTGAGCAACAAAGAAAGCGCGCTTCCATCACGGCTACATCAATAACTGACCACAGACCTTTTCTACAAGCAATCCCACAGCAGATCGGTCAGGAAGAGCAAGTAGGACACAAATACAATCTGACATTACATCATTTATTTTTCTTTTCTGTTGTAGCTGATTGATGTGGGATGAACACAATATCAGCGGATAATATCAATATTTTTTGATTTTATGGTAAATTTTTATTTACGGGCGAAAAGGACGATTCTGTTAAACGCACGCTGTGAACACATGACCCTGACACGGCTTCACCAGCAAAGACATATCAGCGGTTTAGCCCCGAAGCGCTTCCGTCAACATTAGTAATAAACCGCTTTAAGGAAAAACGCTGTCGGCACTCGCCGGTTTAAATATTCCAGAGGGAAATTCCAAAGCTCGATAAGTAAGTTCAAATACATCCATTTCTCAACACATTAAAACGGTTATGGTTTTCTAATCGGAAGCAGATGACGGCGCTCCAGTCCGGAGGCAGACGGCGCAGGTACCAGCTCTCACGATCAGGAGCGGCGCAGTTGCCCACTGTCAGCATCGCGTGCTTATCTCTCCGCCGCGCACCCGTGCTGCACATTAAAGCACACAAAGCGCTCCATCACGCGAGCTGTAAAGATCAGCATCAATCAGTCAGCGCTGTGCGCGGAGGCCCGCACAGATACGTGCAGGAAACCATTTCCAGCGGCTCGTATCTGCCCAGAAAGCTCTCTGCTCTCATCAATATCTCCGCCATAGATCAGGTCGGACCGTGAGCGCTAAACAGACAGGGAGGCGCTGAGAAGTCAACGTATTAATATCCAGTCATATAAAGAGCGTCTATTTATAATCAGCGCTGCTCACTCACGTAAACGTACGCAACCGAACGAGCATAATGTGACATCATGCGAACATACGTAGATTCACGAAATCACTCACAAATGTA